>CM019716.1:64559849-65132349 GCA_009760885.1 Achatina immaculata | reverse complement strand
GAAGCTCTGAAGAGGTCATTGTTAAGAGAAGCCGGTTTAGTGAGCATAACATCCCTTGATAAAGTTGAAAGACTCGCAGAAAACAGGAAATCTCGGCAAACAACAATGCAAGCCCCATGTCACGTTTTACGGCACGGGGAGGATGTAAGATGTAAGAATGACATACTGTACAGAAAACTAAGAAAAGACCTGTACTGTTCGTCTCTTGGTACAAGGGAGAAAAGTCAAAATATCGGAAAAGTCAAGGTCGAAGTCAACCCTCTTTCTTCGCTGAATTTGCTCTTTTCCTCACTACACTTCTTTGTCGGTTGCTGATAGTCATTGTGGTGATAAAGAAGGTAAGAAATAATACTAATTCTAGATGTGGTAGTGGAACAACTTTACCAGTGTGGTGGATAAATGTCAGTTATGATGACATATGGTAGGCGACTTATTTCATGCGTTGTAGGTAGAGTAGAGCTGGCCTGTTTGTTTCTTGGCTAATATCCGAGAAGGTACGGGAGTTGTGTGACAGAGCAGGACCGCCCACATCTAAGGTTTCGTCCAGACATGTAGACTCGAGTCGATGAGCTTGATCTCTAATGTCACTCTGATCATAACGAATAACCAATATGCTTACTTCAGTGACTTTCTTGAGTTCCCAAAGTAGGCCAACTGAGTAGACTTCTCAGTAAACTCCGCCACCTGGACTACAAGGCAAACCTTACCTCCCTTATTACGACTGACTAGCACTGTTCCCTGGAGCATCACTAGGAGGTGGGACATGCTTTACTCACTTCTGAGGCTTGTTGAAAGCGCCACTCCCCCAGCAGCTCAGTCATCATCTTTGCTTGCCAAGGTCGCGGGATAGATGATCTGTTTGATGACTCCAGCAATAATGCCGAACGCTAATGTGGTGATGCTCGCTAGGATTGTTTACATGAACACGTTCGGCTCTTACCCGCGGTTTCCAGCCGAGCGTGACAACAATAAACTTAAGATGAGTGTCTGTGGCAAACGGCGCGTGCTGTCGGTGCCTCCAGCACCACATCGCACAGCACGTGTATGTCGGGTCCCTGGAAGCTCTGTTTACAGGAATCAGCGAACGCACCTGCGCGGGTGTAACGGTCCCAGCGGTGGCGTCCACTGTTTGTTTATGGTGCCACCAAAAACGGTCATTAGGGAGTGCAGCCGTAGGGGAAGTCTGGTGTTGGAGGGTCATATCTATCTATCTATCTATCTATCTATCTATCTATCTATCTATCTATCTATCTATGTATGTTTGTGTCTGTACTTGGTCCTGGATGTATTATTATCTACACAGTGCTGGTAGCATTATTATCAGTTATTAGTTTGATACAGATATAAGATGGATTAACGATGGACATTTATAGGATATTAGAATTGGACGCGGTTTGTTAATTTCATTTTTCTGTAGGGAGAATTGCCATGAAATGAAAATGTAATTTTAAAATGTCAAATTTAACCCCATTAATATGTTAGTGTTCATTCACTGGTATTTCACGTTTGCCCTGACGATTATATTTTCTGGACCGCTGCTTTAAAGAAAGGGACCTTACTTTTCTTTCAGTTAAACGTACGCAAATGGCTCTCCCAGTCACGTTTTCTTCTAGTCATCCATTTATTTTTGTTTCATTTCATATTTCAACTCTTAATTTTGTCCCTACATATTCTTAAACCGAGTATCATTATTCCATGTATAAACGCCGCTTTCTGAGCTTATGTCCTTATCCAGTTCAGTTCAGTCATTTCCACGTCCATTGCAGAGCTTTGCCTTCCTAACAGCTCTCTTGTAGGCCTCTCGGTTGTAAGCAAGATCCCCTGTTGTCGATGCGTCTATTCGCAGATGATCAACGATGTCGTGCAGTCATCTTCGCCTTGGTCTTCCTATCTTTCCTTATCCAGTCATTCATTCATTCATTTATTCATTTGCAAGTCCCCTGCGGAACTTTGTCTCCCTAACAGCACTCCTGTAGGCCTCTCCATTGTGAGCAAGATGGCCTGCTGCTGACGCATTCATTTGCAGATCATCAACGATGTCTTGCAGCCATCTTCGCCTTGGTCTTCCTCTCTTTCTTTTTCCCATTATGTATCCGTACAAGATGATCTTCTCTAGATTATCATGACGTGTAATGTGTCCAAAATATTCAAGTCTTTAATCCTCTTTACTAGCCAGCATTCTTCAATATTAAGTTCTTCTAGTATGGATATATTTGTTCTTTTTTGTTTCCATGATATCTGTGCCCAGTATCATGGGTGATCAGGAAAAGGAGATTGACATATGTTGCTCACGTGATGAGAAGAAACAGTTAGAGGATCTCAAAACAAGCTATCAGGTGGAACACAACAGGCCAAAGAAAAAGAGGCAGACTACGTGAAACTCTAAAGAGGACATTGTTAAGAGAGGCTAAATTAATAGGCATAAAATCCCTTGATGAGGTTGAAAAGCTCGCTGAAAACAGGAAAAATTGGCGAACTACTTTGCGAGCCCTAAGTGACGTTTAACGGCACGGGAAGGATATAAGATACAAGATATAAAAGAAGATATTTGAAGAACTCTTCTGTAGCATTTACATTCAAAGGCATTTATGTGTTTCTCAGCTGTTTTGTTAAGTGTCCAGGTCTCACAGGCATATGTTGCGATGGGAAAGATGCATGCCCTTAAAAATCTTATTTCTGTAGTTTTGTCTGTTCCTCTCCACAGATTCTTTAGTTGTTTTACTTTCTGAAGAGTGATAGATGTCCTTTTTTAACATTTCCCTCATTGTATCTCCATTATTAGTTAGCAGTGATCCAAGATGTTTAAGACTCTCCACTTCTTCCAATTTTTCCTCATAGATACATATTTCAGCTGCTGTGTTTGTTTTGTCATTTGTCATCAATTTAGTTTTCTTCGCATTAAGATAGAGGTTTTGCTCTTCGCTGTTCTTATGGACTGACATAATTAGTTTTTCATTCCTTTTTGTGTTGTGGACAGTAATACTGTGTCATTAGCATATCTAATCTCTGGTACTTCATAACCTCCAATTGTTATGGCATCGTAATATTCTTTGCCTACATCTTCTCTAACATTCGTCATTATATTTTCAGTATGTAAGTTAAATAAGTAAGGCGACAGTATGCATCCCTGACGGACCCCTTGTTTTATGTCAGGTACGTATAATAATTCTTGGCCAATCACAGACATAAGACCAAGGAGTGTATTTAGAAACAGCACCAGGTTCTTTTATTCTCTAAGACACGTATTCTTAGCACATGATGATGATTCAGTACACCCAGTCCCTGTATTAGATTTATGTGGAACAGACTCACGAAAGTAACAAACAAACAAACAAAAAAACAGACATAGTTCCATGCACTTGCGTATCACAATTTAAAAGAGAAATACTCGGTTCCTTCTACATCGCGAAGATTAGATGTTATTTCGCTACCAAAGAATATTAGTTAAAAGCGGTGCTTACAGAACGAATGATCTTTATTTTACATACATTATTTAGCAACATTCACTAGAATTCTAATGACAATCATTCACAAATAAAAGGTAAGGTAAATGTATCGCTGTAATGCCTTGAGGCAAGTAGGGATATGTACACTAGAGAGTGATGTGATGAGCATCATGCCTGGCCGCCTTTCCTTCTTCAATTCCAGAAGAAGTCGGGTACCCATTTCTACTACTGGGTGACTGCGGCGTTTCCGGCCGGATTCGAACCCCCGACCTTTGCCATGAGAGGCTAGTGCGCTAACCACTTCGCTACCTAGAAGCCCATTCAAAACAGCAACAGGCTTTCTCACATCTCAACCTTTTTTTTTAAATTCCATCTCGTAGAGCCGCTTTGTGGACAATAATTTTCTTAGACCTCACATAAATACTTTCATATCATTTATTCAGTTTTATTGTTTTGTTTTTGGTTTTCTAACTCATGGCCACTAGATTTAGGAACTATCTCCTAGATAATATTAAGGTTCCAGATGAGATTATCATCTCCTAGATAATCTTAAGGTTCTAGGTGAGATTATCATCTCCTAGATAATTTTAAGGTTCAAGATGAGATTATCATCTCCTAGATAAGATAATCTTAAGGTTCCAGGTGAGATTATCATCTCCTAGATAATCTTATGGTTCAAGATGAGATGATCATCTCCTAGATAATCTTAAAGTTCCAGATGTGGTGATCATCTCCTAGATAATCTTAAGGTTTCAGATGAGATGATCATCTCCTAGATAATCTTAAGGTTCCAGATGAGATTATCATCTCCTAGATAATCTTAAGGTTCCAGATGAGATTATCATCTCCTAGATAATCTTAAGGTTGCAGATGAGATTATCATTCTCCTAGATAATCTTAAGGTTCCAGATGAGATTATAATTCTCCTAGATAATCTTAAGGTTCCAGGTGAGATTATCATCTCTTAGATAATAGTAAGGTTCCAAATGAGAAACTCCCCTCTAGTGGCATCACTTTTTTGATTCTGTGAATTCTTGACGTGTGCTTCGCATCTTGAAAACTGTGTCCTCTTTTCAGCTAAATGTTTCGCTTTTTGACTGTTTTGAAATCCTGAGTTGGAGATTTGTTTGTTTAATTCAAAGTCCCGTATCATTTTCATGCCATACGGGAATGATGTGTTAGTGTCTTCACATTTCTAGGCCATTACAGCGTTTGAGGTAAGGATGCCAGCATCTTGTCTCTCTGCCTTTGTTTTCCGAGGGAAATCATAGGAAACCCATTTTTAGGCTTGGTTGACTCCAGTTTCGGTCGGTTCGAAAAAAATCCACCTGAATGCGAAATCGAGCTAGGGACCTTCTGATCGGCAGGATAGTGCACTGACTACTACACCACTGCGCTGCTTAATTATCTTATAAATTTACTTAGATACTAGAAGACACGTAGAGAATACTGTATCAATGCGAGACTACCATCTGCGTGCGTCTTGCCATGAGTTATATGAGTTAAAATTTACCTGTAAGTTTTACTCACACAAAACGCTCATAATTGTCACACAGGAGAAAGAACTTAGAAATGGAAAACAGAAGAGAAATACAGAGACAATTTTAAGGCAATTTTTAAATAACGCTAAAATGTTTCTAAACATGGAGTTCATTTATGCGTTAAAAAATCCAGGAAATATTTTAACAGTGTAAATAAATATGAAAGTTACAATCATGATAATGATGATGAGTGTGCTTGTGATAATGATCATCAAGAAATAAACCACTTTGCTGCTGCTGATGCTGCTACTGCTGATAACGATGATCATCAAGAAATAAACCACTTTGCTGCTGATGATAGTGATGATTATCAAGAAATAAACCACTTTGCTGCTGACGATGCTGCTGCTGATGATAACGATGGTCATCAAGAAATAAACCACTTTGCTGCTGATGCTGCTGCTGCTGATAACGATGATCATCAAGAAATAAACCACTTTGCTGCTGATGATAGTGATGATTATCAAGAAATAAACCACACAACTACTGCCGCTGCTGCTCCCGAGGCCTCTCTTGTAGGCCTCTCTTGTAGACCTCTCTTGTAGACCTCTCTTGTAGGCCTCTCTTGTAGGAATCTCGGTTATAAGCAAGATGCCCTACTGCTGATGCATCATTGTGCAGATTATTAACGATGTCTTACAGTCATCTTCGCCTTGGTCTTCCTTTCTTTCTTTTTCGTGTATAATCTGTGAAATATTGGAAGTGATCTTCTCAAAAATAAGAGGAAAAGACATTGCTTAGATAAGAGAAAAGGAATGAAAGCATATTCACTACCCACTAAGTTTAAATATTGACGATATTTCACCAGCAATGGTTCATTCTGTATTTTCTGACATCGCTCTTGAAGTTCTGTGTATTTTGTCTTGTTGATGGCAGGATAATATACAATTTGTCTTGTAGCTCCTTTGTAAGAGATTTCAGTTTAGGATTTTCTTTTTTTCCACAATATTTCACAGATTATACACGAAAACATTCAAAGCTATAGGCGGCTTTGAAATGTGGCTTGTTTGGCATTCCCCCGCAGGTTAGTCATTTTTATGGTATTAATTAAATTATTTTCATTTTTTAATGTACTTCTGTTGTCTTTTTTTTTCAGTATCGGTAACATTGTTGCAATTTGGTATTCATTCATTCATTTGGATCTCTTGTGGAACTTTGCCTCCCTAACTCCTGTAGGTCTCTCGGTTGTGAGCAAGATGGCCTGCTGCTGATGCATCCATCTGCAGATCATCAACGATGTCTTGCAGCCATCTTCGCCTTGGTCTTCCTCTCTTTATTTTCTCCATTATGTACCCTTCCAAGATAATCTCTAGATTATCATGACGTTTAATGTGTCCAAAATATTTAAGTTTTCTCTCTTTAATCCTCTTTACTAGCCAGTCTTCTTCAACATTAAGTTCTTGTAGTATGGATATACTTGTTCTTTGTTGTGTCCACGATATTTGAAGAACTCTTCTGTAGCATTTACATTCAAAGGCATTTATGTGTTTCTCAGCTGTTTTGTTAAGTGTCCAGGTCTCACAGGCATATGTTGCGATGGGGAAGATGCATGGCCTTAAAAATCTTATTTTTGTAGTTCTGTCTGTTCCTCTCCACAGATTCTTTAGTTGTTTTACTTTCTGAATAGCAATAGATGTCCTCCTTTTAATGTCCCTCATCGTATCTCCATTATTAGTTAGTAGCGATCCAAGATATTCAAAACTCTCCACTTCTTCCAATTTTTCCTCATTGATACATATATCAGCTGCCTTGTTTGTTTTGTCATTTGTCATCAATTTAGTTTTCTTCGCATTAAGATAGAGATTTTGCTCTTCGTTGTTCTTACGGACTGACATAATTAGTTTTTTTCATTCCTTTTTGTGTTGTGGACAGTAATACTGTGTCATTAGCATATCTAACCTCCAGTACTTCATAACCTCCAATTGTTATGGCATCGTAATATAAAAAAGTGGTACAGTCAAAGTAAACTCCTTGATTTTGATTATAAGGATTTTATTTGATATTAGGTTATTTAAACCTAAAGTAACACATGTGATACAGTCTACACTAACCCATCAATATGCAAAGAGTCCCAGTGCAATTTTGCTTCAAATACAAAGTAAGTAAAAAAGTAAAGGTAATCCTGTCATGCTTTAGAGGCACATAGGGATATGGTGTTAGTGCCCATATTTTCCTTGACCTGTCAGCACACTAGAGGGTGATATGGTCAGTATCACACAAAGGACAGAAGAAAAAAAAGTGGAAGACAAAAAATATATATAGAAAAAGATCTTGAAGTTTCAAATGCATTTTAAAATAATGTAAGAATGATTTCCAAAATATGGAATTTATTTTTTTAATGGAGAAAAATTATGAGTGTGAAAAATGATGAAAATGATAGTGATAACAATAGGAACTAATATGATAATGAGGACAGAGATGATAGAGCGGCTGTTGTTGATGAAGATAATAATTATGAATCCGTGATAAATAACAAAATGCTTGAACGATATAATAATAATCAAATATTGATTAAGATATAAGATATAACAGCCAACCCTGTCACTTGATGATCATTGTGTATAAGATAAAGAATATACTAACGGGCGAAGACGCTGCGCCATTAGCCAGTCAGCGACCCATAGATGATATGCTAGCGTCAGGGTTAGCGAACTGTAGCTGACCAAGACCCTGTCCCACCTCTCCCTTGGTACCTCCAATAGCAGGCCTAGCCTGGCTAACGGGGAAGGGATCGCCACAGTCCCCATGGTGGTGGAATCTGCTAAAGAAGTATTGCACACCCTCTGCTTTTTGGCTATACTACGAAAGTGAAAAAATAGCTGCCATATCCCGCTGTAAGAAATAATATCTTGTTGGCAGAAATGATGATGAAGCCACTGACAGCAATTATTGAGGCGATCGCCGGCGATGGTTCGGACATATACTCCGAATGACTGACATCTCACTACCAAATTAGCACTAAGTTGGACACCGTAGGGGAACAGAAGTAAGGGTAGACCAAAAGAGACATGGAGAAGAACAACAGAGAGGATACTGAGCAACAGAGAGCTCACCTGGGCAAGAGCAGAAAAAAAAGCAAAGGACAGGCCTTTGTGGAAAACCCTTCCGGAAGTCCCATGTGCCCTGGGCACTTAAGTTTCAGAGAGAGAGAGAGAGAGAGAGAGAGATCCCGCTGCCACGCCGATGCACTGCTGTGGCTCAGCGTCGACTGCAAAGAACAGTACCTCGTAGTTACAGGGAGACAGCACAAGACAAGACAGGGCAAGACAAGACAAAACAAGAAAGAATATGCGAGATGTGTTTAAAAAATAGCCAATTTTTAAAATATCCTGTAAACTGGCACAAATTGCCATTTTCTCCGTTCCACTATGAGCATTAGTTGTCGAGCTACATCAGCTGAAGTGAGCATGCGCACAAGCTGTTCGTCTTATTAGTGACAAACGGCAATGATGGAGCTTGAAGAACAGTGTGCATGTGTGAAAATGTGCTGAAAAATTGCAAGCCATAGAGGAGATTCAAGAAAATGCGACAAAAGAAACTGATCGCCATCACTGCAAGTGGGTTCTAGAAAACATTCCAAACCTGAAAGAATCGTTACGAAAGGTTTATTCCCAGTAAATGAGATTACTTTGAAGGAGACAGTGCTTAAAATATTATCAATTGAGCATTTGTGTCCTTATAGTAAAAAATTGGCTCTTTTTAAAATACATTTTGTATGTTCCGTCGGAGTACATGAACTTGTAAACATATACAAGAAAGATTTCTACAAGAAAACATTGATAACTTTGTACAACTAAAAGACGATATCAAAGGCAGAAATTTTCATGGTATCTTTAAAACTCTCCTTCTATAAAAATGTCAGCACAGTTCACATAACTACGACTATATAAACACTAATGATTAAGCTTAATACAGAAAAGCGAGGGGTCCCAAGATGACTGTGCAGTGAGGTCCGCCACGAGCATCGGTTAACCACAGCTGATGAAGACAGTATCCTAGCTCACAGTGATTTCTCCAGTAAGAAGCTCACATATTACTGACAGGTCATGGTATTACGTACCCAAGTTCCCTTCTCTTGCCTGGCTCTCTTTAGTGCTCTTACGGGTATGTGGGAATTTTCTAATTGATTCGCTTCAGAAATAAATGAAAACTACCTTAAAAGCATCCCTCTGTGCACTTGATGCTCTTTTTTTTCTTAAAAAATCTACATAGGGCGTTCAGCTAATATGAAATCATATAAAAGTTTTAAAAGGGCAGAGTATTACAACTAGAAAAAAGTAATAAATGGCGAAAGAACTGTTGGCCACAGAACATAACTTTCTCACTCGTTAACGAGGTTTTCACCTACTACTGTTCTTTGTTCTTGGTGTTCTCGGGACAGCTCCCTTGCGAATGCTTGTTCAAAAGTGACATTCTAGAAAAAGTCTTGGCGCACTTGCTGCACGCGTATCTCTTTATTTCAGCGTGAGTCTGAAGATGTGCACGGAGGTTGGACCGGTCAGCGAATGCTCGGCCACAGTGGCTGCACGTGAAGGGTTTTTCTCCCGTGTGAGTACGAAGATGACCTTGCAAAAGCCATGGGCGAGAAAAGGCCTTTCCGCAAACGCTGCATTTACATGGTAGCGTGTGAGTACGTATGTGCATTTTCAGTGCACCCAAAGATGAGTATGCTCTGTTGCAGACTTTACAACCAAATTCTTTCTTGACGTGCTGTATACAGTGAAACTGGCGATGTTTGGACAATCCACCGAAAGTGGAGTACGTTTTGTTGCAGGCGCTGCAATGATATCGAGGCGGTGGAGGCACTCGAGATGGGGTCCGCCCCTGATAACTGGAGAAGCTGTTGGTGTGAGGCTCATGGTTGCGTACCCACGATACCCAGCTACCCAGGCAGGTACACAAAAGATCTGTTTTTGGTGGAATAGAGGGAGATAAGAAGGAGTTTGACTGTCTGTGACTCTCATAGACGGAGCTTCTCTGACGCAGCATTCTAATGGCGTCCGGAATGAATTTGTTACGCTCATGATGGTTTTGATTGTGATGGTGAATGTATGCTTTAGAGCAGAGTCTTCTCGCCCCTGCATCACTTTCTAGCGTACTGGCTGAATGTGGGAAAACAGTGGCTGTCCAGTTCTCATACTGTGGCGATGAACGAAAATGTTTTGAAGGGCTAATAGTTGATTTGGTAATAGGTTTGAAGGCGCTGCGTTCGTTGGTAACCCTCTTTTGGTATTGCTGACACAATGTCTCAATAGGAGGAAGGGTTGTATTTGCATAGCTCACACTAGGAAAAGCCACTGAAGTACTTGTAGTTCCATTGCATGAAGGCACACAGCTTACCAAAGCCGGACGCGACAGAGGCTTATTACGGGTGTAAAGTTGTGAATCGTTTTGGTTGCCACTTACAGGTTTCGTTTCCCTTGCCTTACCAAAAGTCGACTCTACCTGTTTGATTTCTCTTGACCCAGAAATAAACGAGTCCTGATGTATCAATATCTCTTCTTTCTGGGAATGATCTTTCTTGAGATATCCAAGTTTTTCTATTTGTAAATTCTCTGTATTACCTAATGCTTTTTCACTAGACACAGTTTTGTTCACTGGGATCACTGCAGCTTTCTGCACTGCTTCTTCTACAACTTCCCAGTGGTTGATATTCTTGCTTTCATCATGAAATAATTCTTCTGAGTATTCAGGTATATCTTGTATCTGGATGATGCATGATTCCTTGTCAAGGTTCTCGTATTCATCTTCGGTATTTTCACTAATGGATGCAACATCTATATCATCATCGACCTGAATGTCACATGGATTGTTATAGACATCACTGAGATGTCTCTCCATGGCAATGCTTTCATCTCTCTCTAGAGACTCATCGCTATCTTGCTTCGCATCATCCTCACTGTTTCCGGGAGAGATGTTTAGTATGGAGGCGATGCTGTGCCGCAGATTCTTATCTGTGTGAGGGGGGCAGATCTGAGCATGCAGTCGCGCGTCCCTATGTGTTTTATCAGACTTCATTCGCCAGAAACTGTGCACTTTCGCCGACACTTGTGTCCTATTCTTCAATTGGGCAAAGTCTGCACCGGCAGCCCCGTTACAGAGCTCAATGTTTGTAGATAAATTCTTCGCTAAGTTGACATAGATCTTGCCGGAGCTGTCGCTGTTTCTGCAGATGTCGTCTTCAAACATTTCAAAAGCAGACAAACAATTTCGAAATGGTGGAGTTTGCAAACTTTGGATTGTTCTGTGATTGTTTGGCACAGTTCTCGCTTGTGGCAAAAAGCGTAGGTTGATACATTCGCTTCTTTTCAGAATAGCACTGTTTTGAAAAAGACTGTGATTTGGATCAAGTGAAAATTGTGTGTTTTGGTTGTTGTAACACTTCATAACAATGCTCTCACTAAAGCTCTTTCCGTGTCCTCGATGTGTTGGCGTGCGTGGACTAAGTGAAGCAGGAAGCTGGAAAACTTGCACGAAATTACTGCTCGTTATTTCCTTTCCTTGAACATCTGAAACAGAAAGGACTCTTGGGGCAGAGTTTTCCAGGTGTGTCTCTGGAACTCTGGGATAGGCAGGTATTTCAATAAAAGGTTTCAGAGAATGATGGGCGCTGGAGACAGCCAACATGGCTGGTCCTTGATGAAGTACCGGTCAGGGTTACTGGAAAACAGAAAGGAAATCTTTGAAAAGTGACAAAATGGCGTCGTTGATGCTGTTAGCATTGTGGCTTAACATATGAAGGAAAATATAATTAGCCAGACGATCTATACTTTTAAATATTGGTTTGTAATTACCTTTGGTATACTTCCTGTACCAGCAGTTGGCTACCTTATTACCTTCTCTTTCTTATATTCTTTTCTCGCAACTGGTTACAGTTTCATGTTTTTACCACACAATGACAATGATGGGAAGCGAGGTTGTGTGGCTTTTCTAACTTCCTAGGAAGTATCTAAGTATCTGTTTCTTATGAAGATCTGTAACCTTAATAAACTATTGCAACTTTTATGTAAGTAACCACCATGCATCTTTTGTTATCCAGAGAGCAGTGCCCATGTTTATCTTTTTTGTCTCTTATCTAAATGAAGTTTTAGTGAAATGTTAATATTAATATTCATTTCCCTAAATGAAATTTTAGTATTAACCACAAACAGTAATGCCGGATAATAATTTACGTTTTTAATTTTAAACTTATCCATTTGTCAGTTTCCACTAAACAGTCTGTGGCATAAGGTGTACTTTATTGCACTAAAATACGTTTTGCTTGACGATTAAACATATTAACATTTTTATGAATTTTAAACTTTAAAAAAAAAAGCTTTTGACAAAAATTTCTCTTACCTTCCGTTCAAACTTGAACTTCCAAGTTAAAATTATCGTATAATTCATGCAGACATAAAGACAAATTCGAGGTAGAATGACAACACTGTCCCAGACACACACTACCAGTAATCTAGCAGATGAATGCGCAGCACCTACAGATAAAAACTCAGGTAGGGCCGATGAAGTGGTGAGAACTTCTCCGCATGAACAGAGCTCATATTTGTAGGAAACAACGGGGATTCACCCACAGAGAAGCTGTGCTATCTTGAGAGCGGTGACTACAGTGAAAGCTCTTACTCTGTTGGCTGTTGGCTACATATCATCAATCACCTATTAGCCTCTAAGCCCCTTTCCCTTTCCCATCCTGCCCCCAAAAACGAAAACTCGGGGATTTTTTTCCTCGTTTTCGGTGGAAATTGTAGCACTAGCTCACAAACACGCGGGAGCGGTCCGTCCCTTCACCGGCACCATTTTTTTAAGCCAATGATATTTACTGGATTATTCTTGTGTGTCAGGTACAACTTTCTAATAGGTGCTCACTTCCACTGCTTCTGACACCAAGCCCCTCCTTCTTTCGCCCCGCCCCAGTTTTTTTTTTCTTTCACTTGATTCTACAATCTTATCTCAGCAGCCCCCTCCCCCCTCCACTTAGGTAGTCTTATCCTTCCTCCATACCATGCACGCGTTACAATGTAAGGAGAACAGGTGTGAGAGATTTTCTGACAGGAGCTGCATGCCGAGGATATGCTGTAACTCACAGAAAGAGAGATATGTTTCCCTCTCTTAGGGGGCTCGGTCAATCCTCTACAGTAATTACCCGCGTTTGTTTGTAGCTTGCTCCATTAACATGGGCTTCACAAGCGAGAACTTCTTTCATTCCACGCGCCTCAGTTTGAGGGGGAGTAGGGACAGAGAGGGCGTTGAGGAGGACGGGCGTGAGAAATGCTAGAGAGTGAGAGATGAAAGCAATTATGAGGCAGAGAACAGCTCAAAAGACAGGCCGTCGTCAACGTTACATGGCCAGACCGCTGTGTGTGATCATGTAAACAGTCATCAGCCTCTCTTTCGCTTACCTGAAGGCTTGTGCCGTTGAAAAACGCTGGACATTTCATGAAACTGGAGATCACACTGTGGCTCAGATCACAATTTGTTTCATTTAAAGAAAATGTTTCTGAATTCTGCAAAGTAAAACTTTCAAAGTATATCGCTCATTAATCTCTCTCACAAATGGGGCGGTTCGTCTCAGAATCACCATGGAGCTTCTCTTAGAGATGACTGGCGTCTGGACAAGACTTTTGCCTGAGTGAGCCGTATCATTGAATATAAATGTGCATTAAAAGCAACAAAAAAAAAATACACACACAAATTGCAATTAAAAGATAAAAAAAAAAGATTTACCCCGTCACTGTAACACAGACTGTCAGGAAAACCAAACTCAATTCTGTTTTGAGATAGAGTTTTGAGAAATAGTATAATATCGCCTTCTTCTCACATACGGGACGGAAGACACTGACACAAGTAAACAGCTCAGAATAACAGCAGCAGCTGCTGGCAAGCGCGTAAATAAAATAAAATAAAATAAAGAAAAGGTCAAGCAAAGGCACCTTTTTAATGCCATGAAGAAAATACTATCAAGCATGTATTGCAGTAATATATAGAACCAATACTGAATTATGGTTATGAAACTTGGACAATCAACAAAATGATGACAAAGAGAGAGGAAGCAACATAAATGTGTTTTGAAGAAAGACGTAACAAATGTCTCGGACAGACAGAAAAACAAACGAAGAGATCCTCAAAGAAGTTTCAGAACAACAATAGCTAATTAAAATTACAAGACGAGTCTCTTGGACATGTCACGAGAAGACAGAAGATGGAGGATTTAGCAATAACTGGAAAATTTAAGGGAAAACGAAGGAGGGAAAGGTAAAAGGTAACGGTTAAACTCCTCTTTCCAAGCCATCAAGGCACACTGGGGATAAGGTGTTAGGTCCGTGTTTCTACAACTTCCGGCACCTGAAAGTCTGATGTGGTCACTATCACGCCTGGCCACATTTACCTTCCCAGATTTCTCTGGTACCCATTTTTAGAGGCTGGGTGGACCCCGGGGGGCCTTTTTATGTGTGCGTGTATGTGTGTAACAGAAAGATTCCCACTGCTGGGACAGAACCCGATAAAAGAGAGAAAGGCCAAGATAAAAAAAAAATATCTCAGGGAACTGACCAAATGGCATCGAAAAAGGAAAGCACCTGAACTGATCGTGAGCACCAAAGATCGCACAAAAATGAGACGCGTGATCGCCAACCCTGCCCTGCACGGCACATAATAATAATAATAATACCCTATACAAGCTCTTCATTCTCTTGGCCATTCTAGCCAAGCTTTTCTTTTTGTTGTTCACAATAATCTTTTGCTGCAGCGTTTATTTCTCTCGAACCTTCTACTTCTTTCTTTGCAACGTCGTATTCTGACTCAGAAACATCAACCTTATCTTCAGTGTTGCCGTCTCGAGTTCTTTTATGTCTGTCTCGTCGTTTATGTTCTTGCTGATTCAAAACGAAAATCCACCGAACCAGGGCTTCTCTACGAAAGTTCCGCAGAAACCCCAAAGTTCCGGAATGAATGTGCAGGGGTTCCTCTAGAGATAGGTAAAATTCCCGTTAGACTAATTCCTGGATAGACTAAAAGGAAAAACATTTCTTTCCCTCCTACACTAGGGACTTGATTCAGTCATTCAGCCACTTGCATGTCCCTTACGGAACTTTGCCTCCCTAACAGCTCTCCTGTGGGTATCTCGGTTGTAAGCAAGATGCCCTTCTGCTGATGCATCCATTTGCAGATTATCAACGATGTCTTGCTGCCATGTTCGCCTTGATTAGAACTGGTATATTTTATGGTGGTTGTGGTGTGAGGAAAAATGAGCGGTGGTAAATAGTGCAGAGGTTCCACGGAGGAAAAAAAGGTTGATAAAGGCTGATCAAGGCTATTCATTTCCTGTAAATTAAACTTTGCTGAAGTTTTTCCCCTATAACTGATTTTTAAGCAAGTTTTACATAAATTCGACTCCTTACAAGAAATTATGAGAATTCCCTTCTATCCCCTTTGCTCTTCTCAGAGCGGTTGTACCCATGTGTACCTTGTATTTTAGCAATAAACTTCTCTCTCATGGTTTCCCATTATTTTTTTTTTAAGGCGATTACTTTTTCTGTTTGCAAGATAACATTATTATTATTATTGCACATACCTAAGAGAAAACATAGAAAAGACTTCGGCGGTAATTACCTTTAACCACTCAGCTCTGATAATTCGGTTACAAGTTAAATCACCTCTGTAATTCTCGTACTCATATGTAGCGCAGACTTGTTCAGTTCCTGTTTGTTCTTCACTTTTCGGTTTTGATGCGCCTTCTGCCAGATAACAGTGTAGCAACTTGGTCTTTGACATAAAGACTGGGCATAAACATTCGCCTGGAGTAGGAGTGTAACAAACTCCGTGGGCAGGTTTTGAACTAAAAAAAAGAAAGTTTTCTCAGACAAAAGACGTGATATTTCGGAAAAGACAAAACTCTGAAAAAAGAGAAGGCAAGAGACTGTAGCTGGCAGCTTGTGTTGCTGCTGATAGTAGAAAAAAGTCAACACCCGGAGATCAGAACAGAGCCACTAGACCATCTTATAGCCTGACATAGTCTGATTAGATGTGTCTATGATGAGTCCATGGATACAGACAGGACAAGTGAGTGTTAGAACGGAAGGCGGACCATGTAGGGAAATGTCCTCAGATTACAGTTTAAGTATAGTTTGTCCTTTGGATCAATTTCATTGGAGCACGCAATCACTTCATAAATCCACCGCATGTGATATCCACAATTTTGAGACAAAAAGTTGAACTCTTCATCTCAAGCTTTCGGAAGTATAAAAGAAATAAACTTCTTGCTCATATATTGATAAATATTCCTTATCTTGATGTGTTACGTCACAAACCATTCTAATTGTGTGTGTGTGTGTGTGTGTGTGACAGGATGTGTGCGTGGATTGTATTCCTCCATTCTGTAACAGCAAGAGTCATATTGGGGGCCAGGTAATATGATGTCAGGGACGCAGACAGGACAACCGGTCACGACTGGGTTCAGCATGATCCTCCTTGCGGTGGAGCTTAAGCGATGATCACTGGTACATTTCGTTGGGGGGGGGGGGAAGGGAGGAGGGAGAGAGAGTCATGTCAAGTTCATCTGCTTTCCTCACAAAATAAGCAAACCCAAATGAATCTCATTCATCATCATCATCACCGTTTTAACAATATCCAGAAGTCAGAGTCTTTTTTTTTATCTTAAATCAAACCTGGACACTTACATCTAGCATGGTTTAGATTACCTGGCACCACCTGGTGTAGGCTGACCAGGTGAAAACAAGCCGTTTAGACTGGTCAACACTAGACTTTTGAAAAAAAACAAACAAACCTGTGCTATTCTACGATTCAGAACAGGTGATCAAACTTGAGTGACAGCCGGTCAGTTTACATCCTGTTCCGCCGATCTGCAGGTGAGAAGCAGAAAAGAAAAAAAAAAGGTAAAAGTGAAAATTTCGACAAGCGATAATTATCGCACTCTTTCGGGCCAGAGCATGAAAATATTTCCGTATCGCATAGTCAACATCAGTATGTTGTATGACTGGATCATGAAATTATTGTTGTTTTTTTTTCGTTGTTATAGGCTCAACCAATCCTCGTATCCCTGGCGGTTAGGAGTGATGAATAAACTTTAAAGATTTTGTAAGCTGTTATTAGTGTCTAACAAGTCGTTCTTGCCGTGTGTTTGAAAGAACGAAACAGATGTTCAGTACATATGTATAACAATGAGAAATATAGCAGAAAGATTGTAATCCCAGCATGATAATAAGAGCAATGAGCAATAAATGAAATGTTATGCGTAAAATAAGAACTCATAGACCACAGTTTATCAATTTCCACGTTAAATCATCATCATCATCATCATCATCATCATCATCATCATTATCACCATCATCATCATCATCATCATCATCGCCAGGTACATGGTGGCTGTCATTCAGAGATTTTCCTTGTCAATCAGTTCAGCGGTGATTTTTGTGATGCCAGGCGTTTACTATGTCAGCCATGATCTCACAGGTAGCACACCACCAAGTTAGTACTCACACATGATCTCACTAGTAGCACACTACCAAGTTATTACTCACACATGATATCATTAGTAGCACACTACCAAGTTATTACTCACACATGATCTCACTAGTAACACACTACCAAGTTATTACTCACACATGATCTCATTAGTAGCACACTACCAAGTTATTACTCACACATGATCTCACTAGTAACACACTACCAAGTTATTACTCACACATGATCTCACTAGTAACACACTACCAAGTTATTACTCACACATGATCTCACTAGTAACACACTACCAAGTTATTACTCACACATGATTACAGATTGCCCTAGCGCGGAAGGCAGAGCTGTGGCACAGATAGGTTAGTAACTGGCACTAAGTCTAGTTTAGTCACTGGCACTAAGTCTAGTTTAGTCACTGGCACTAAGTCCAGGTTGGCTACTTGCACTAAGATTAAGTTAACCACTGGCACTAAGTCACTAGCATTAAATCCAGGTTAGCTACTGGCACTAATTCCCAGGCACAAAGTCTAGTTTAGCATCTGGCACTAAGTCACGTGCACTGTCACTGGCACAAAGTCTAGTTTAGCAACTGGCACTAGTTCTAGGTTTGCCATTAGCACTAAGTCCAGGTTTGGTACTGGCACTAACTCAGTGACACTAAGTCCAGGTTAGGTACTAGAACTAAGTCACTGGCATTAAGTCCAGGTTAGCTACTAGAACTAAGTCACTGGCACTAAGTCCAGGTTAGCTACTAGAACTAAGTCACTGGCACTATGTCCAGGTTAGCTACAAGAACTAAGTCACTGGCACTAAGTCCAGGTTAGCTACAAGAACTAAGTCACTGGCACTAAGTCAGGTTAGCTACTGGAACTAAGTCACTGGCACTATGTCCAGGTTAGCTACTGGAACTAAGTCACTGGCACAAAGACTAGGTTAGCCACTGGCACTAAGTCCAGGTTAGTCATTGGCACTAAATCACTGACACTAATTTACTGGCACTAAGTCTAGGTTAGCCACTGGTGCTAAGTCACTGAGATGAAGTCTATGTTAGCCACTGGTACTAAGTCTAGGTTAGCCACTGGTGCTAAGTCACTGGCATTAAGTCACTGACAATACGTCACTGGTATTAAGTCACTGGCACTAAGTCCAGGTTAGCCACTGGCATTAAGTCTAGGTTACTCACTGGCACTAAGTCCAGGTTAGCCACTGGCACTAAAAAAGTCTAGGTTACTCACTGGCACTAAGTCCAAGTTAGCCACTGGCATTAAATCTAGGTTAGTCACTGGCACTAAGTCCAGGTTAGCCACAGACATTAAGTCTAGGTTAGTCATTGATACTAAATCCAGGTTAGCCACTGGCATTAAGTCTAGTTTAGTCACTGGCACTAAATCAAGGTTAGCCACTGGCATTAAGTCTAGGTTAGTCACGGTCACTAAGTCCAGGTTAGCCACTGGCATTAAGTCTAGGTTAGTCACGGTCACTAAGTTCAGGTTAGCCGCTGGCATTAAGTCTAGGTTCCTCACTGTCACTAAATACAGGTTAACCACTGGCATTAAGTCTAGATTCCTCAATGTCACTAAGTACAGGTTAGCCACTGGCCTTAAGTCTAGGTTACTCACTGTCAATAAATACAGTTTAGCCACTGGCATTAAGTCTAGGTTAGTCACTGTCGTTAAATACAGGTTAGCCACTGGCATTAAGTCTAGGTTAGTCACTGGCAATAAATCCAGGTTAGCCACTGGCATTAAGTCTAGGTTAGTCACTGGCACTAAATCCAGGTTAGCCACTGGTATTAAGTCTAGGTTAGCCACTGACACTAATTCGAAGAATTTATAGTCGATTATTACTGGCACAATTTTTATACTAGCCGAGTCACACTGTCTTTGTACCGTGCACCTGCAATGCTGTAAGGTTGTGAAGTGAGTGTGTGCACTCGCATACCTAGGCTACTAGCATCTAAGGTAGAGATCCCAGCACCTGTCCTTGCTGCCTTTGATTTCCTAGGCAAAACGCCAGGTACTTATTTTTGAAGTTGGTTTGACACTGAGGCCGGTTCGTCCCCAAAATTTCTGCCTGAGTGCAAAATCGAACTAGTTACTTTATCATCGGCAGGCAAATGCTTTAACCACTACACCACCCGGTTTAATTTCTTTAGACAAATTCAGACCTGAAATTTCCATTTACTATATATGGGTGTGTGTGTGTCTGTATACGCTCATGCATGTATGACAGAGAGCAAGAAGAGACACAGAGAGAGCGGGACAAAACGAGAGAGAGAGAGAGAGGGACAAAGCGAGAGAGAGAGAGGGACAAAGCGAGAGAAACAGAGAGAGAGAAGGACAAAACGAGAGAAACAGAGAGAGAGAGAGAATGGGACAAAGCGAGAGAAACACAGAGTGTGACAAAGCGAGAGTAACAGAGAGAGAGAGAGAGAAGGACAACGCGAGAGAAAAAGAGAAAAAGAACAAAGCGAGAGAAACAGAGAGAGAGAGAGTGTGTGTGTGTGTGACAAAGCGACAGAAATAGAGAGAGAGAGGGACAAAGCGAGAGAGAGGGACATAGGGAGAGAAAGAGTAAGAGAAATAGAGAGAGAGAAACATGCCGACTGTCACCACTGTATTCTTAGACTGACAGTTGTTTTAA
Organism: Achatina immaculata; assembly: GCA_009760885.1. Lineage (NCBI taxonomy): Eukaryota > Metazoa > Mollusca > Gastropoda > Stylommatophora > Achatinidae > Lissachatina > Lissachatina immaculata. The sequence continues at coordinate 65,112,251 of CM019716.1, read as the reverse complement.
ACAGAAACTACGAGTAACGACTGCAAAATATCCAAGTGACAGAACTGCAGATATAGACAGTAAACTCACACAAAGATAAAGATATCCAAGTGACAGAACTGCAGATATAGACAGTAAACGCGCACAAAGATGAAGATATCCAAGTGATAGAACTGCAGATATAGACAGTAAATTCGCACAAAGATAAAGATATCCAAGAGACAGAACTGCAGATATAGACAGTAAACTCACACAAAGATAAAGATATCCAAGAGACAGAACTGCAGATATAGACAGTAAACTCACACAAAGATAAAGATATCCAAGAGACAGAACTGCAGATATAGACAGTAAACTCGCACAAAGATAAAGATATCCAAGAGACAGAACTGCAGATATAGACAGTAAACTCACACAAAGATAAAGATATCCAAGAGACAGAACTGCAGATATAGACAGTAAACTCACACAAAGATAAAGATATCCAAGAGACAGAACTGCAGATATAGACAGTAAACTCACACAAAGATAAAGATATCCAAGAGACAGAACTGCAGATATAGACAGTAAACTCGCACAAAGATAAAGATATCCAAGAGACAGAACTGCAGATATAGACAGTAAACTCACACAAAGATAAAGATATCCAAGAGACAGAACTGCAGATATAGACAGTAAACTCACACAAAGATAAAGATATCCAAGAGACAGAACTGCAGATATAGACAGTAAACTCACACAAAGATAAAGATATCCAAGAGACAGAACTGCAGATATAGACAGTAAACTCGCACAAAGATAAAGATATCCAAGAGACAGAACTGCAGATATAGACAGTAAACTCACACAAAGATGAAGATATCCAAGTGACAGAACTGCAGATATAGACAGTAAACTCACACAAAGATAAAGATATCCAAGAGACAGAACTGCAGATATAGACAGTAAACTCACACAAAGATAAAGATATCCAAGAGACAGAACTGCAGATATAGACAGTAAACTCGCACAAAGATAAAGATATCCAAGTGACAGAACTGCAGATATAGACAGTAAACTCGCACAAAGATAAAGATATCCAAGAGACAGAACTGCAGATATAGACAGTAAACGCGCACAAAGATAAAGATATCCAAGAGACAGAACTGCAGATATAGACAGTAAACTCGCACAAAGATAAAGATATCCAAGAGACAGAACTGCAGATATAGACAGTAAACTCGCACAAAGATAAAGATATCCAAGAGACAGAACTGCAGATATAGACAGTAAACTCGCACAAAGATAAAGATATCCAAGAGACAGAACTGCAGATATAGACAGTAAACTCGCACAAAGATAAGATATCCAAGAGACAGAACTGCAGATATAGACAGTAAACTCGCACAAAGATAAAGATATCCAAGAGACAGAACTGCAGATATAGACAGTAAACTCGCACAAAGATAAAGATATCCAAGAGACAGAACTGCAGATATAGACAGTAAACTCGCACAAAGATAAAGATATCCAAGAAACAGAACTGCAGATATAGACAGTAAACTCACACAAAGATAAAGATATCCAAGTGACAGAACTGCAGATATAGACAGTAAACGCGCACAAAGATGAAGATATCCAAGTGACAGAACTGCAGATATAGACAGTAAACGCGCACAAAGATAAAGATATCCAAGTGACAGAACTGCAGATATAGACAGTAAACGCGCACAAAGATAAAGATATCCAAGTGATAGAACTGCAGATATAGACAATAAACGCGCACAAAGATGAAGATATCCAAGTGACAGAACTGCAGATATAGACAATAAACGCGCACAAAGATAAAGATATCCAAGTGATAGAACTGCAGATATAGACAGTAAACGCGCACAAAGATAAAGATATCCAAGTGACAGAACTGCAGATACAGACAGTAAACGCGCACAAAGATGAAGAAGAAGACTGATCGCTGCTTTTCGCTTAAAACCTGTTCTATTTCACGGTTCACAGTACGGGCGACCTTCATCTCCTGCTGTCCCAGATAATTACTCCCGGGACCACGCGAGACAACTTATGAGAAAAACAGTAATAAACATAAACTGTTAACGGCACTTCCGCATTCTTACAAGAATTTAACGGGACACAAGCTCTTTGTGCTTTCTTGATCCTGTAACATTCACGTCCACATTTTTTAAGCGACTCCCATCTCTACGGCCAACGTGGATGCAAAATAGATATGTTACACTTCAATAATACGCTGCGAGTTTTGCTTTTTTCTTCTTCTTCTTCTTCTTCTTCTTCTTTTTCTTCTTCTCTTTTCTTTTTAAAATTTTACGAACAGAAAAGAACTTCGTGAAGTGTCTGCTTAGTGTTTCTCTGAAACACTAAAGTTGTAGTCTGTCTGCTTTTTCTTGGTTCAAAAGTAGAAATCTACGTCATTGGCAAGTTGGATAGGAATAATAATGTCATTTGGTGATACAATTCTTTTATTTTGTTTGGAAGTATTGTTTTTCAGAAGCCAGGGTGCGAGATTGCTAAAAAAGAAATCACAGATGGTGAAAATGTAGAGAGAGACAGAGAGAGAGAGAGAGAAAGAGTAAAAGAGAGAGAGTGTGTGTGTGTGTGTGTGAAAGAGGGACAGAGAGACAGAGGAAGAGACAGAGGAAGAGACAGGGACGGAGAGTGTGAAAGAGAGTGTATGTGTGAGAGAGAGAGAGTGTGAAAAAGTATATATATATATGTGAGAGAGAGAGAGAGAGAGAGAGAGAGAGAGAGAGAGATTCTGAAGCAAACATCACGAACATATGTTTGTTGAGTTCGCTAATGATTACAACATTTATGGATGATGTGATTTTCACAGTTCTAACACTGTATGTTTTATAGACTGCCAAGAGGGTGCAAGTAGTGCAGCGTAAAAAAGCACATGATTTCCCATATGAAGGGAGTAGGTGGTAGACCAGTTCCCGTCGTCACAGTTAAGTCTGTCGTGGAAATTGGTACCCGGCACATTTACGTTAGGAAACTGAGACTCAGAATAAACGCCCAACAAGGAATGGCACACAGATTACACTCTATCTAAGCGGCCATCGATACACCGGGAGGAAAATAGATCATCAGATCATCACACAAACACGGGACAAGTGTGTCTAACATTATAATAGTTGTCATATGTCATCAAGGTGTGTCTAACATTATAATAATTGTCATATGTCATCAAGGTGTGTCTAATATTATAATAGTTGTCATATGTCATCAAGGTGTATCTAATATTATAATAGTTGTCATATGTCATCAAGGTGTGTCTAACATTATAATAGTTGTCATATGTCATCAAGGTGTATCTAATATTATAATAGTTGTCATATGTCATCAAGGTGTATCTAATATTATAATAGTTGTCATATGTCATCAAGGTGTGTCTAATATTATAATAGTTGTCATATGTCATCAAGGTGTGTCTAATATTATAATAGTTGTCATATGTTATCAAGGTGTGTCTAACATTATAATAGTTGTCATATGTCATCAAGGTGTGTCTAATATTATAATAGTTGTCATGTCATCAAGGTGTGTCTAACATTATAATAGTTGTCATATGTCATCAAGGTGTGTCTAACATTATAATAGTTGTCATGTTATCAAGGTGTGTCTAACATTATAATAATTGTCATATGTCATACAGTGCGGCGGCGGAGATCTCAGAATCTCACCTGGTAAAAGAAAAAAAAAAGCGGACAGCAAAACCTGCCGATCAGTTACTTTCTAGTTTTCATGCTGGAAAGTATGCAAAGTCTGTCTTGAAGATTCGCCACTTGGACTAGAACCTGGCGACTCCTCCACACCGCTGCCAAAAATAAAGCGATCGGCACTTGCTACAAGAGACCTTCCATTGCTACATCTCTTGACACTTCAAAGCGGGTGGCTAATCACTCTTCTTTGCACTTATTTCATTTTACTTTCACATGAAGGGCAGGATTATAAGTGTAAAATTTCGTTAAAGGCTATTTCCATTTTCAGCTCTTGTGGAAGAGAACACTTGTAAAATGTAGTTTTAACCTTTTCATCTCAAAAGTGACGAACCATCTCACCACGTGGCTGAGACCAAATGCTGACGGTAAAATACATCATCCGCCTCGTTTATTTTGAAAATCAGAATAACTGTAGTGGCTATATTTAACATTTATCGTACAGCATATACTGTGTCGCTCTTTTAAAAATAACCCATACTTTTCACTGTAAGTGTATATGAATTATGTGTGTCATATGGAGTTTTATGGGCTAGGAAATTGAATTATAATGCTCAAAGCAAGCAATGTTCGCCTTCTGGCAATCAACATCAATGCCACGAGAAACAAGTGAACTTTCCAATGCGGTAAATGTAACTATGGTTACAGAAAGGAAGTGCCTATTAGGAAAAGCGCGCATGGCAAGTGGACTGTTCGACTTGTGTCGAGGTTTTCACTTTTGATGTGAGAACATGAAAGAAATGACGGTTAGCGCCGGCCACGGATGAAAGCGAAGGTACAAGTGCGAAACTTGAGTGTCGCGTGCCGTCTTGTGTGCGCCCAGCAGCTGTCGGGCCTGCATGATTTGAGAGTGTTGCTCAGTGTGCGAAGAATTCTTAGCCTAAATATGTACTTGACACTTAGCAATCATTGCAGGTAACTTTGCTGGGAATTCCATTCATTTGTCTTTGATCACCAAGAGATCACTCAGCTTATACCAGAAGAGGAGACTATAACTTTCTCGATCTTGTTGTCATCTTACCCGCATTCATCAAGCCCCCATCACCTTAATATAACAAGTTCAAGAACAGGTCCAGTGTTGGACACTGATTTGTATGTTTCTAGATTTCAGCATATGATCTTGTTTTTTGTAAGTTTCTAGATTTCAGCATATGAGACCTTGTTTTTTGTATGTTTCTAGATTTCAGTATATGATCTTGTTTTTATATGTTTCTAGATTTCAGCATATGATCTTGTTTTTGTATGTTTCTAGATTTCAGTATATGACTTTGTTTTGTATGTTTCTAGATTTCAGTATATGACCTTGTTTTGTATGTTTCTAGATTTCATTATATTATCTTGTTTTTGTATCTTTCTAGATTTAAGCTTATGGCTTTGTTTTGTATGTTTCTAGATTTCAACATATCTTTCATATTTTAACTTTATGTACTCTCGGAATAAAATGGTTACCGTATGTTTCGTTTTAAAGGAGTAATCGAAGAAAGGAGACTGTCCCAGTTCAAGACGGGAAAACAAATTCTCATGTCTTAAAATGTCTTTTCACTAAGTAAATACTTTCTTTTTTTGTAATAGCACGAAGACTCTGTCTTCCATGTTTAAGCAACGCAGAAAATCTTGATTTTGACTTCTCTTATTTTAGGAAATATAAGATCCACGCTAATCACAGTTCCACTTAACACTCTTACCTCATAATATACGAGAATAATGCTAACCAGCGTCTCACTGAACTCTCTTAAAATACGAGAATAACGCTAATGATAGTATTTCCTATCTCAGAAAATATGAGAATAACTTAACCAGTCTCTCTAAACTCTCAACAAATACGAGAATAACGATAATTACAATCTTTTGTTGCAGACACCTTAAACCATCTGGAGAAGGAGGTTGCAGACACTTTAAACTGTCTGGAGAAGAAAGTTGCAGACACTTTAAACTGTCTGGAGAAGGAGGTTGCAGACGCTTTAAACTGTCTGGAGAAAGAAGTTGTAGACACTTTAAACTGTCTGGAGAAAGAAGTTGTAGACACTTTAAACTGTCTGGAGAAAGAAGTTGTAGACGCTTTAAACTATCTGGAGAAGGAAGTTAGAGTCACTTTTTAAATATCTGAAGGAGGGAGCTGCAGACACTTTAAAATATATGAAGAAGGAAGTTGCAGACACTTTAAGCTATCTGGAGACAGAAGTTGCAGACACCTTGACTTTTTTTCGGTTATTGCGTTTGTCAAGACCTTTTCAGAATTTCAGCAAGAATGTTACAAGCTGAAGCATTGTGCTGGGGGGGGGGGGGGGGGGGGGGGGGAAAGAGAGATGTCAGATCTGAGGCACAGTTCAGAAGCTCTGACTCGGCGTCACATATTCTCATGACCATCTTCTGCATCCATTCAGGCGCTACTCCGGCACGTCTCGGCAAATATTTCTCGCTTTTGCTCGCTGTTTAATCTATCAGAGGTTTCAGAATCCCGTAGACGAGAATACAGGACAGGGGTGTACTGTATCTCTGCTGACGCCGTCACGGTACATTAGTGTACACTTTTCCAGTGACTGACTCCATAGCGTCAAGTGCGGCAGTCAATAGCTTTACAGCGTGGTCGCGGCCATTCGTAAACTCTCGCTGCTTAGCAACAGAAAGTATTAAGTAGTTTGACAACCAACAACAGACAAAACAACAGAACATATCCTGTAAGCCTGTCCAACCCACTCAAACCTCCGAGCACAGACCTGGCCCGAGGGAGAGGAGCTGAAAGAAAAGCTGTGGGGGCTGACGCTCAAGCCTAGATAAGATGGCGGACTTGGTCAGAGCAACAGGGCTGTAGATTTAGAATGACCAAACTTCCTCCAACGCTGAAGAAGAAGAAGAACAACAACAAACAAAAGGCGTAAATTGTTTCTATGACTTCACAGCGGTTCTTGGCTAGAGCTCTGGGTCCTTGTATATTATTCAGTTTGTGAAACAGAAAATGACAGAATTTATTCTTTACAAGCTCCTGTCCATCTAGTTCAGAATCCCTGTGGAGGAGGGAACGGAATAAACTATCTGGGTCTAGTTTCTGACTTACAGGGACAGTGATGTAGTGGATGTATTAAAATAAATGTATAGTTGTGAAAACAAGATGACGGTACGTGAAATTATGGTACCAGGGCATAAAGCTAATCACTGGAGGAATATAACAAAGTAAGGTTGTGAATTTCAAAGTTAATACTGTCCGTTACGATGATGAGAAGTTCGAATTGGATAAAAATGTGATGTTGCTGTTTCTGTTTGAAAACTGGCACGCTGTACTGATCACTGATACTCAGTATCTTTCAACGGTATTTGCTGGACTCTTCAGTGATGGCAGTTGTCACGTTTGGCGTCATGTTTTGGACGTGTAAAGGTTATCAACATCAACCTAATGCACGTTCATACAGTATTGTTAATACGTTGTGACCTCGTCCACATTTGACTTCTTACTTGCAATTAAAGCCTTATTCATTCGTATTATACTCCAATCTTCGCTAGCCATTATCTGGCATTAGCCTCACTCACAATCCAGACTCCCGTGGTCTAGAACAGGTTTCACAAATATTAAAACATTCACTTGACTGTCAGTTGAAAAGTTCACTGAATCTATTTAATTCTGACAAATACGGTCACAGATGTTTTGTTGACAACATCACTTGGAATAAGATGTAACAGGACAAAAAAAAAATTCGTTGGTTTCGACGTTGAAGCATGTAATATTTGTCCACAAAATCCAACTCTATAGCGTTATTTCTACACAATCTGTGACCAAAAATGTATAACTCTACACTGCGCTGAAACAACAATTCGTGAATAACTCTACCTCCTGTTCTGCTGTTCCCCTTCTATTCTTCTCTATGTCCGTCTATGTTTTTTTTTTTTGCTCTTTTCTATCCCTCGTCCCCTTATTCTATTTCGTCCTCCTTCATCTGTTGTGTCCTTTCCTTTTCAAAACCGCATGCCTGGCTTATATATCGTAAGTCAGTTGTCCAAATAGGACACACCTCTGGATCGTTCTAATTGGTCAGCTTGTTTACTACCTACTGATTGGGCCCTGGTTGGATTTCGGGGCCACTCCTTTTTTTCTTCAAAACCGTGTGCAAATTGCTTCCTAAGATTAGCAAACACGTCTCAACGATCAATAACATCAAATCCGTCTATTCAATTATCCTGTCCCCTTTCATGTCGTAGGTTTCAGGGATTATTCCGTTCTCCACTTTCATTTGTCCTCGCTTTTCATTGCGTCTTGTATTTTTTATATCTACTTAGTCTGGTTACTCTTCTCAGCGTCCTGCCGTAATATTACTACTAATACCGTAGGAATGTTCCTCTCCCACCGGATCTCAAATTTTCCATCGTTTCTGACCTACTTTCTGCCTGTCAGTAATAATAATAACTATAGTAAAAATGCTAAATAGCAATAATAATCATAATATTAATAATACTACTAATAATATCATCCTAATATACACGGGACTATGCTCCATAACTACATGTAACAGTTTTACTGAAGGTAGTAAAAGAGATGAAATAAAACAGAGGCCTTTGTACGAAGCAAAATGCAGCTACATGAGTTTTTTTTTTTTTTGTAGAGAAATTCTCAAAGTTTGAAACATACCTTCACTACTATCATCATCATCTTGTGCCATCTCCTCACAGAAGATTGTCCCCAATGAATATCTACTCTTTTTTGTTTCTTGTTTTCGTGGCGCACTCGGCCAAGCTTGTCCCTACTCAATCTCTTGATGCTGTCCACTCATTTCTCTGGTGCTTTTCGCCTCTTTTTCTCTTCCCTTCGATCTTGTACTCAAGAAGGGTCTTTAGTATTATGCCTTTTAACGTGCCCAAAATGTCTTAGTTCTCTTGTTTTTGTGATTGTCAATATTTCTCTTTTCACTTCTAGCGGGTTTAGTACTTCTGTTTTCTTTTCTGTCCACGGGATGCGCCTTATTCTTCTGTATATCCACGTTTCAAGGGACTTTGTTTTCCTCTTCTGCTGCCTTATGCAAGGTCCAAGGTTCTATACCATAAAGAAAAACTGAGTATATGTAGCACTTTATGATACATAATCTCAGTTGCAGTGTTATTTGTTTTGATGTAAGGATCTTTCTTATTCAGGTGAAGGTGTTTTTTTTAATCATTACTATTCTTCAGTTCATTTCCATTTCACACTTTCCATCTTCTCTTATCGTGTGTTCTAAATACCCGAAACGTTTCGCACGTTCAAGTAATTCTACATTTATTTTTATATTTGTTACTGGCTTTATTTCTTCTCAGCTGTTTACCATAAAATTTGTCTTTCCGATATTTATTTCCAGCCCGTACTTTTGACTTTTCTTGTTTATTCGTGTCACTAGATTCTGTAGGTCTTTTAGGTTCTCTGCCATCAGCACGGTGTCTTCCGCATGTCTTAGGTTACTGCTTGTTATTCCATTAATGTTTAACCCAGGCATCTCAGCAGTCTCTTTGAATACCTTCTCTGTATAAATGTTAAACAGACATGGAGAAAGGACTGGAGTTGAGAGACATACCTTGCGGGGACTCACAATTTGTGAGCATATTTGTAGAATGTCTGGAACAGAGTGAAAGATGTATGATAAAGGGCAGAATGTCAGACAGGCCTTTTTGGAATAGAGTGAAAGATGTATGATAAAGGGCAGAATGTCAGACGGGCCTGTTTGGAATAGAGTGAAAGATGTATGATAAAGGGCAGAATGTCAGACGGGCCTGTTTGGAATAGAGTGAAAGATGTATGATAAAGGGCAGAATGTCAGACAGGCCTGTTTGGAATAGAGTGAAAGATGTATGATAAAGGGCAGAATGTCAGACGGGCCCGTCTGTAACAGAGTGAAAGATGTATGATAAAGGGCAGAATGTCAGACGGGCCTGTTTGGAACAGAGTGAAAGATGTATGATAAAGGGCAGAATGTCAGACGGGCCTGCGTGCCCAATTCTTAACCCTTTTGAAATAAAGATCAATCAATCAATCAATCATCACATGTCAAATTATGGAAGAGAAAGTGGTAGTGCAGAGTATGCGCTAGTTAGGAAGTTGCCTAACACGTCTACCGCCGGGAAATGTTGAAAAGAGAACGCGAGGGAAAAAAATGTATTTGCAACCGGCGTCTGAAAAATTCATTCTTCTACTTCTTCTTCTTGTACGCACGTTTAGCGTTAGTGAAGTTAAATCTGATTTGTTTTTAAGCCAAATCTTAACCGTTACGGTTCAGTGACGCTGGGCATTATTCGTCTGTCAATCAGTCTGAAATACTTGCCTGCGCTTCTGATGTTCAGTCAAGACTCCGCTGTCCAGTAAAAATCTATACAATATGCTTAGTCTGTTTTTTGTTACTGAAGATCAAAATGGCGAGATAGTTATATTTAGTAATATCGTTGTTAGCGACGTCACAAAGTGACCCATTGTTCGTAGTTACTTTGTTGGCTTCATAATAATTTTGAATATTGCTTCGTTTCATTTTAAATCAGGTAAGCGAAGCTGTCCCCATGCGGTCTCCTCATTACTCTACCATTACTCTACCTGGCTCTGAGGTTGTCAGAACTCTGTAAACTGACTCCGGCGTGAATGGATCTTCGTGTTTCTGTGGTCGGTCCTAGCAAACTTTATCTCAGCTACTCAAACTTGGCCATCCAAGAGATCTGCCTGTTACATCAACAGAAAGTAGTTTACTGAAGCAAAGAGTGAAGCAGTAAGAGTGTATGGAGGTTATCAGCAGGGCACACACATGTAGGGAGGTTCTCAGCAGGGCACACACACGTACTTGTCACAGAAAACTAGATTCCACATATCATTGTCAGATCAGTCTATTCTCTCTTCAGTTACTGTCACGTGCTTACTTCAACTGTCGCTTTATTTAATGTATATGATGCAGGCTCATGAGTTTTTAAGCCCAATATTCACGACTAGCAATAGCCTGTACAACTGACATATATTGCTAGTGGCAGCCATGCGTCTCTCTCTCTCTCACTCTCTCTCTCTCTCTCTTCCCCCCCCCCCCCGCGCCCATTCCGTGTCATTACTAGGTTCTCCAACTTCTGTCTTCTCATGAAATGTCAAAGAAATTTTGACTGTCTTTTTCTTGTAACTAGATTTCGTCGTCCTGACACATCTCTGAAGACCTCTTCTTTCTCCAGAGTTTCTGCTGCACCTTTCGCCAATAGCACATCTCTGTTGCTTCCAGCTGCTGTCCACTCATATTTGTTACTGTCCTCCTTTTGATATTTTTTTCTACAACTTTTTCCCTCAACTATGGTTGTATATTTTTAATTGTTGTTTTGTGTCTTTTGATATGGTTCAAATACGTGTATTCTAACTTACTGGTTATGTTTTGTTTTCATTACTACATAGCATCTCTCTCTGACGTCATACTTCCCATCCTTATCTGTTTTGTCTTGTGTGAATAAAGTTTGCCCATTTTCTGTTGTATGTTCACATTTCAAGTGTCTTTGTTTTGTTTTTTGTTTTTTTCATTTTCTTATTTATTTTTTTTGCTTATACACCGCAAGAGAAGACTCTCTAGATATAAATATAGTTCGATTGACTGTCTTTACAATTATAGGAGACTTATTTTCGTTGCACACAGGTATGGCTAACATTGCAGGTGCACGATTTTCCTGCGTGTTTAGATACGTATCTTCGACACAAAATTACGAGTATTCCTTTATTTACATTTAAGTTTAAGGGAGCGCTCAGGGAACCGTCTCTACAAGCTACTCTCTTCCTCTTGAGACACCAGTCCACTTTGATCCTGTATCCAAATAGTTATGAACTAATGGTCTCATACCGCGAACAGTAAAAATTGTTAACATTTTTGTGATAGAGAATTGTTTCTTAGCTTCTTGCAAGGGGAAATCATTCTGGTTGTGAAACCAAGCAAGTCAGCGGAATGAGTTGTGTTCCCTGCAAGGCTGACGATAAAATGTTGTACCGATCATTAATCTAAACAGTGACGATATCATGGTGTACCGATCATTAATCTAAACAGTGACGATATCATGGTGTACCGATCATTAATCTAAACAGTGACGATATCATGGTATACCGATCATTAATCTAAACAGTGGCGGTATCAGTTGTACCGATAATTAATCTAAACAGTGACGATATCATGGTGTACCGATCATTAATCTAAACAGTGACGATATTATGTTGTACCGATCATTAATCTAAACAGTGACGATATTATGTTGTACCGATCATTAATCTAAACAGTGGCAGCATCAGTTGTACCGATAATTAATCTAAACAGTGACGATATTATGTTGTACCGATCATTAATCTAAACAGTGACGATATCATGCTGTACCGATCATTAATCTAAACAGTTACGATAAGGAAGGGAGTGCCACTGGCGGGAGTTAGTGTGGCAGCCCGTGTGGGTGTTATCCACATCTGTAAACATAATATACAGATGTGTCTGAGTGAAGGTTACAGTAAAAAAAAAATAGATATGGTGGTGATATATCGTATATGAAAGAAATAAGATCAACAGGTGAGGACAAGAATCCAGTTCAACGAGTAAAATAACAAGCTGTGAAGGAAACAAATGGTGCTGTTGTAAGCTTTAAAGAAACTGCTTATTAGTAGTTACTAAACAGTAACGTCATTTCTAGCTTATCATAAATTGTGATGTTATTAGCGGAGAAAGTTGGCACATCACATTCGAGAGACACTTTTGCCTCACTCCAATCGCGACAGATAGCGAGTTCACCCCCCCCCCTTCCAAACTTCACTTCAGATGATACGCTTAAACCCAAAAACTCTCAGACCCCTGGTGTCACAGACCCCAGGAGAGGAAGACTAAGACGAAGATGGCTGCAAGACATGGTTGATGATCTGCTAATGGATGCATCAGCAGCAGGCCATCTTGCTCACAACCGAGAGGCCTACAGGAGAGATGTTAGGGAGGCAAAGTTCCGCAAGGGACATGCAAATGAATGACTGACATGCAAGGTTGTCAATGTAAGCATTGATTATCGGACAGGGCAGTGAAGTAGACGTGGGAATGCCCTTACTGCAGTTATGCTACCTTTTTAAATAGAATAGAATAGAATAAAACAGAATAGAATAGAATAAAACAGAATAGAAAAGAATAGACGAAACTGGAGCAGCAAAGCAGGTATGTGTGAAATTTTAACAAATTAGAAGCGCGAGAAGAAATATCTTTGATTTATAATTATCATTTTCCATTTGTTATTTTGGCACTGTTATGACTGGACCAGAACTGTTCATCATCACATTCAGCATTTTCATTTTCAGCACCATCATCATGATGATGATCATTATTATCATTATCAACAGATTAGTTTTTCGAACTGTTATGGACTCGCATCAAGTTCAATCGAGCATCGAGGATACCAACTAGAGTAGTCAAAAGACACATTCATCGACCCCAAGAATGTGACAAAGATCGGATGCTGGAATGTAAGAACAATGGCCGCACCATCAAAAACTCAGGTAATCCAAGAAATGGATAGATATCACTTAGACGTCCTGGTCATCAGTGAAACGCGATGGCCAGAAGCAGGGAAAAGATCGGCCGGAAACCGTAAGTTAATCATACATTCAGACAGAGACGATGGGAAATATCACGAAGGAGTAGGTATAATTATGTCAACTGCAGCAGCAAAGAGCCTTACAGAATGGGAACCAGTGAACAGTCGTATATTAAGAGCACGATTCCAAATAAGGCACGGAAGAGTGACAATCATACAATGCTATGCATCCACGAACGATGCAGATGACGAAATAAAAGACACTTTCTATCACCAGCTACAACAACTCGTTAACAAAGTTCCGAAACACGACATCTTAGTTGTCATTGGAGATTTTAACGCCAAAGTAGGAAAATATAACACCGATATCGAAAAAGTTATGGGGTAAGAAGGGATTGATACGGTAAATCAGACTGGAGAAAGATTAATTGAATTATGTCTAACAGAGGGCATAACCATTGAAGGAACAGTATTTCCACACACAAAGAGATACATAAAACAGCATGGATATCTCCAGATGATAGAACCAGAAATCTGATAGACCATTCTTACAAGCACAGCCATAATCCCAGCAGCAAAAGCAAGTGCTGGATGGCAAACAACAAGCAGAGAAGCATGGAAATCAGATGAAACATGGAAATCCATACATGAAAAACAGGCAGCCAAATTAGCCACGTTGAATGTAAAAACAGATCTTGAAAGGGATTTGGTAAAATCAGCATACAAAGAACTAGACAATAAAGTAAAAAGTTTAGCTAGAAGGGATAAAAGAGAATACATGGAAAATATGGCGAAAGAGGCAGAGAAGACAGCAAAAACAGGAGACAGCAAAACTCTAAATAATATACATAAGAGGTTAACAGGTACTACTGCATCCAAAGAAAGACCAATCTTTAGCAAAACTGGCACACTAATAACATCAAGTAAAGACCAAAAGGAATGTGGGCCGAACACTTCCAAGAAATACTTAATCGATCACATCCAAAAGAACTGATAGACCTTGGAACTGATTTACCATTCCCACAACTAAATGTCAACTTAGATGGCATTATATTGCATGAAATTTAAATAGCGGTGAATCTATTGGCTAACAACAAAGCTGCAGGTGAAGATGAAATAACACCCGAAATGTTAAAAGCTATTAATGTAGACAACATGAAAAACTGCAGAGAGTGTTCAATAAAGTTTGGAAAGAAAAAAAGTACCTTCTAAATGGAAAAAAAGGAGTCATTGTTAAAATACCGAAAAAAGGCAACCTTAGCGATTGTAACAACTGGAAAAGAGTAACCTTACTATCAGTTGTGTCAAAAGTATTTTGCAAAATTATTCTGCATAGAATTCAAGCTATAGTGGATGCTGCAATGAGAGATGAACAGGCAGGATTTCGAAAAGGGAGAAGCTGTCTCGACCAGATCTTTACTCTAATAATAATACTTAAAGAAAATATTGAAAAGCAAAGACCGTTAATCCTGAACTTCGTATACTTTAAAAAAGACATTTGATAGCATACATAGAGAATCATTATGGAGGATTTTAAGAATATATGGAATACCATCTAAGATTGTCAACATCATTAATGACCTCTACAATGGATATGTTTGTGCAGTCAATACAGAAGAAGGAATGAGTGAATGGTTCCAGATTGAAACAGACGTGAAACAAGTATGTATATTATCTCCCTTGCCTTTTAAAATTGCCAATGACTTCATTATGAAAAAATGTTGCAAAGGTAAAACGGCCATTGATTCGGTACATGAGATCCAACTGGAAGATCTTGATTTTGCTGATGACATAACTCTTATCTGTGACAATGTGAAATCAATGCAAGTAAAAACAGACACCCTGTCTTCAATGGCTAGTAAAATAGGAATTGAAATTAACACGGATAAAACCACAAATAATGAAGGTTCTTATTAACGATGAAGGACAAATATTCGTAGAAGGAACAGCTGTTGAAGAAGTAAACCATTCTGCATATCTCGGCAGCTAGACCACAATGGTTACACCAGAAAAGAAGTTAAAACTTGAATTGCCAAAGCAGCATTGAGAACATATGTCATTCAAAAGTTATAAGCACAAAAACAAATTAAGATTATTCAGTTCCAATGCAATATCCACCCTCATTTATGCACGCAAAAGCTGGAAATCAACTAAAGAAATAGACAAGAAATTAGACTCTTTCGAAAACAAATGCCTAAGGAAAATACTCAGCATCAAGTGGAATGAATTCAATAACAATGCAGAGATAAGACAGATGAGCAAACAACAACCTGTCTCATGGGTGATCAGAAAAAGAAGATGGACATATGTTGATCATGTGATGAGAAGAGACAATCAAAGAATCCCCAAACAAGTTATCAAATGGAACACAACAGGCCGAAGAAAAAGAGGTGGACCATGTGAAACTCTAAAGAGGACATTGTTAAGAGAAGCCAATTCAGTGGGCATAACATCCCTTGATGAGATTGAAAAACTCACCGAAGACAGGACATCTTGGCTAACTACCATACGGGCACTATGTGATGTTTAACGGCACGGGAAGGACGTAAGATGTAAGATGGATGAGACACCGCTTAGATCGATGGGTGTACGACCTTGACCGAAGCGTCATCGTCCACGTGATTGGTAGTTGTTCGGAAGGGTATATAAATATTTGAAAACATTGGCTGATACATTCGGTCAGATCGAGGCAATGGCTGGGCTATAACTTGTGTAGTGGTGCCTATGGATGTATTATGGTGATATTCTACCCGTGCCCACCTCATGTGGTGCTGATTATGTAGTTGTGCAGATAGCTGGATGTAGGTTTCTGTATGTACATATCGATATGGAAATTCTGTGTATGATTTCAGTGTGATTTATCAGTATTTTGGATGGGCAACATGTTTGATTCGTTACTATGCTTTCATGTAGATTGATCTTGTGCTGCATTAACATGGCTATATAGAGCTGTGTCACGGCAGCGGTAGCTGCGTGGAATAAGTGCCAGTGCACATGGGATTCGTAGTGTAGGCTACGTGTGGGGCCATGAGACCGCAGGTCCATCAGGTTTAATTAATGCAACATGAGAAGTCAATTATCATATGATGTAACAGAATTCTTTTAATTATGTTCGTTATTCTATCAAGGGATATAATTCATGATAAATTTGGTATTTTGACTAATCCCTTATTTAATTATGACGTAGATTGTTGGGGTAAAGAAAAGGTCAATCTTGACACTTTAAAAATCCCGAGATTCATGATCATGTTTGATGAACTTTACCATGACATGTTTTTTTTACTCAAGGTTAGTTAAGACCTTGGAAAATATCGTAGGGTAGAGAATTTTATCCTGACATGTTTTTTTATTAAAAGTTAAATTTGGAATCTCCATTTAGTTTTTCACTGAAGGTAATTTTTGGACGTTGAAATCCCGAGATTTTGACTGAACTTTCTCTAGACTTGTTTTTATGGCTAGCAAAAATTAGATTGTTTTTCATAAACTAATCCAACGTCTTAAAAGGCGATTTTAAAAGATTAGACTTTCTCGTGGACGAATGTTCACGAAAATAGGAAAGTAGAAGTTGTTGATGATATTTAAGCGCTGAACTTTTACGTAGGACGATTATTGATGATTGATAATTGTTTAGACGGAGATTAGAATGTGGGATTTAGGATAGAAGATAGAAGTGTAAGAATCGTTGTGATTAGTGATTGCGTTATGTGATTATATTGAGTGAGATTTTTTTTATAGATAGTTGAGAGATTTGATAACGTTATGGTTTAGAAAGTGTTCTAGGAAATTTTGTAGTAATTTGTGATGGAATGTGAGGTAAGTTTTCCTTCCATGGATCGAGGTATGTTTACTTGTAACTGAAGAATGTAACAAGTTCTTTTGAAGCATTTGGGTAACTTAGAAGGTTCAATACTTGTTTTATTTTCTTACGTATCCATGGAAAGGCTTCTTGTGAGAATGTAAGTTGGCATTTATGTCCATTCATGCTGTATGTCTGGCACTTGGTCTGAGTGTGAGTGTAGTGTTGCCCACTCCTTCCTTACGTGGCGAACAAGCTCTTGTCAAGGTTGGGAGTGGTTTGTTCATTCATTACAATACAATCAATATTCTTCATCCTCACTGATCACCCCCCACCCCCCCCCCCAATTCTTTTCACAGTAAAGACGTAGTTTATTTGATTCCATAAAGTTCGGGTATCAGTGGTCTTCAAACTGATGTATTGTCTGTGTACCTGTACATTTAGAGTCTGAGAAATTAAGTTCGTTGAAAATCTATACTAGTAAGGAACCAAGACTTCAGTTAGAATACTAGTGTAAAGACACCATGCTTAATTACCATTATAATGACACTTGTCTTGATGTCATGTTGATGTCAATGTCAGTTGTATGTGTTGTTGTTGAATCGTATAGTGAGATTAAATTTGCTGTGTCCTTAATTTCTGACTTTCTGACTTAGTGATTTGTACTGTATGTCAATGTAATGTGTAGTACTTAAGTGAATGCTCAGAATTTATGCATAACTAGCATACAATATACCAAGGAGGGGAGAACCTGGGTTGTCGGTCATGATGGGGAGCTAGATTGGCCTCGAGTACGGTAGTACAGTGCCATGGGATTGTTGATCAGTAACAGCTGGATAAAATATATCGCTCCACCCCCCCCCCCCCCCCACTAGTTCTAAAAATGTAAGCTGGCACCAAACAAGACTTACATCATCGCTGGCTACAGTCGTAGGTCTACGTTTTTGAGTCCTTGTCTTCAGAGGGTCAATGCTTGATTAGCATCGATCACTACTTTCATTACGTCCGCTGTCACATCAGCATTTGCCAGTATCTTCATTACACTTGCTACCACATCAGCATTTGCCAGTATCTTCATTACACCTGCTACCACATCAGCATCTACCACTGTCTTCTTTACACTTACTACCACATCAATATCTACCACTGTCTTCATTACACCTGCTACCACATCAGCATTTGCCAGTATCTTCATTACACCTGCTACCACATCAGCATTTGCCAGTATCTTCATTACACCTGCTACCACATCAGCATCTACCACTGTCTTCATTACACTTGCTACCACATCAATATCTGCCGCTGTCTTCATTACACCTGCTACCACATCAGCATCTACCACTGTCTTCATTACACTTGCTACCACATCAATATCTGCCGCTGTCTTCATTACACCTGCTACCACATCAGTATCTGCCACTGTCTTCATTACATCTGCTAAAACATCAGCATCTACCACTGTCTTCTTTACACTTACTACCACATCAATATCTACCACTGTCTTCATTACACCTGCTACCACATCAGCATTTGCCAGTATCTTCATTACACCTGCTACCACATCAGCATTTGCCAGTATCTTCATTACACCTGCTACCACATCAGCATCTACCACTGTCTTCATTACACTTGCTACCACATCAATATCTGCCGCTGTCTTCATTACACCTGCTACCACATCAGTATCTGCCACTGTCTTCATTACACCTGCTACCACATCAGCATTTGCCAGTATCTTCATTATACCTGCTACCACATCAGCATTTGCCAGTATCTTCATTACACCTGCTACCACATCAGCATCTACCACTGTCTTCATTACACTTGCTACCACATCAATATCTGCCGCTGTCTTCATTACACCTGCTACCACATCAGTATCTGCCACTGTCTTCATTACATCTGCTACCACATCAGCATTTGCCAGTATCTTCATTATACCTGCTACCACATCAGCATTTGCCAGTATCTTCATTACACCTGCTACCACATCAGCATCTGCCTCTGTCTTCATTACACCTGCTACCACATCAGTATCTGCCGCTGTCTTCATTAAACCTGCTACCACATCAGTATCTGCCACTGTCTTCATTACACCCGCTACCACATCAGCATCTGCAAGAACGCTGTGATGTCGATGGTACGTGACCCGCTAGCAAGATTATTCCGTGAAACTCCAACGTTGGAGTAATATTAAAAGTAAGAAAGAGGGAAATGTAACGATTTACAGTGAACTTAGAGAGGGAAATGTAACGATCTACAGTGAACTTAGAGAGGGAAATGTAACGATCTACAGTGAACTTAGAGAGGGAAATGTAACGATTTACAGTGAACTTAGAGAGGGAAATGTAACGATTTACAGTGAACTTAGGGAGGGAAATGTAACGATCTACAGTGAACTTAGAGAGGGAAATGTAACGATTTACAGTGAACTTAGGGAGGGAAATGTAACGATTTACAGTGAACTTAGAGAGGGAAATGTAACGATTTACAGTGAACTTAGGGAGGGAAATGTAACGATTTACAGTGAACTTAGGGAGGGAAATGTAACGATTTACAGTGAACTTAGAGAGGGAAATGTAACGATTTACAGTGAACGTAGGGAGGGAAATGTAACGATCTACAGTGAACTTAGAGAGGGAAATGTAACGATCTACAGTGAACTTAGGGAGGGAAATGTAACGATTTACAGTGAACTTAGAGAGGGAAATGTAACGATTTACAGTGAACTTAGAGAGGGAAATGTAACGATCTACAGTGAACTTAGGGAGGGAAATGTAACTATTTACAGTGAACTTAGAGAGGGAAATGTAACGATTTACAGTGAACTTAGAGAGGGAAATGTAACGATCTACAGTGAACTTAGAGAGGGAAATGTAACGATCTACAGTGAACTTAGGGAGGGAAATGTAACGATTTACAGTGAACTTAGAGAGGGAAATGTAACGATTTACAGTGAACTTAGAGAGGGAAATGTAACGATCTACAGTGAACTTAGGGAGGGAAATGTAACGATTTACAGTGAACTTAGAGAGGGAAATGCAACGATTTACAGTGAACTTAGTTTCTGATACCTTTATTGTTGAAAAATGGATTAGCGTTAAGTTGACAGATCAATGAGAGAAAATAAGATCCTTCAACAGAGCGTATATGACAAGATATAAATGGTGAATCTGCAAAGATTCATGTTTGCTGTTAACATGACGCAAACCAGAAACGGGCAAGGTAAAAAAAAAAAAACTAAACTAAACATTCCTACAGTAACATAAATTAGAACATCATCATCATTTTCATCGCCTTTCGCTCCCTTGAGTGAAACGTAGAGACAGACAAGCAGACAGACTCACACAGGAAGCAGCACGACACAGAAAGACACTTATATAGATAGGTTTGCTGGAAATGAATCAATGAAATGAAACTTTCTGCAATGGAAGCACATGCACACGAACATAAGAAGAGATATTTCCTATTTCTGGAAAAAAAAAATACAGCTTTCGTCCTCTGGCACCACGTGTTGCTAAACTAGGTCCACTCCCCAAAGTAGCTCGACTGCATTACCAACAAATTATCTTCATCTTACTGTGATGTAGGCAGTGCCTGGGTAGTTTTCTATGGTTCTAGAGTGAAGTTTTCTACAACAACAAAAAATGGTATTTCACAGGTTCGGAAGGATTTTGCTGATGACATAACTCTTATCAGTAATAATGTGAATTCCATGCAAGAAAAAACAGATAGCCTGTCTTCACTGGCTAGCAAAATAGGACTTGAAATTAACCAGGACGAAACAAAAATAATGAAAATTCCTCTCAATCAAAATGGAAAAATACACACAGAAGGGACAGATATTGAAGAAGTTAATCAATTTGCATACCTTGGCAGCTACATAGACCAGGATGGTGACACTAGAAAGGAAGTTAAGATCAGAATTGCAAAAGCAGCATCAATCTTCAAGAATCTTGAGAACATATGGAATTCAAAAGTTATAAGCACAAAAACCAAGTTAAGACTATTCAATTCAAATGTAATATCCACCCTCATTTATGCATGCGAAAGCTGGAAAACAACTAAAGAAATAGAAAAGAAATTAGACTCTTTTGAAAACAAATGCCTAAGGAAAATACTCGGCATCAAGTTGAATGAATTCAAGAACAATGCAGAGATAAGACAGATGACTGAACAACAACCAGTCTCATGGGTGATCAGGAAAAGGAGATGGACATATGTTGGCCACTTGATAAGAAGAAATGATCAGAGAATCCCAAAACAAGCTATCAAGTGGAACACAACAGGCCGAAGAAAAAGAGGCAGACCGCGTGAAACTCTGAAGAGGACATTATTAAGAGAGGCCAAATTAACAGGCATAAAATCCTTTGATGAGATTGAAAGACTCGCCGAAGACAGGAAAAAATGGCGAACTACTTTGCGAGCCCTATGTGACGTTTAACGGCACGGGAAAGATATATGATAAGATACGTTCGGAAGGAATCGTCTAATAACACAAAATATAGCATGTGTCTGATTCTTGCGCTTTCTGTTTACGAAAAAAAAGACATTTCCGTCTAGCTGTGTTGAAAATCGTTTTTTTTTAACTTCTTTTACCGTCTGTGTCACGTGACATTTGTACGCCGTAGGGGTTAATGTGCTATAATCTTCACATGTCTAGAGCACTGTAGCATTTCAGGTAGGGATGCAGCACCTGTCCTTGCTGCCTTCGCCTTTCCAGGGAAACCCCATGTACCCAGTTTTTGTTTGTTGTTGTTGTTGTTGTGGGTTAGATTAATCCAGGCCCCGGTCAATCCGAAAAAAAAGTCCCCTTCTCTCTCCTGCCGATGGTGACCCCAAGTCGGTAGGTTCAGTTCAACTGCTGACCAGACATCAGACCACTTAAGGTTTAACCATGAGCAATGACGCTGGTTCACAACTCATACCCCTACCTTCACCTTTTTTCAAGACAGACGTCAGCCAGCAGAGTCTTTTGTTTTAAACTAACGTAAAGGCCGAACGGCCGATTATATTTCTAACATTTCATTTGTTAGATGTGCAGTCAAGAGTCGGGCATGCTGTGTCATAATTGCAGCAAAACTGTGTGAGAGAAACTGTGTGAGAGAAACTGTGTGACAAATATGTGTTAGGAATAAATAAGAACCCGTACCGTCATCAGAGATCGATATCTGGCTATGCAAATTAAGTTTCCTAGCAACGCCTTGTTTGAACTATAATCTTAACGTTTGTGTACACTCTACTTCAGTGCTTCTACACTTGCGTGCAAAAAAAAAAATTTCTGCAAAATTACCACTCAGATACAAAGCTTAGATGTGTGGGGACATCGTGGTTCACTCTGCTGCTTATAGATCAGATCAATCACCATTACTTTTACAATTATTTTACGTGATATTGTACCTGTTTAGCTCTCTCCTGTGAGTTGTAACTTTTCTGGTACTCACTTCAAAACGATGAATCTTTTCCCAGCTATTCATTCATCTTTTTATACCGCTTTGTTATAAAGAAGACATCAATCGAATGATCTTTTTTTTTTACTTCCGTTATAATCATTGTCTCCTGATAGAGAGTAACGGATGGCTGGCTATGTGTCTTAAATAGTGGCTTGTCCAGACCTAAGTTGAGAGCCCTTGCTACGTGTCTTATGTAGTGGCTTGTCCAGATCTAAGCTGAGAACCCTGGCTGGGTGTCTTCGTCGTGGCTTGTCCAGACCTAAGTTGAGAGCCCTTGCTACGTGTCTTATGTAGTGGCTTGTCCAGATCTAAGCTGAGAACCCTGGCTACGTGTCTTATGTCGTGGCTTGTCCAGATATAAGTTGAGAGCCCTGGCTACGTGTCTTATGTAGTGGCTTGTCCAGACCTAAGGTAAGAACCCTGGCTACGTGTCTTATGTAGTGGCATGTCCAGATCTAAGCTGAGAGCCCTGGCTACGTATATTATGTAGTGGCTTGTCCAGATCTAAGCTAAGAGCCCTGGCTACTTGTCTTATGTAGTGACTTGTCCAGATCTAAGCTGAGAGCCCTTGCTACGTGTCTTATGTAGTGGTTTGTCCAGATCTAAGCTGAGAGCCCTGGTTACGTGTCTTATGTAGTGGCTTGTCCAGATCTAAGCTGAGGACCCTGGTTACGTGTCTTATGTAGTGACTTGTCCAGATTTAAGCTGAGAACCCTGGCTACGTGTCTTATGTAGTGGCCTATCCAGATCTAAGCTGAGAACCCTGGCTACGTTTCTTATGTAGTGACTTGTCCAGATTTAAGCTGAGAACCCTGGCTACATATCTTATGTAGTGACTTGTCCAGATCTAAGCTGAGAACCCTGGCTACGTTTCTTATGTAGTGACTTGTCCAGATCTAAGCTGAGAACCCTGGCTACGTTTCTTATGTAGTGACTTGTCCAGATCTAAGCTGAGAACCCTGGCTACGTTTCTTATGTAGTGACTTGTCCAGATTTAAACTGAGAACCCTGGCTACGTGTCTTACATAGTGGCTTGCCAAAACCCAAGCTGAGAACCCTGGCTACGTGTCTTAAGTAGTGGCTTGCCAAAACCTAAGCTGAGAACTCTGGCTACGTGTCTTATGTAGTGTCTTGTCCAGACCTAAACTGAGAACCCTGGCTACGTGTCTTACATAGTGGCTTCCCAAAACCCAAGCTGAGATAATAATGTTAACTGTAGCCAGAAAGTATCGTCCACTGTAGCCAGGAAGTAAAGGTAATTGTAGCCAGAATATAACTTTAACTGTAGCCAAAAAGTAACGTTAACTATAGTCATAAAGTAACGTTAACTGTAACAAGAAAGTAACGTTAACTGTAGCCAGAAAGTAACGTTATCTCCACACTTACGATGAGCACTTTAAAAATATTGTGAAAATAAAAATTAAAAAAAAACAAATAAATAAAAAAACTTACCTGCATATTCACGATTTTCTTCTTTTCCTTAGTGATTTCAATTTTGTTGTTCATTAAAAAATGGAATGTAAGCTTATGGTCATTTCTCCAGCAGAAACATGGCGACTGTTTTTATTATAAATGTTCTTTGTGGTCTTTGGTTGTTCTTTGATCTTAACAGAGAAAGAGTTCAAAGGTCATCCATGCTACAATCGAAACGGGACAGAAAAAAAGGAATATATCAAACGTTAACACACACAGACTACAAGAGTTGCACATACAACATATAGTCTACATATAACATACGTGGATCATATTTAACATACATGGATTCAATATAACAGAAATGTCTGAACATAACGTTTTTTGTTCCACATATGACCTGTATGATGTATATATATAACCCATACGAGAAACAGTGACATATTATAGTCTGGTACATTTGCAAAATATGTTGACCATATTAATTTTCAGTTTCTGTTGCCACAAGCACATACCACTTCCTGCAGCATCTTTCCGTGCCCGTCATGTCCAGTGAAATCAGCAGTTAGAAAGTGCTTACTGTTAGTGTTAACAACCCTTATTGTCTCAGAATAAACATTCAGTTTCATATGGCTGTAGATGCCTGCACAAAGTATACGTTTTTGTTTTTTTTTTTTTTTGGGGGGGGGGGGGTTACGTTGTCTCGCATTTTGAGCATGTTAACTCTTTCTGAAACCTGTCTCACTGTTCGGCTTTTCTTGGTAATATACAATGAACTCCACACAAGCTTGTGAAGACGTGCACGAGAGTGAACATTGATCAAATGACCGCTGTTCACTTCCTTTAATCTATGTTCTTGGTATTCTGTCATTTGGTTCTGCACTGAACTCCCTTAATATCAGCACGATTCTTCTGTAGTTCGGCGGCCTGGTTAGCCGAGTGGTTAGGCGCTCGGTTTATTAGTTATTTAGTTAGTCGATGGATAATCCTCATTTGCACATCGGACGATTAGTCCATAAGTGCTCCGATCTCATCTTCGGTGTTTGGCGCCTGGCGATTACCAGTTCTGTGTTGATAACCATGGCGCATCTGTGCTGAAACCGTCTTGAGTGTGTGTCCTAGAATGTGGGCGGCGGCGGTGTATTGAATTGTCAGTTTACTAATCTGGTGATACTGGGTTCAAGTCCCAGCAGTGAGTTTTTTTGTTTTTTTTTGCTGCACACCCAAAAGGGCCCCGGGGTCCACCCAGCCTCTAAAAAAAATCTGGGAAGGTAAATGGGGCCAGGTCGTGATACTGACCACATCAGACTTTCATCTGATGAAGGTCGTGGAAATATGATCTTAACACCGTATCCCCAATACGCCTTAATGGCATGGAAAAGGGAATTTTAACTTTACTTTCTGTGTTTTGTTTTTTTTATCTATCCACGTAAAATGTATGTAGCTGTTTTAAATCTTCATTTTTATCCATTTCCCGAAAGACCATTTAGTATATTCTTCTCTTTTGTTTTATCTTTAATGATGAGCAAGCCGCTACTGACTCGATGAAACTAGCTCTGGCTGTGACTTGAATGAGCACGTCTTGTCCAGAGGAAGACATGGTTCCTTTGGTCTGTGAGTCTCAAGACCATCACTGGCCAGTCTGCATCCACTATGTCGTGTATCTCATTTTCAAGAACAACTAATTAAAAATTTTTAAAAAACTTTTTAACAATAAAGAGGAGAGGTAACTCACCCTGATGCTGATGTCAGATCTGTAAAACCTTAGAGACCACAGAGATTTATTTCAACGCTTGTTTTTCCATTTTTTTAACCATAAAATCAGCACAACACCTGAAGTCATTGTAATCTTTCCCTGTCTTGCAAATGAGAAAACATACATTCTCGAGCACACACTCACACAGACAAGCAAAAGGTCACCTTTCTCCACACCATCACACATACACATATTAAACCAAATATATTGTAGAAACCACCTCATTTGTAATAGACAACTCATTCGTAAATAAAATAGCTCTAGTTGCCTCTAATGACAGACCAAAACTTGAAGATAGATTCAGTGTTGCCCCCTAAATCAAGCATGAAAGCATTTTGTACTACACACAAGAAACAAAGAACCAGTGGCGTGCAAAGAGTTAAAGAAAGAACATCTACAAAATCGAAAGGGATAAACTTTAAACAACGTGGAACGAACGTTCCAGATTCTCCTACAGAGCTGTGCCAGCAAAAAAAAAGAAGCACGTAAGGGATTCTTTATTAGAGTTTTACTGACAAGAAAGTACTAGTTAAATGTCATAGTAAAAAAAGAAATAAAAAATAGTCTTGATCTCTCAATTTCCTCCAGCTGCGGGTGAGTACATTTTCTAACAACCTGAGAAGAGCACATTTCAGAATTTTGCTCTGAAATCCATTTCAACTACCTTCCATCTCCACTGCAGCTTTTTGTTTGTGATAGAGGGTCTGTTTTGTTGTTGTGATGAGTCTTTTCAGTGAATTTCATCTTCTCATTCAGTATTTTACATGAAAAGGTGACAGAGAAATAATCATAACAGGGATATAAAAATCGATGATAAGTTGAGAAATATGCAGACGCAAACAGCGCCTTAGTGTTGTTGATATTGTATGTCTAAATGTTCTGAGACAAGTCTCGCTTTGTCTTGTAGTGATTCGGACTGATAACTGATTCTCACGGCTTCCCTCGCGTACTTGGATGTCCACGAGACAAAGTGAGCGATTTCCAACCTGAGAACTGCAATGATAGATTTCTCTACAAGCTCCACCTAAACTGGGGATGGGGTGGGGTCGGGGAGGAGGAGAAGCCGTGAAACAGGAAATTTTCTCTCTCAAGAAAATTCAAACTTCTCTCAGCGAATCCGGATACAAAACTTATAATGCAATAATATTTACAATACCTACAGCCCGTAATATGTAGTTTCCTGTTAATGCTATAAGACTTGAGAGTTACAACCAGAAAATTTGTTGCAGAAACATAGCGGGTGCAAAGCAGCAACATTATAATTGATTAGCACCGAGGAACTCCGTCGCCGCAATCTTAGCATCAGAGTGAGAAGAGTCGCAGAGTCCAGCTGGACTTGAGGGCGTCTCAAGAAGGTATGGGCTATAGCACAGGACCAAACATACTTAATTAACCAGTCTACCGAAGAAGTACTGTTTCAGCAGTTGTATAGAAAGCTTAAGACACCAAGAGAACTCAAAAGTACTTGCCATTAGCACAAAGCAACGCATGATAGCTCGCTATTGAGATGATCAAGGAAAGCATAAATGATTGCAAATCCATATGTTTTATCAAGCATACAATAATATTACTTAATATAAAAAAAACTGGTGGAATTTTCTATGCTGTGGGGTTGCTAGCAATGGAAAGAAAAGTTGAAAAAAAGAGTGTTAAAAATAGTTGTAAATTCAGATAAAAGAATTTGAATGTGGGAACTCGAAAGCAAGTTAGAAAATAGCATGAGGCAAAATTTATGTTAGAAACTAACAGATTATGTTAGAAGCTAGCGTGACAACAGATAACGTTAGAAGTTAGCGTGGGATCAGATTATGTTAGAAGCTAGCATGACCATCAGATTATGTTAAAAGGTAGCGTGATATCACATTATGTTAGAGTGACATCAAATTACATTGAAAACCAGCGTGAGATCAGACTATATTTGAAACCACCGTGACATCACTCTATTTTAAAAAGCTAACGTGACTTCAGACTATGTTTAAACTGGCGTGACTTCACAACACATGTTAGAAACTAGAAATTATTACTCATTTCAGGCTGAAACAGAGAAAGGTTCCCGCCACGATGTACAGCTTGAAACAAAAGCCGCGGGAAGATTTATTTTTAGCAAAGAATTATCATTAAAGGAAACAGGACACGATTTGCAAACAAACCATCTCACGACTGTATCATTATGATTCGAACTTTGTGCCATAGAGAATCAATGAAGCGGTCTGTGATATGGTAAAATTAGTGACGTGTCTGTAGCAACGATATTCCTGCAGCAAACAGCTCTCCATTATCCCTCATACAGAGATCATTATCAGTGCGATCACGACATTAATCTTTTCATCAATTTATAGAAATACTTCTGTCTTGTCTGGGATATCTGTAGTTTTATCACCCAAGAAATCTGTAGATTATCCGTCTGTTCATCCATCATTCAGTTCACTCATTCAACCTTTATTACATGCCTGTCTGTCTGTACTCCTACGCCTGCCCAACATCTTTCATGCTTTCCCTTATCTGACTATAAATAATGTGAAGAATATATAAAAAAAATTGATTTCATGTAAAGTGATACTGAGAATGTTTTTTGAGTACATATAAGTAAACATTTCATAATTGTCACAAAACAACATGAAACAACAATGGGACACGAAGAACGTTATCAATATTAATAACCTCACTGTTTGAATTCTCTGGCGGAAA
Organism: Achatina immaculata; assembly: GCA_009760885.1. Lineage (NCBI taxonomy): Eukaryota > Metazoa > Mollusca > Gastropoda > Stylommatophora > Achatinidae > Lissachatina > Lissachatina immaculata. Next base: position 65,083,925 of record CM019716.1, on the reverse strand, counting down.
GTTCGCATTACATACAGCCAGACAGACTATGGTATCACAGACAACCATTTGTTTGAAAATTGAAAAGAAAAAAAATTTTAATGGAAATAATGAGTAAAAATGAGCATTGCTGGTCTGTCGTTTAGAAAATTATTATTATTATTATTATGTGCCACGCTGGATAGCATTTGCAATCGTGTTTCTCCATCTTGTGCAGTCCTTGCTGTTTCCAATTAATTTAAATGCTTGTCTTTTGCAGTCGACTGAGACATTTTCTCTTTGTCTGCCTCTCTTCGTTTTTTTCCCTTGAATTTTTCAACCATTACTAGGTTTTCCAACTTCTGTCTTCCTATGATATGTCCAAGAAATCTGCCTTTTTTCTCGTGATTATAACTAGTTTTCGTTGTTCTGAAACATCTTTGGGGACCTCCTCATGTTTTTTTTTTTTTTTTGTCCAGGGAATTTGTTGCATCTTTCGCCAAAACTAGATCTCTGTTTCTTTCAATTTCTTTGTTATCTTTTTGTTGACTGTCCAAACGTCAACACCGCATATCAGTTTTGGCTAGCACTGTAAGACTCTTTTCCTGACTTCTGGCGACATCTTCTTATTTATTAGTATCTTTCCATGTCATAAAAAGCTGCCTTTGCCTTACCCATTCGTGATTTTATTTGCTTTGCGCATTTACCACCAGCTGTTACTGGTGTTTTAAGATAAATGAGTAACACTGCGAACCAGCAATTGGTCTTAAAAATACATCATTTATATTAATCGGTTTAAAAAGATATGTCATAGACACTAATAAGTTTAACAAAGTTATATCATAAACAGTAATCAGTTTAACAAAGATATAACTCAGACAATAACTGGTTTAATAAACATATAACACAGACAGTAATCGGTTTACCAAAGATTTAATACATATATTGAATTTATATAAATTATGTATTTCCTCAAGGAAATAGAAAACGAGGAAGACCTAGACTTACTTGGAGAAGAGAAATTATGACATTGCTCAGAGACAAGAGATACACATGGAAGGAAGCAGAGAATAATTCCAAGAACAAGGATGACTGGAGAGCCTTTATCCGTGGCCTATGCTCTCAAGGGAGTGAATGGCGATGATGATGATGATGATGATGATGTATATGACAAAAACCTGGCATTGTTAATTCACTTCTTCTTTTTCTTCCTCTTCTTCTTCTTCTTCTGCGTTCGAGGTTGTTGGTCACATCAAATCCTGATCCCTGCCGACATGGCAAAGCCCGCAGTCCTCTCCAGATCCTGATAGGAGCCCCAAACCTTTTGCCCCAAGCTTGTGTTCTCTGGCCATGTCTCACGCCTCAGGTCTGCATGGTTTGGCCACTCTTGAAGGATATGTTCTAGAGTCTGGACTCCATTGTCGTGTGGACATTTGTCTGTGTGAGACATTTTGAGTCGATATAGATGGCTCAGTTGACTGCAGTGGCCTGTCCTTAGGCGAAAGAGGATGGTTTGCTTATGTCTTTTTAATTGGTTCGTTGTTGGTTTTCATTCTTTCTTCTATTCAGATCTGCACTGGTTACGGATTATAGTTTTCGCCTCTTGGTAGTTACTGGATGATTTCTTTGATCTTGATTGCTCGCAGCGTTGGATAGGGTGTCAGCTATTTCATTGTCAGCTATTCCACAGTAGTATGGTACCCATTGTAGGGCCACAGTTGTTGACAGTGTTTGTACCCATTGCAGGACTACAGTTGTTGACAGTGATGGTACCCATTGTAGGGCCACAGTTGTTGACAGTGTTGGTACCCATTGTAGGTCCACTGTTGACAGTGTTGTTACCCAATGTAGGGCCACAGTTGTTGACAGTGTAAGGTGCTTCTTATGTTCACTGAAACATCCAAACTTACAACAATCACAGATTGCTATATGCTCGTACAACATAAGAAATGAAAACTGATGAAGACACTAAAGAAATAATCAAATAGGGCTAAAAACATTTAGACAGAGCCATGAAATAGTTGCTGGAAAAAACATGAAAAACATAATGTACACATAAAACAATAAACTATTCATGAATAGAATACAAGAACTGTAGAAGAGTAAGTGATGGATGCATAAAAGAGACAGGCTGATCATAATTTGACGGGCTAGAAAATATGTAATATCTAGAAGTATCATAAATATAATGTTATTAATTATATATCAGCTAATAAGCTAGGCTTGTCATTAAAATGTTACCAAGTTATGCCCCGTGGCATGTGCAGACATCAGGGTGTGAAGAGTTCCTTCACACTTTTAGGCCACTACAACATTTGAGGTAGGGATGCTAGCACCTGTCCTCCCTGCGTTTGTTTACCCTGGGAAGCCCCAGGTACCCGTCTTTTGAAACTGGTTGCAGGCTGGTCCGAAAAAATTCCGCTCGAAAGCGAAATCGAACCATGAACTTCCTGGTTGTCAGGCGAGTGGAATAACTGCTACAGCACAGCGACACCTGTTACAAGTGGTAGCAAAATTACTCAAAACTTTGCAAGGAAACAAAAAGTATTAAGAAATACATTTTTAGCGATTAAAAACAAAAATTCTGCCTCGAAATATACGATCAAGTCCTAGTAAAGCGCGTGTTTATATTCTGTTTACTGTGACAACATTTGTCAGATACATGAAGTCGTAGGCTACTACTGCGTCATTCACGCATCAAAATACGATATGTGATACTGCAGTTTTAAACTTCTGGCAATGGACACACAACTACGTTACTTTGCTGGACGCTTGTCACAGTACAGGATTAGGAAACAGGATTATATATATATATATATATATATATATAAGGTAGTAGCCTCCCTTGCAGAGAGCTAAATTTAGATTTGTAGGCGAGCAGCGGGAAAATCCGTTGTAAAGTGGCACACATTTGTACTTCGAATAAACGAACGTATTGGTAGAAGCAGACGACATTAGAAGCAGACGACATGTAGGAAAGTAACGGCTAGGACGAGAAAAAGTAGAACCTTTAAAAAAATGTAGATTTTGAGAAGTTTTCCTTGATAGTTAGTAGTTAGCTGGGCTCTCGTAATGATAGTGAGTAAATTGTAGGCTGTCCTTATAGAAATACTTAGTGCCTGTCAATATTTGTCCTTTTTAGGACAGTTTCTCAGATTTATTAGTTTCGAGTGTAGAATATCTGCAACAAGCAATGTCCTCCATCATCTTGGTGTAGTAGAGGTCGTCCCATGGCGACGACAAGTCGCCCGGACACCATCTAACATTATTGTAAAACTTCATCAGTCCTTTCACATACTCCCATTCTGGTAACATCCGCAACAAATGGCTTTCATTAATAAATGTGATTTCTCCTATAGTACCCAGAGTTACTTGGTCGTTGATTTATGTTGTAGCGCAGCTGTGAGCTGATATGTGTAGTTGATTTCTCTAAACATTCCACAGTCGTGTATGAGCTCTACCTTAATTGTTCCTGGGTTATGTAATGTTACACAGAGAATATCAATGTAACGGAAATTAGGCTGCTAGATCAATCACAGAGATCAAAGTCTTCAACAAGTCAAAAGTTGCAGTCATCAGCATAGAAGAAGAAAACAATCAAGAACACGTCACTAGACGTATAATGATTCGCCTCTAGAGAAGACGACAACACACGAAAAAACAATCAATATATTCTACTTTAGGCTGAGTGACAGCATTCATCCCAGGTTCAACACTTCATTCTTCAACAATAACATTGTGGCACTAGACACAGCTGAACATTTTATCAAACGTACTGACAGCCTAACAGAATGAACGTTGATGTAAAACAATAGTCATTCATTCATTCATTCATTCATTCGCATGTCCTTTGCGGAACTTTGCCTCCCTAACAGCACTCCTGTAGGCCTCTCGGTTGAGTGTAAGATGGCCTGCTGTTGATGCATCCATTTGCAGCCATCTTCTCCTTGGTCTTCCTCTCTTTCTTTTTCCCATTATGTACCCTTCCAAGACCGTCTTCTCTAGATTATCATGACGTTTAATGTGTCCAAAATATTTAAGTTTTCCCTCTTTAATCCTCTTTACTAGCCAGCCTTCTTCAATATTAAGTTCTTGTATTATGGATATATTATATTCACAATAGTGGAATACGGAATTTACCAAGTTATTAAATACATTTAATATGAGAAAACCCCCGTGTGGTACCCGGGATCTACAAAGAATAGGACCACTGTGCCCTACCACGCATGATCGTAAAAGGCGACTAAGGAGGGTTCAGCATAGGGCCAGCAACCCTATCTGGTAAAAAAACTATCAGACTGCTACAGAAACGGAAGCAAGGGAAAAAACAAATGCAGGTGGAAGGAGAAATGCGTATCAGGAAACTGAGCCCATGAAGGTTGTGGATGAAAGCCAGCCACTGGAAGTCCCCAGCCCGACTGCAGACCTCCTGGAACCTAAACACAAGATGCAAATAGGCAGCTGGAATGTAAGAACACTAACCAGACTGGAAAACTAGCACAAACCATCAAGGAAATGCACAGATACAAACTAGACATACTAGGAATACATGAATCAAGACGGACAGGACAAGGCAGAAGGAAATTAACAACACAGCACACAGAAGATACAATAATATGGTCAGGTAAAGAAGATCTTCATTAAGGAGGAGTAGCATTGATTATAACAAAAGAAGCATCAAGAGCATTGCTGAAATGGACCCCAATAAATGAGAGATTATTATATGCACGGGCTGTCTATTATAGTTTGTTATGCACCAACAGAAGCAGCTGAAGAGGAATTTAAAAAAATTTTTACAACAGCCTCCAAGCAACAGTAGAAACAATACCCAAGCATGATATGCTACTCATCTTGGGCGACTTCAATGCAAAAGTAGGTGAAGGAAATGAAGATAGAAGAAGAATCATGGGAAGAGAAGGAATCGGGGAAATAAATGAAAATGGAGAAAGACTGTGCAGTTTCTGTGAAGAAAACATGATGACCATCGGAGGGACAATTTTCCAACACAAAAACATCCATAAGGTGACTTGGAGGTCACCAGATAAAACCACAGAAAACCAAATCGATCACATACTAATAAACAACAAGTGGAAACGGTCACTACAAGATGTGCGAGTAAGGAAAGGAGCAGATGTAGGAAGTGATCACAACCTTCTGGTAGCAAAAATAAAACTAAAATTAAGGAAAGCCAAAATCGGAGAACACAGAAAGATACATTTTGATACAAGAAAACTGATAGACCAGCAAACAAGAAATGAATTCTCAATAGTACTTAAGAACCGCTTCAGTGTCCTACAAGACGAAGCAGAATGTCCATATTAGAGTCCAATAAAACACTACAGGAAACAGCAAAAGAGGTGCTGGGATATCGGAAAAGGAGAAAAGAGGAATGGATAAGCGAGACCACATGGGAAAAGATAGAGCAAAGAAAAGAAATCAAGAAAAAATTACTGAACACCAAATCACAAAGGCTAAAAGAACAAGTTTTAAGTAATTATGCACAAAAAGGCAAAGAAGTGAAGGAATCATGCCATCAAGATAAACGTCAATACTATGACAACTTAGCAGAAACAGCAGAGAAAGCAGCATATACAAATGACATGAAAACCATATATAAAATCACAAAGCAGATGACAGGTAACTTCAACACAAGATGTGAAAGTGCAGTAAGAACAGAAAATGGACAACTGGTCAGTGGAGAAAGAGAAAAAATTGAAAGATGGAGGGAACACTTTAACACCCTACTAAACAGAACACAAGCAGCACAAACAATAGACATACCTGAAGGAAAACGGAACTAAACATCAATACAGGACCAATAACAATAAGTGAAGTAAAGGAGGCGATAAAGAAGCTAAAATCAGACAGGGCACCAGGTGAAGATGAAGTGACTGCGGAGATGTTGAAAGCAGAAGAAACAGAAAAACAAAACAACTTTGCCCGATATTACAACAAATTTGGGATCTAGAAAAAGCCCCAGAGGAGTGGAAAACTGGGCTTATAGTAAAACTACCAAATAAGGGTGACCTCAGAGATTGCAGGAACTGGAGAGGCATTACCCTACTGCCACTCACCAGTAAAGTATTTTGCAGAATAATCATCAACAGAATTGTACCAAAACTTGAGGAAAAACTTCGGAAAGAGCAGGCAGGATTTAGGAAAGGAAGATCATGCATAGACCACATATTTGTACTTAGACAAATATTAGAACAGGCAAATGAGTGGCATAGCACTACATATGCATTATTCATAGATTTTGAGAAAGCCTTTGACAGTGTCAACAGAGATGCACTGTGGAAAATCCTAAGATGGCATGGCCTCCCCCATAAAATAGTTAATGTAATCAAAGCCATATACGAGGGTTTTCAGTGCAAAGTTATCTGTGGAGAACATACCTCCAGTAGCTTTAGGGTACAAACAGGAGTGAAACAGGGATGTGTACTATCACCAACATTATTTATCTTGGCAGTAGACTGGTTAATGAAGGAGGCAACATCAGACAGACGCAGAGGATTACAATGGACCCTTGACACAGTGCTGGAGGACCTTGACTTTGCGGACGACATTTGTCTATTATCAAGCAGTCACAAAGATATGCAAGATAAAATAAACAAGCTAACTCAATGCAAACAACATAGGACTAAAGATCAACGTAGGAAAGACAAAGTTAATGAAGCAAAATGTGAACAACAGAAATGTACTCAGAGTAGATAACAAGTTAGTGGAGGAGGTCAACGAATATGTATACCTTGGCAGCAAAGTAGTAGAAAATGGAGACAGCACAGAGGACATCAACAGCAGACTTACTAGAGCAAACCAGGCTTTTGTAATGCTGCAGACTATATGGAAATAAAAAAAAAACTAAGCATAAATATGAAAATCAGGATATTTAAGAGTAATGTTCTAAGTGTACTACTCTATGGAAGTGAATGCTGGAAAATCACCAAAACCATAGAAAACAAGTTGAATTCTTTCCAGACTAAATGTTTATGAAGAATTAGAAAAATATTTTGGCCAAACACCATAAGAAATAACATCTTATTAGCAGAAATGCAGATGAAACCACTGACAACAATTATTGAGGAAAGACGCTGGCGATGGTTGGGACATGTGCTCCGAATGACTGACAACTCACTACCAAAAATAGCACTAAGATGGACACCACAGGGGAGCAGAAGTAAGGGTAGACCAAAAGAGACATGGAGAAGAACAACAGAAAGGATGTTGAGCAATAGAGGGCTCACCTGGGCAAGAGCAGAAAAAAAGGCGAAGGACAGGCATTTGTGGAAAACCCTTGCGGAAGCCCCATGTGCCCTGAGCACTTAAGGTTCAGAGAGAGAGAGAGAATATGTTAAAATGATGAATGTGAATCCTGAAGGATGAAAGGAAATGAAGCATTCGACACATCAGAAGAATCAAAATACCAAAATGTGCAATAATTCTCAACGAAATTTCCTACGCCATACGGAAAGCACATAAACTCCGACGCACTAACCTCCCACTGGAAACATCCGACGGAATAAACTCTGCCCCCCCCCCCCCCCCCTTACAAAAAAACTCTACACAGCACATTCGTACAGTCACTCAACTGTCCTAAAAGGACATCTAAAACTAATGATTGAACCTGCATTCTATCAGTTGCATAAATTACAAGAATATCTTTAAAAGGACAAAAACTGAGAACTGTTTCTTACATTCTAACTCTATAATTCAATCATGCTAGCACGGACTAGTTAGACGAAAACTAACCTGTCTTCAGGACGAGAGCTCATTCACATCTCTAACTCTCTCTCTCTCTCTCTCTCTCTCTCTCTCTCTCTGTTGTCTCTTCTTCTCTTTTTTCTTTTTCTTCAAAAGTCAAACAGACGGTGCTGTAGTCCAGAAATCTGCCCATAAAAACAAAATTAAGATTTGTATAATATTATATTTACTCTGTTTTACTGTATGGAGCAGAAACCTGGACTCTAAGCAAAAAGATGGAGAGAAAGATTAATGCAGCAGAAATTTGGTTCTACAGAAAACTAGGTTATGTAACACGAGGAATGAAATGAGCAAATGCACAAGTTTTAGAACCGTTTCAAGTGCAATGTGAACTTCTCAAAGAAATAAAGATGAAGAAAATAAAATACTTTGCCCATTTCAAAAGACATAACAATGTACTGAAGAAAATAGGTAAGGTGGAAGGAGAGGAAGACAGAAATGTAGATGGGAAGATAACATACAAGAATGGAGAGGACACAGTCTGACTGAATGCACAATCAAGGCGAAGGAGCGTGAGAACTGGAGATTCATTATCGCCAACCTTCAGTCTGAAGAAGGCACATGATGATGATGATGATGAATAATGGGACTTTGGTTACTGGATATATTCATGAGATCTGATCTCATTTTGAAAACCAGATCAAGAGCCATAGTTATAACCGCAAATTATAGACACTAAAAGAATATTTTGATAATGACTAAATGGCAATGAAACAGTTTTTCAAAATCGGTTTTTCGTGTTTCTTTTAAAACCTGCTGTGTAGTTTGCATATTATCCTTGAGAAAAGTATTTGCTGAAATATTGGATTGTTCTATATTCTTCATTTATACCTGCTCATCAGATTTTCTGCCATTCTCTTTTCAGACCATTTTCCTCCACCCTTTCTATCGTTTTTAAAAAAGAATAAAACTGAACCATACACCTCTGTCCATTTTTATTACAAGAACCAGTTTTACAGCTGTCGTCATTTCCCGTAATAATGAAAAATTCTCTGTTGTAGCACGGAATTCTCTTTGGTCAAGAAATGTCGTCTTGAAATATCGAAGACTTTTTGATGGCACTAAAGTGGACGAGGAAAAAAAAAACAAAATTCAGCGAACATTACTTCAACCGCCTCCCGTAGTTTCAGTGTTAAGTAAATGCTTGGCCGTTCTCTGCTCCCCTTCATGCCTGTCTCTGATTTAACTGCAGCTCAACAACCGCTCTTGCCTCTTGAGACAACAGAAACAAGACAGCATGGGTCTCATAGGGCGTTTCTTGATTTTGTTCTTCGGAGCTGTATCTCTTTCGTCGACATTTTCCAGATGCCCGTATGAGGTGAGTTCAGATTTATTTTTCAGAAAAGTTACCTGTGACCTGCTAGCCAGGTAAGAATTTCAAGGAGAACAGATCTAATAAATAATACATCAGACACAGTTGTAAGTGCTTGAACAATTTTTTTTTTTTTTACAATAACCGAAGTCCAGGAAAAGGTATGTTTTCTAACGTTTAAAAGGGATGTTTAAAAGGCATGTTTAAAAGGTATGTTTAAATCTAAAGATAACTGTGTGATACAGAAAGGTGTTTGAAGTACCGTTATTATAGATGACATTAATGTCCTTTTTTGTATCTGTTAATATTACCGTTTCTATTTTCTCTTTATGTATGATTCCTTGTGTTTCTGGATATGGTATTCGAATCTTTATTTCTGAATCACAACCATGTGTTTTCTGTTCATGATATTGTTGAGCCCACCTTAGAAGATGCACAGAGATTGAAACAGAACATTGACACAAAACAGAGTTCTCTCAAAAAGACTAAAATAAGATCAAAAAGTTTACAATAAGATGGAGAAACCGGCTCGAATGAAGCTAAGTTCCAGTTGAGCTGTAAGTTGACAGCTTCAGCTGAGCCAAGTGAGGTTGAAGGGGGGGGGGGGAGACTTACGAAAAATGCTTCGCTCCGGGAATCAAGGGATTTTCCTGTATTAAAGTGTTGGGGGCGGGGGGGGGGGGGTGAAGATAGGTTCTCTGTTTTAGGGAGGGCCCGTAGTAGATGAAAACAGAATAGATAAATAATAGGGTAAGTGAGGGAAGGGGAAGGCAGAGGGACAGAGAGGGACAGAGAGGGAAAGAGAGGGAGAGAGAGAAGGAGAGAGAGAAGGAGAGAGAGAGAGGGGAGAGAGAGGGAGAGAGAGGGAGAAAGAAGGAGAGAGAGAAGGAGAGAGAGAAAGAGAGAGAGAAAGAAAGAGAGAGAAATAGAGAGAGAGAGGGAGAGAGAAGGAGAGAGAGAAGGAGAGAGAGAGGGAGGAGAGAGAGAAAGAGAGAGAGAGAGTGAAATAGAGAGAGAGAGAGAGAAAGAGAGAGAAAATTTTGCACTGTCTTAAAAGAAATTCCTGACAAAGGCCTTAATTTCTGCAGGTAAGTAAACACACACACAGATATTTTCTCTCATTGCGGAGAATTAATCAAAGATTTTTCTAACACAGAAGAGTATGGCTCAAGAGTGTCATCTTGCTAGAATATGGCTCAAGAAATGTCATCTTGATACTACATGGCTGAAGAATGTCATCTTGCTACTATATGGCTCAAGGATGTCATTTTGTTACTACACGGATCAAGAATGTCGTATTGATAAAATATGGTTCAAGCATGTCGTCTTGTTAGATTGTTTCAGACATGTCATTATGCTACAATGTGGTTCAGTCATGGCATTTTGCTACTATATAGCTCAAGCATGTCATCTTGCTGCTATATGGCTCAAGCATGACATCATGCTACTATATGGCTCATGCATGTGATCTTGCTACTACGTGGCTCAAGCATGTCATCTTGTTACTGTATGGCTAAAGCATGTCTTCTTGCTACTGTATGGGTCAAGAATGTCATCTTGCTGCTATAATGGCTCAAAGATGTCATCTTGCTACTATATGGCTCAAGGTTGTCATCTTGCTACTATATGGCTCAAGGATGTCATCCTGCTACTATATGGCTCAATGATGTCATCGTGCTATCACATATTTCTTGAGCTAAATGTTGGCGAAACTCTTCTTTCTTAAAAATGGTCAAAATGTACGGTAAAGGTAACCCTCTAGTAGCTTCTAGGTTTGATTAAATGGAGTAATTCTTCTTCTTCTTCTTCGTTCGCACTGTCTGTCTATACCTGCAGTCCTGTCTCTTGGATAAATTTCACTGTTTTTTGTAATTCATGTATGGAACCATAGAGCTTATCTTCTTTAGTGGTTTCACTGGGCCAGTAATTATTTCTCAGTGTCTCGTAGTTGATGCAGTTCTGGAGGATATGTTCCACAGTTTGGGGCACCTGGGCACATGTACATAGATTAGTAGTACCAACCTTAAACTTTGTATACATATGACTTCGGAGTCGGCTATGTCCTGTTCGGAGACAGAAGATGGTGACTTGTTCCTTTCTGTTTAGCATGTGATAGTCATCATGTGGTGGTGTTTGTGGCTTCCTGTAGGTTTTTATCATGCTTTTCTTCTGATTATAAGTGATTGGTATGTCTGGTTGCTCCATTTCAGTGCCCTCTTTGGCCAGTTGGTCAGCTTTCTCATTGCCTGGTATCCCACAGTGGGAGGGAATCCATTGCAAAGTGACTCCATGTTGTAAGCCAATTTTTGACAAGGCATCCTTGGAGTAACGGAATGGAGTAATAAAAATGATATGTTGATAAACACCAACAAAACAAAATCCATGCTCATCACTACAAGACAGAAACTGCAGAATGCAATAAAAACTTCACAACAGCTTTGTGCTGGGACTAAGGCAATAGAAAATGTTCATGAACATAAAACTCTAGGACTCATCATTGATCAGCATTTAACTTGGAATTCTCACGTGCATAACCTAACAAACTTGATTGCACAGAAAGTTTATCAATTCATCATCATCATCATGTGCCGTGCCGACTGGCGTTGGCTATTATGCTTCTCCAGAGTACCCGATCCTTCATGCAGGCCATCAGTTCAGTTGGTGATCTCCTCTCACACCATCCCGTCAGACTGTCCAGTATCATTTCTCTTGGTCTTCCTCTTGATCTTCTTCCTTCTATTTTTCCTGTTGTTATAATATTTTCAATGCCCCCTCTTCTCATTGCATGTCCTATGAAAGTACATTGTCTCTCTCTTATCTTTTTCACAAGGTTTTTTTGTCTCTCCAGCTCTTCTCATACATTCTTCATTAGTTATTTTTGCTGTCGAGGGGATTCGCAACATTCTTCTAATAAACCATATTTCTGCTGCTTCCAATGATTTTTGTGCAGACTTGCCTATTGTCCATGATTCACTTCCATATAACAAGATAGGTTCAATATAGCATTTTAGGACTCGTTTTCTAACATTCATTGATAAAGATGTGTTAGCTAATATGTTTCTCATTCTTTGAAATGCAATCTTTGCTTGGCCTATTCTGTTCCTAATTTCTGTTCTGCATTTCCCATCTGAAGTTATTACTGCTCCAAGGTATTTGAATTTCTGCACCTGCTTTAGAATAGTTCCGTTTAATTTAATAATGCATGCTGGTGGATTCTATTTCTTAGATATAACCATAGTCTCTGTTTTTTTGATGTTCAAAGTAAGGCCTTTCTGTTCACTTTCTTTGGCGACCTTATCCAAGAGATTTTGCAGGTCTTGTTGGTTCTCAGCTATCAGTACTGTGTCGTCAGCATACCGAAGGTTGTCAATATTGTATCCTCCAATTTTTATGCCTGGTTCTGTGATGATTGGTCTTAGAATATTCTTGCTATACAGAGAAAAAAGGTCTGGAGATAGTACACATCCTTGTCGCACCATTTGTTTTATAGATTGATATTTTCCAATCCTATTTTCAACTCACCCGGGATCTGCAAAGAATAGGACCACTGTACCCTACCATGCGTGATCGTAAAAGGCGACTAAGGAGGGTTCAGCATAGGGCCAGCAACCCTATCTGGTAAAAAAAACTATCAGACTGCTACAGAAACGGAAGCAAGGGAAAAAGCAAATGCAGGTGGAAGGAGAAATGCGTATCAGGAAACTGAGCCCATGAAGGTTGTGGATGAAAGCCAGCCACTGCAAGTCCCCAGCCCGACTGCAGACCTCCTGGAATCAGAAAGGATGTTGAGCAATAGAGGGCTCACCTGGGCAAGAGCAGAAAAAAAGGCGAAGGACAGGCATTTGTGGAAAACCCTTGCGGAAGCCCCATGTGCCCTGGGCACTTAAGGTTCAGAGAGAGAGATTTTCAACTCGAACTGCTGCTTCTAATTTACCAATTAGCCAAAATTAAACACTTTATCGACAAGAAAGATGTACTACATATCACACATACAAACACAGTTAGATTACTGTTCCACGATCTGGGATGGATGCTTAGTCTCAAACACAAAAAGGATCCACTCACTTCACAAGCGAGCATTAAATCTGATTTGTGACAAACACCCAGTACAGACTGTAGATCAACACAAACAACTCTAAATTCTACCCCTCAAAAATAGAATCATTTTTAACAAAGTTAAGTTTATTCAGAATTCTGTCGCACAATGCTCCGCCTTACTTGTTGTCACTGTTTACGTATAACACTAAACATAGCCAGGGTTAAAAAAACTGTCTTTTTCCTAAACCCAGGATTGATCTGTACAAGAAAGGCCTTCATACTCTGCAGTACAGCTCTGGAACACCCTCCCCTACCATTTAAAATCCATTGGTAATACTTCATCCTTTAACTCAAACCTGTTTCATTATTTACTTGCTTGTAATTATGTGCCTCCATAAAATAACCAGCACTCTCTCAACATATGACTCGCCAACTATCAAGTACTAAAATGACATAGTTCGAAAAGTAACTTGTTAGATGTTGTTAGAAATTATCTTAATGTTTGTTAAAAAAACATATGTTAGAAGATCTGTATTTACAATGTATTTTTGTTTATGTATATTTCTGTGTGTGTATGTGTGCATGAGAGCTATTTTATTAGGTTAATTACTTCTTATCTTTTACTTTGAATGTAATAGTTAAATCTTACACTCTTTTGATATGTTTTTCCTAATTTAATTTGTATACTTGTATTAAATCGAGTGTGTGGGAAGAATGAAAGATGGAGTGATGAAGGGCAGAATGTAAGACGGGCTTGCGTGCCCAATTCTTTACCCTTTAAAAATAAAGAGTATTCATTCATTCATTAGGCACATAGGGATATGATGTTAGAGCCCATATTTTCCTTGACCTGTCAGCACACTAGAGGCTGATATGGTCAGCATCATACCAGGTCGCCTTTTCTTCCTCAGCTCCAGAAAAAAGTCTGGTGCCGATTTCTACGTCTGGGTGACTGGGGCGCCTCCAGCAGGATTCGAACTCCGGACCTCCACAGTGAGAGACCAATGCACTAACCACTTCGCCACTTAGATGCCATTAAAGGTTATACGGTTACAGAACTGATAGACTATGCCTTAACATTTCAGATATGCACCTGTGAGTCTGGGAAGATGTACTGTGATCATTTGGAGAACATACCAGCGCTCCAGACAGGCACTGATGTCCAGGCTATTGATACGATTTACTTTAATGTAAGTGCAGGGCATCATTCATATACTGCAGGGCATCATTCATATACTACAAGACATCATTCATATAATGCAGGGCATCATTCATATACTGCAAGGCATCATTCATATACTACAGGGCATCATTCATATACTGCAGGGCATCATTTATATACTGCAAGGCATCATTCATATAATGCAGGGCATCATTCATATACTGCAGGGCATCATTCATATACTGCAAGGCATCATTCATATACTTCAAGGCATCATTCATATACTGCAGAGCATGATTCATATACTGCAGGGCATCATTAATATATTGCAATGCATTATTCATATACTGTAAGGCATCATTCATATACTGCAAGACATTATTCATATAATGCAGGGCATCATTCATATATTGCAAGGCATCATTCATATACTGCAAGGCATCATTCATATACTGCAGGGCATCATTCATATACTGCAAGGCATCATTCATATACTGTAAGACATCATTCATATACTTCAAGGCATCATTCATATACTTCAAGGCATCATTCTATACTGCAAGGCATCATTCATATATTGCAGGGTGTAAACTTAGCGGGTTGCTAAGTCTACAACTGGGGACATTTTATGGGAGGGACAGGACCTGAAACCCAACTGCAACCCTAATTCCATGGCCTGTGTACTACTGTACTGGCTGGCCAGGCATAAATCCATCTCATCTACAACACAGGATCTTTCCTCCAGTGTATGCCAGCCATGCAGCATATTACATACATTCATACCAATGACATGACATGCATTACACATTAAGCAATCAAACTAGATCAATATTTATTAAACACACAACATTGACATATAACGTCACACAAACATAGCATTCACAAGAAATCAACATATATCATCATGAATGAAACACGTATAATATAAATATATAATGCATAATACTCTAATATGTAACTGAATCGGGTGGGACGGCTGGCCTGGGCCCTCCTGGCCCTCCTAAGCAAAACATACATTCATCTTACAATGGTGCCAACGCACTGATTAACATATTCTAGCCACTGCTGCTATAAATCCACCCCCATACACTACACATCATTTCCATATTGTGCCAATTCACTGAAATATCATGACATACGTCTCTCCCTTTCTGCCATCGCACTGAACTATCATGACCTATAACTACTCTTGTGCCAACACTCGAAAATAATGATATATATAGCTCCTCCTTTGTGCCAGTGAACTAAATATCAAAAGGAATCAGCGAAATCCCTACACACGACGATAATGAAATGAAATATACAGCTCATAATTAATCTCCATAATACATTTGATCGAACAGTATGAGGTCGGCCGGGGCTAACACAGATGAAACGAAATCAGCCCCTGCCATACCTGCTGGCCATGCTTGTCTCCCCTTCCCGCCACGCTTTCTTCCTTTATATATATGGGCCTTCATCCATCCGGATCACGTGAACGGCATCGCTCCACCCACAATCCGTACATTATTCTGAGCTTAGAGAGGCCGTTCACAAGGGCATCATTCATATACACTGCAGGGCATCATTCATATACTGCAAGGCATCATTCATATACAAATGTTGACATTCTCAAATTGCTTCATTCATAACATGCCCCCCCCCCCCCCCCCCAAGGTTCATTGATATCTCTGGTATCGACCAACCCACTAGTTCATTTATATCTCTATTATCGACACACCCGCACGTTCATTTGTATATCTAGTATCCACAAACCAACTAGTTCATTTATATCTCTAGTATCGATGCTCTTCCTTTTGTTGACTGATATCCTAATATCGACACTTCGATTACATTAGGCTTGGCTTCGGCGAAACCTACCTCAGATGGAATTTCCACACATATTTATAGCAAGATAAATAAGATACCTCGAAATGAATTCGACTGAGGAACAAGAAAAATGATATCCGAGAAACATGAAAATGAAATTATTTGTTCATTGTTTATCTGCACTGAACTAAAAAAAAACGACAAAAGTCTGTCTTGAAATGTATAATGTATGTAATGTATGTAATGAAATGTTTATAACAAGGCGCCAGTGACTTAAAATAAAAAAAACAATATGATGGGTGCAAGATAAATAGCTTAACGGTGCTGACAGAACTCTGGTCCAGGCATTCTTTCAACTTATTATCAGCGCTGGCAAGAGGTTCCAGGTGATGGACATCTGCTGACGATCTGTTGACTTTACTGCTACAAGTGTGTTAGGATGGGAATATAGCGCAATGCAAAGTGACCGTTTCATTAGAATTAAATGTACATTGCAAAATAATTCATGACTATTTCGTGTACCTATTATTTAGGCTCTTAGCTTACGACGTCTCCACCGAGTGCATGAATTTGTCATCCAGATTCATTCACTTTCTGCCAAGTAAGCACGGTTACCACCAGGTGGTATACCACATACACACAAAATTCACATTAAGGTCTGTAGGTAAGAGGGTAAGAGGCCACCCAGGCAAGAGACTGGAAGGAGATAGTTACAGAAATCTTAAATATCCCATTATATGAAGCACACCGCTGAGCACTATCAGGACGTCTATTTGTCCTCTAAACACTGAGAGGTAGGTGAGGAAGGAGACATGACAAGACAAGACAAGTTTATTTTGCCATTGATTTTCTGCGGTAAACAAATTATGTATATACGATTTTTTTTAAAAAAAGAGCTCCTACTCTGACTTAGCTCTCTAGGGATTTGATGTTTTCTATCATCAGAAATAATCATATTTCCAATAATATGACCAATCATATATTTCCGTGCAAAGTTTAGAGAGAATAAATCAGTGTTTATTATCTCTTAATAGTTTTATATACTCAAGTAACTAAATGCGTTTCTTCGATATCAAAGATAGCGATATCTGATTCAGGGTGTTATCTCCCATATAGAAGGCCAGTATTGTACGGGAGTTCAGTAAAGTCATTTGCCGAAGGCTTATCTAGGGGGTTGCACATCAGAATAATCAAAGGCAAATCTCCACGAATCTCGTAAACTGAGCTGAACTTTCGGATAGTAATAAACTTCTCGCTTACCAAGATTATCATAGGAGAACTAAAGCACAAGGGAGGACAAGCGATTAACCCAAACAGGGAAGCTGAAGTGGTAACTCTCGTCAAAGCTGTCTGGATGATCCTGTTTCATGTTCTCTGTTCTTACAGCGAGGTATTTCTTTTCATTGACCTGTCAGTTTTCGCGCCAGATGTTTGTATTACGTCTTTACCAGCCTTGACCGAGTTGAAAAAAAGGAGGGGGGGGGGGATTTCGTTGCGGACTACAAATCTCAAGATGCCCATGAATGCTCTTATCTTCGTTAGAAAGGAACCATCAACAGGCACATCCATCCTCCAGACAGTGGCAAGACTTTCATCAATTTTATTTTTGTCGCACTGTAACCGCATAGCCATACTGGGGGGGGGGGGCAGTTTTGACAACCCTACCGAGTATGAATGCTTGACTCTGAGTTGATCATCTCCGTTCAGAAGAGGCCTAGATGTTACTTCACACTGTGTCAAGATTATACGAGTTGCAAAATCAGTAATCCAAGTCCGGTGCTAGCAGTACATACATTAATACTCCGACGATAATGACAGTAAGTCGATGAAAGCAGAACATCACGTGTGATACATCAAACTTGACCTTAACCTAGCCATCTGATCATCAGGCCATGGAACTGGTATCTCTATTCCATTCAACAAAACACAGGAACAAGTCTAGGACAGAGCAGAGGATAAAGTATAGGACAAAACACAGGAACAAGTATAGGACAAAACACAGGAACAAGTATAGGACAAAACACAGGAACAAATATAGGACAAAACACAGGAACAAGTATAGGACAAAACACAGGAACAAGTATAGGACAAAACACAGGAACAAATATAGGACAAAACACAGGAACAATTCTAGGACAAAACACACGAACAAGTCTAGGCCAAAACATAGGAGCAAGTATATAACAAAACATATGAACAAGTCTAGGACAAAACAAAGGAACAAGTCTAGGATAAAACAAAGAAACAAGTCCAGGAGAAAGCACAGGAAAAGTCTAGGACAAATCACAGGAGCACGTCTAGGACAAAACACAGGAACAAGTCTAAGACAAAACACAGGAACAAGTCTATGACAAACCACAGAAACAATTCTAGGACGGAACATATCATTCGAGACTTTCAAATATCACCCAGGACTCACAAGTGACAGTAACAACAAATACATCCACCCTGGCCAAGCGTACATTCTATCCTCCCTCAACTATATGGCTCAAGCATGTCATCTTTCTACTGTATAGCTCAAGCTTGTCATCTTTTTACTATACCGCTCAAGTATGTGATCTTGCTACTACATGGCTCAAGCATGACATCACGCTACTATATGGCTTAAGCATGTGATCTTGCTACTATATGGCTCAAGCGTGTCATCTTTGTACTATATGGCTCAAGAATATTTTCTTGCTACTATATGACTCAAGCATGTAATCTTGCTATTATATGGCTCAAGCATGACATCACGCTACTATATGGCTCAAGCATGTAATCTTGCTATTATATGGCTCAAGCATGACATCACGCTACTATATGGCTCAAGCATGTAATCTTACTACTATATGGCTAAAGCATGCCATCTTGCTATTATATGGCTCAAGCATGCCATCACGCTACAGCCAGATCTTCTTCCATTTTCTGCCATCTTTCTTCAATAACAATAGTAATCAATGGCTATTCTTATTAGTCATTACACAGCAGGCGTAAGATTCCACCCCTGGAATCGCGCTCTAACCGTAGTCACAAACGCAAACCACAGCTCAGGTAAACTGAACCTCAGCGCAGAAAGTAAATACTAAATCATGGGCGTCGACAGCAGATACATTAATGGGGTTAGCCCCTGTAACATGTGCTGTTACTGCATTAATAATCATCAAGTACCTGCGGAATATGGTAAGCTCTAAAAAAATAAATAAAAGAGTGCAAATGATTTAATAAAGAGCATTTTTGCTTGTGTTATGTACGGCCACATTTCAGTAGCGTAGAATACTGCCATTTATGAAACCTATACCACATTACTAAGTTAAATGTAAATACCTCTCACTTTTTTTTTTAGCTGATATTTAACTACATATTTATTTTCATTTGTCTCAGGAAGGAAACATAACCGCTGTACCAACTAACAGTCTGCCTTCTGATCTGGTAAAGATATACTTTTACGATAATCCGATCTCCAACATAACTTCCGATGCCTTTAATAGCTCAGCTAACACCCTGACCTCTGTGTACTTCAGAAACCTGGCGTTCAAGAACGTTCCTGAAGCTTTACTGTCGCTGACGAATTTAACGACCTTGAACATATCCAGCGTGGGGCTTGTTGACTGGGACAACGTTGTTTTAAAACACATTGCAACCACCATCAAAGAACTAGTTCTACGAGAGGTCAATCTGACATCTTTTCCTGGCTGGCTGTCCACTTTCCGATCTCTTGACAAGCTTGACTTGTCGAGCAACCCCCTGCACAACATTCCGGATGATGCGTTCTTTCAGCTTGAAGGCAGATTAAGAAGCCTCTATCTGGACAACACTGGGTTGGTCAAAGTACCAGAGGCGCTGTCGAATCTGAAAAATTTGCTTCACCTTCACATGAATGACAACAACATAACAGATCTGCAAGGTGTTCCAAGAGTTGAAATGCTGAGTGTTGCGGGCAACTCTGTCTCCGACAGCGAGATTCTTGTCAATGTCTTCTCTCCCTATGCGGACGCTCTCATGACCTTAAACCTGGAATCAAACGAACTCACCGCGATTCCCAACTTTTCACGCATGACGAAACTTATGGAAGTTTATTTGGGTTGGAACGATATATCTGACCCAACAGGGTCATTTCCTCCTTCAGTGACAATTTTAAAACTGCAGGGGAATAACCTGACTTCCATCCCAATTGACGTAGCTAACATATCTGGACTTTCTGTTCTGGACGTATCACACAACTGCATCAGTGAGATAACCTCTGATAATTTCCCCGCGAATCTTACAGAACTTAATTTACAAGGCAATAGGATAACAGAAATAACTGAAGAGAGTTTCTCAAACCTTTCTAATCTGATGAGCTTACATCTGGACTCTAATCCTATATCCAAAATATCACAAACAGCATTCAAGGATCTTCAGTTTCTCAGATACCTAAACCTTGGAGGGAGTAGACTGCCGGAAGTACCTGTTGCTATCACGTCCCTGAAAGGACTGACCTATTTGAACTTAAGCAACATTCCAACTATGAATTGCCCTTGTCCCGTTGCCAAAGAACTTGTTGATTGGTACAAATCAGAGAACGGAAGTAGCCTCACTTCTTCTCTTTGTAATGATGGGCGTGACTTACGTGCCTACTTAAGCGGAAACTCATGCCAGGCTATCACCCAGCCACCATCTCCTCAAACAACTGCCAAAGGTAATGGTGCATCCGCCCCAGAGCTCTTGTGCGCCAAGAAATACATTTACGCACTTTTGTTTCTGTCGCTTGTGTTCGGTGTTTATGTGTAACAAGAACAAACTTGGGAAGTCTCAAATCTTATGAATATGCAACGATTGACGCATGCTCTTGATCTACAGCCAAACCATGTACAAGAGACGAACACAGCATCATGGCTGACTTCGTGTGCCACACATTGATTATACTGCAAGAAAAAAAAAAGAAGAAACAGAAGACAAAGGTCGTGATTACATAGAACATAATCCTTGACATTTCCTTCAGTAAAGACATAGTGAGCTTATGGAAGAATTGCGCTGGTCTGCGTGCCTCCCTTTCATTTATCATCAGCTCCAAGTTTTATCTTATCCAAGACTATGACCTTTTCAGTTTTGTTTTCCACAGTTATCAATAGAGACAATCCTGTTTACAAAGTTATCGACAGAGACAATCCTGTTTACACCATTGTCAAGAAACAATCATGTTTATACAGTTATGAGTAGAGACAGTCCTGTTTACACAGTTATCAGTAGAAACAATCCTGTATACAAAGCTTTCTCTTCGTTGAAGTCTTATTTAAAGATTAAAAATCCTTTGTACGGAAGCAACAACTTTCATTTCTCTCTTCTTTCATGAAAATATATGGGTGTATGGTTCGGTTTTACAAAAACAAAAAATAGAGAGTGTGAGGAAAGTGAGAAGAAACAAGAATGCACACTTTCTTGACTCTTTCTAACTTTTTTGTAAAACTAAACCACCACACACACATTTATTTTTATTACTAGAACCAGTTTAACCGCAGTTGTCATTTCCTTCATGAAAATCTGGTGTCTCATTATTGACTAACCTTTTTTTTTTATTTGTGTCTGATGTGCACTTCAGGGTCGTATTATTATTATTATTATTATCAATTAAAAATAACGTTTGATCTCTTGTTCAAGATAAGAGACCTTCACTAAATTTCAATCCATATTTTTGTGTAATGGGTTATTACAATTTAAAAATGAAAACATGAAAGGAAGCACGAACTGTTTCTATGGCAACAGCGTACAGTTTTGAACGTCTAGTACTGAGAAGACCGGAGACATTTTAACATTTCACGCATTCACTCAGCTTTCTGAGCCACTGCGGCTGACTGCTACAGGCAAGACTTGTCTCCTCTCCTCTCCGTACTTTGTCTTCTCCTGCCAGCTGTCTGGGGGCTTGTTGGGCTTCGTCCACATTGTCACGACTTTGATATTTCTGAAGTTGATTTCAGGAAATGCAGGCAATTTGAAACGAATAATAATAAGGCAATGAGATTAAGCCGTTTGAACTTGTTTGAAATAAGAAGCACTTTTCAGAACAAATGTTGCGTGCAGTGTAGGGTGCAGCACTGAATTTCATTTTGTCAGAACACGGACATGAGAAGTTTGAGCAGAAGCACAAGAAACTGGAAAAATAAGAACAGGTAAGGAATCTAGGGATTTTAATTAGGGAAATTAAAAGGAGGACATCTATCGCTCTTCAGAAAGTAAAACAACTAAAGAATCTGTGGAGAGGAGCAGACAGAGCTACAAAAATAAGATTGTTAAGCGCATGCATCTTTCCCATCGCAACATATGCCTGTGAGACCTGGACACTTAACAAAACAGCTGAGAAACGCATAAATGCCTTTGAATGTAAATGCTACAGAACAGTTCTTCAAATATCATGGACACAAAAAAGAACAAATATATCCATACTACAAGAACTTAATACTGAATAAGGCTGGCCAGTAAAGAGGATTAAAGAGAGATAACTTAAATATTTTGGACACATTAAACGTCATGATAATCTAGAGAAGACTGTCTTGGAAGGGTACATCATGTGAAAAAGAAAGAGAGGAAGACCAAGGCGAAGATGGCTGCAAGACATCGTTGATGATCTGCAAATGGATACATCAGCAGCAGGCCATCTTGCTTACAACCGAGAGGCCTACATTAGTGCCGTTAGGGAGGCAAAGTTCTGCAAGGGACATGCAAATGCATGAATGAATGAATGAAGGAGTCTAGCTTCAGAAATACGATTCTTTCAAGACTTGAAGGAAATGACGGGCACGATAGCTCAGCTGTCATAAAACAAAGTCGGTACAGAAGTTTTAAACTCAGACAAAATAGAAATTGTTATTATTGCGAAACTTGCTGTAACAATCAACTCACTGGTAATGTTCAGCTTTATTGTCAGCTCCCCACGTTTTGTTAGTGTCCCGCCCTTGTTGTTATTGTTATTATATACATTATATTGTTCTTGTTGTCCAACATGTTATTGATATCTTGGTCCGTTGTTATTGTCCACTTTGGAATAAATGTCTACTTTTTTCCCATATTAATGCCCAGCTTTGTAGCCAATATCTAAGTTGTTGGTAATGTCTACTTTGGTATCCATATTCATCTAGTTACTTAAGTTCAACTTTGTAGTTAATGTCCAACTTGTTATAAATATCCAGCTTGCGTTATTGTTCAACTTTGGTGTTAGTGTTCAACTTTAGTGTTAATGTCCAACTGGTTATAAATATCAAGCTTGCGCTAACGTCCAACTTGCTTAGTATCCAGTTTGTTTTATATGCCCAACTTAGTACTAATGTCATGATTGTTGTTAGGATCCAAATTGCTAGGAATGTCGCTTTTATTTTTGATGAGAGACACTGCTTACAGTATAAATGTCACAGATTGTCTTTCTAAGTATTTATTAGTAGTTTAAGATTCCGTGATTGTCAATTGTAAAGGACTGTAATAGCCGGAGGTGGGGTGGAGGATAAGCTCTCCACTCCAATTAAATGGCGTGCGTCTCAAATAGCCTCTGACAATCAAGTCCAGCTCCTGGCCTTCTCGTGGCGGAACTGACAGGAGAAGGGGCGAAAGGCGAGTATCTGGCGCCTGAAAACCAGACGCTTCGGGTTGATGAGAGTCATTAGTCTTGGTTGGTAGCTCATCTAGGAGACGGAAAACTTTGATTTCAAACCCCCGCTGCCTTGTAGGGTAGGCTCTGGCCAGAGTCAAAGGCTAGTGGAAGTAAACCATAAACAAACCGGTGGAAGGCAAGGGGAAACCAACACTGTACATTCCCAAGAACAGTCATGACAATCCACAATTCTTTGAATCATAACGACGTTAATGGGGGTTACAGTGGAAGCACCTCGTCCGGTAGGGACTATCACGTGCGACAGATGATACCAGATCGTCATCCAATTTCTGTACGCAAAGAAAGCACAAGCAACACCACAGTAATTGCAACATGGAACATTAGAACACTAACAGAGCTTGGAAAACATCGATCAAGAAATGAAAAGAATGGAAATTAACATCCTTGGTTTATGTGAAATGAGATGGACTGGAGCAAGAAGCAGAGATCAGAAAGACTTCAAAATAATATATTCAGGGGGAAACCAGCGTAGAAATGGAGTTGGCATAATATTGGATAAGAAGACAGCAAGAACCGTGAAAGGGTTTCTGGTGCATATCAGACAGAGTGTTAATGGTTAAATTACAGGGACACCCAATAGACGCAAATCTCATCCAAGTATACGCACCAACTTCAGAAAGCTCTGATGATGAGATAAAAGAATTTTGCAACAATCTGGACATGATAATAAAACAATGCAAACCATGGGAAGTAAACTTTGTGCTGGGTGATTTAAACGCGAAAGTAGGGACTGAACAGGACAATGAAGCTACTAGCAAGTATGGACTAGGTATCAGAAATACAAGAGGAGAGATGTTGATTGAGTGGGCAGAAGAGAATAAAATGATAATAGGAAACATTTGGTTTCAACAACACCCTAAGCGACTATGGACATGGAAAAGCCCAAATAATAACATACGTAACCAGATAGATTATATTATGATCAACAGAAGATTCAGGAACTCACTAATTTCCGTGAAAACAAACCAAGCGCAGTTTGCAACAGAGATCACATTTCAGTCGTAGGAAAAGTGAGAATCAGGCTAAAGAGATTAAAGGTAGCAGCTAAAAACAAAGAAATAAATAGAGAGCTGTTACAGAAAAATAAGGCAATACAAGAACAATATAGGACCATAGTACATAATAGGTATATTGCTATAGAGAAGATTGAAACGATTGATGAACAATAGAATATTCTTAAAGACCCTATTCAGCAAATATCTATCGAAATCCTACCTTCAGATAAAAGACACGCTAAACAGGGGTGGATGACAGAAGAAATTTTGCAACTAATGGATCGGAGAAGAAGTCTTAAGGAAAATAAAGATGAATATGACAAAATAAATAAAGAAATAAGACACAAATGCAATAAAGCTAAGGAGGAGTGGCTAAATAAGAAATGTAATGAAATAGAGACACACCACCATGGAAACGCAAGAGATATATACAAACAAATAAAGGAGTTAACAAACAAAAGGACATACCACAAGACTGGTTGCCTGAAGTCAAAGGAGGGGCATACAATAATGGGCAGAGATGAAATAATGGCACAAATAGAGCGAATACATTAGAAAACTCTATGAGGGCAATAGAAGCGAAATAGATATACGAAATAATAATGAAAGGCTTCACATATTAAAAGCAGAAGTGGAAGAAACCATTAAACACATGAAGAACAACAAAGCACCAGGACCAGATAAAATCACCAAGGAAGAATTGGAAGTATTAGGAGAGCTTGGCATAGAAATAATTGTCAGATTGCTGAATGACATCTATAACAGTAACTATGTTCCATCAGACGTTTTGCAATCAATTTTCATTGCCCTACCAAAGAAACAAGGCGCACTTGAATGTGAAGACCATTGAACCATTAGTCTTATGAGCCATGTTACCAAAATCCTGCTTCGTATTGTCACGAGAAAAGTCAGGAAATCGCTGAAGAACAGTGCGGCTTCGTCGAAGGAAAAGATACAAGTAATGCCTTATATATATATATATATATATATATATATATATATATATATATATATATATATATATATATATAAGAACACTGATGAAGAGATCAATAGAAGTAAAGACGAACCTATAATTATACTTGATAGACTACTGTAAAGCATTCGATAAAGTGAGACATATAAAAATTATAAGAAAGCTGGAAGACATCAACATAGATGTGAAAGATCTGAAATTTATCAAAAACATATATTGGCAGCAATCAGCAGCAATGAAGGTTGAGAACCAAATAGGAGCATTCCAAGACATAAAATTGGGAGTGAAACAAAGATATGTTTTATCTCCTGACCTCTTTTCCTTGTACACCGTAATGAGAAATATAGAGAACACTCCAGGAATATAAGTTGGTGGGTATAACCTTAACAACTTAAGATATGCAGAAGACACAGTCCTGATTGCTAAAAGTGAAGGGAAGCTACAAGCTCTTCTGGACGTCATGGTTCGTGAAAGTAAAAATAGAGATCTCAGCCTGAACAAAAAGAAGACTGAAGTGATGGTAATCTCAAAGAAAAGAATACCACCAAAAAGCAGCATTACCATCGATGGCATAAATCTGAAACAAGCTGATAAATTCAAGTACTTAGGAACAATTATAATAACTGATGGGAAATGTCACAACGAAATAAAAAGCAGACGTGCTCAGGCCAAGTCAGCATTCCAGACAATGAGACACATCTTGTGCAACAGATCCGTATCAATGGAAACAAGATTCCGAGTACTTAAATGTTACATCGAGCCAATTTTGTTTTATGGGTGTGAAGCATGTTCCATGAATAAGAGAGTACAGCAAGAAATGGAGGCCATAGAAATGTGGTTTATAAAAAGAATGTTGAAGGTACCATGGGCAGCCAGGAAAACCAATGAAGAAGTCTTAAGAGAGGCTGGAGTTAAAAAGCAAATTATAGCGAAGATCAGAGGCAGACAAGCGAGATTTATAAGACATTTCCTGAGAAGAGGAAAATTGGAAAACACTGTGGCAGCTGGAAAAAACTGAAGGAAGAAGAGACAGAGGAAGACAGGGAGATAAGTTACTGGATGGGCTGTCAGTGTGGTTAGGAAGAAAGTCACCGGCGGATCTCATAATCAAGTCTAAAGACAGGGAATTGTGGAGAGAAATGATCGCCTACGCCACGCGGCACGGTACTTGAATTGAATTGATTGTCAAGCTGTTTGTGTAAGTGACACTGGGTGTCTGTTCAAGTGACATTAGATGTCTGTGTAAGTGAAACTAGTTGTCTGTGTAAATGACATTAGATGTCTGTGTAAGTGATACTGGATACTGGATGTCTGTGCAAGTAACATTAGTTATCTGTGTAAGTGACATTAATTGTCTATGTAAGTAACATTAGTTATCTGTGTAAGTGACATTAGTTGTCTATGTAAGTAACATTAATTGTCTATGTAAGTAACATCAGTTATCTGTGTAAGTGACATTAGTTGTCTATGTAAGTAACATTAGTTATCTATGTAAGTAACATTAGTTATCTATGTAAGTGACATTAGTTGTCTAAGTGACATTGGGTATTTGTGTGACACCGGATCTCTCTGTGTAAGTGGCACTAGATATCTGTGTGACACTGGATGTCTGTGTAAGTGACATTAGTTGTCTATGTAGTGGTACTAGTTGTCTGTGTAAGGGATATTAGTTGTCTATGTAAGTGAAACTGGATGTCTGTATAAGTGACACTGGATGTCTGTATAACTGACATTAGATGTCTGTGTAAGTGACATTAGATCTATGTGTAAGTGACATTAGATGTCCGTGTAAGTGATACTAGATGTCTATGTAAGTGACATTAGATGTCTTTGTAAGTGAGACTGGGCGTCTGTGTAAGTGAGACTGGGCGTCTGTGTAAGTGAGACTAGATTTCTGTATAAGTAATACGAGATGTCTGTGTAGGTGACACTGGATGAATGTGTAAGTGATACGAGTTGTCCGTGTAAGTGACACTGGATGTCTGTGTAAGTGATTTTACGCCTGTTTTCGCTACATAACATTATTATTTCACTGTTTATTTAATAGTCTGGGTACCTCTAGAAACAATTTTGTAAGCCCCCAGTCCTCTGGACGCGCCCTTAAAACAAGGAAAGCTTTCTGGGCGCGCCCTTAAAACAAGGAAAGCTCTCTGGGCGCGCCCTTAAAACAAGGAAAGTCCTCTGGTCGTGGCCTTAAAACAAGAAAGGCCTTCTGGCCTAGGAGCGATGCCGTGGCCTTAATTATTACTCTTACGAGCGGATGTTTGACAAAGCTTTCTGGTATTGGGCCCTGCGACGTAAGTAGTTCTTGACAGGAAGTGCCCCCATTTGTTTGCCTGGAGCTTGGTTCCCAGTTAACAAAAGTCCGGGGGTCCCCTACTGTTTCAAAATCCAAGCTACGGGCCCCCATATTAAGGAAATGTTTTTATATTTGTACGATAGCTCTGTGCTTTAAATGGAAAAGATTTTTTTTTCAGAAAATGTGTATGAACTTTATATAATGAGTAAACGCTTGACTACACTAAAAACACGCTACAAATTTTGTGAAGTTTCAGAATGACAATAATGTACTTAAGAAAAGAAAAAAAAAATAGACAGCAATCAACATTTCTACTTGTTCTGACAAATGAACAGAATATGAAATATGTGACAGCTTTACTTTACTTTTGTATCCTTCCTCTTGACCCGCCAAGGGCCCTAGGAAGATGCAACTGCCGTTTTTTTTTTTTTGACCAAATGGGTGCCCTCAGTGAGGGTCATGACATAATTAGCCAGTGTGACAGCTAACCAAACTAAATATGATCAAAGAAATGCCTGTTTTTTTTATCTATTCTAAATAATCGCTTCCTCGTCTGGTTCAGTATTTCCTGCTTTTAATCTCAAATCTGAATCAACGTGAAGCCGATTCCTGCGTTTGTTCTTCATGTAACAATATGTCGAAAACGTTTGTTCACAAAAGATATGTGGAACAAAAGAGAACTAGAGACTTCAATGCTTTCTCACCAACGTTCTTATATGAAGAACATTCACACAGAATCGACCCAGTCCGCATTCTTTGAAAAAGTATTTCCAGTGGCAAGATGTGTCTACATACTTCTTCTGTGACATAGTTTGTCATCGGAGCTTCAACACAGCGCGCATCAGAAAAATGTGGAAAAAAAGGTTCACTCCTCCACACAGGATTCGCTTAAGCATCAGTTGTTAAACATTTCACAGGGAAAATAAAAACAAAGACCTTAAGTTTATGTTGCTGACCCACAGGGCAGAATCTCCAGACCCCCAGGTTGTCCGCGAACTACAAAACAAGAAACTGGTCTAGCTGATCGAGGTCTCTAGTTCAGCTGCATACGGTGTAAGGGAAATAACTTTCATAACTTTCCTCAAATCCAGGACCAAGTAAACACTTGATTATTGCCCATAGTTCATCCTTCTTCACCGAAACAGGAAATAACGTAGGCTCTGGCCGGAGAACAATGTCTGCTGTACTTAATTGTATTAGGCATTCCTATGTGTACAAGCAGCAACTAAAGTAGATTAACACACACAAATTAGTGGGACGCTGGAGCCACACGGTTTAAACTCGCTGTTCAGCTACACTTAACATTCTCTTCAATCCTCATAGTACCTCTCCACTAAGCTCCACCCCCTTCTTACTTGTCACACATAGTTCAAAACCTCCTCACATCATCACCTTGCAACCCTTCTTTCCTAATCATCTATTTCACCTTCTCCTGGCTAGGTCAACATTGTATCACTCTCCTTACCCTCCACGTTTCCCCATCCACCACCTCCAGTTACAACCCACCGACCACATATCACAGGTCTCCATTTAAACAGTCTCCAAGTTCTATTAAATCCATTCCTGACACACACCGCCGGACAAGCCACATCTTACAATTTATATCTAAGTACTCTATTTAATTTTTTTTGTAAATAGTAGTATTCATGTGAATCTATACTTTATCTCTTCTCTCTATTTCTTCGTCCTGTATGTGTTTGTATGATTAAGGCTCACGCCCAAAAAGTCACAACTTTGTAGTCGTTAAGTAATAAAACTGCTCCTGCTTTTTTTCCTTGTTTATACACTAAAGTAGATTAGTGAAGATAAAACTCTACTAATTAATTCAGAATATAGCCTTAAAAAATGTATCAGTGAGGAACGTCTTGAGGTGCTTCCATCAGCTCAACAGCGGTATCACAGGGGGATGATCTCAGCCATGTAGAATACATTACAAATAAGACTGCAAGGAAGGTACCGTGATCAACAAGGTGGTCCTTCCATCCAGGCTAAGAAGATTTTAATCTACAAACCCTCACCACCGCCAGCTGGTAAACTTATCTAGCAGCGCCCCCTTGCGGGTGTATTAAAACAACAACAACAACAAAAAAGGTAGCAAAGCCATATGTTAGAACCCTCTCTTCGCCATCTCTAGCAGGTCACCCATTGTTTATTTGGCACGTGATCGTCTTAATGAAATATTAAGGATAGTAGATCTCCAGGTTCTGGTGACGGTTGATGCTTTCACTGCAACTTCGCGTCTCAAGTTATCACAGTTAATATTCTGTGTAAAATGTCAATTTAAAACCTCACCAGGAATCTGAATCCACAGTTGTTTTTTTTTTCAGTGAACAGATTGATTCTTTTCGTGAAATAACCGGGCGCCCGCTTCATACAATCCTCCATAACAGAACTGCCAACACAAATAAAAGAGAATTTTCATAGCACTTAGTAAAGCGCCTAACGTTTAAGGTCAGTCTCTACTGTCCTCGTTCTCTCACGCCTCATCTGCGTCGTCTAACGTGTTTATTATATCTTAAAATCTCGCTCGTAATTTGTTTTGAGAGTTCTTCCAGAAAAAGAACATAGCGCCATAAACTGTCATCTTCCAGAAAAAGAACACAGCGCCATAAACTGCCATCTTCCAGAAAAAGAACATAGCGCCATAAACTGTCATCTTCCAGAAAAAGAACACAGAGCCATAAACTGTCATCTTCCAGAAAAAGAACACAGAGCCATAAACTGTCATCTTCCAGAAAAAGAACACAGAGCCATAAACTGCCATACCTCGTGTGCCAGAGTCCCGGACCAGTGGTCTCGTTAACCAGCAATTACCGGTAAATTACGGATTGGAGCAAAAAAGAAAGAGAAAACACGTCGATTACCGTGACCGATTTATACTATATTTTAAAAAATCCTAGTAAAAAAGCTACCAGCTAAATCGGATGGAGGATAAATCAGGCCAGTAGGATGCTGACGCTACTTGTGCATGGGGGGGGGGGGGGGAGAATCAGCCAATTTTAACCATATATGAACTAGGAAAAAAAGTAGGAGCAGCTTTATTATTTAACGATTATAAAGTTGTGACGTTTCGGCGTTAGTCTTTAATCATACAAAAACATACAGGACGAAAAAACAGAGAGAGAAGATAAAGTATTAATTCAAATGATTGCTATGAAAAAAAAAATGAATGAAAAAAAAGAATACTTTAAAATAAAATGAATGGAGCACTTAGCTGTGACTTGTAAGAGGCTGTGACTTGTAAGAGGCTGTGCTCAGAAATGCGCATGGTGGAGTGTGGACACTTGTGGTGCGTAGTGTATAAAGTCCTGAATGCTGTATTTTGAGAAAACCGATATTTAAGAAAGTGCTTCATTAAAGTAAAGGACAGGTACAGTTGTAACGGTGTCAAGGTTATTCTGATATAAAAACCTTAGGACAGAACAGGATAAAAGTTTCTGTTTTTTTATTTCTTTTATCTGACACTCACAGACAATCAGTTCAAAGAAAATCCTTCACAGATAATTTACCTGGCCTTAACGGTGAAGTAACAAGCGTACTCTTTAACGCTGAGACAGACCACCTGGGCACAGACTGCAAATATTGCGGCTGTGATAATTATCTCTCCCTGGCTGTCTCTCCGCTGCCAACAACTTACGTGTATTCAGTCTCACCTGTCTTGTTAATTCTCACGCTAGTGTTTGGTGTAATCTAACCAAAATTTGAATCTTAACACGCCAAATGACTTCACAGTTTCAAGTTGTCCAATCCTTGTCAAAAATTTCTTAGACAAAAGAGATTGAGTTGTCCTATCCTTGTTAAAAAATTTCTTAGACAAAAGAGATTGCGTTGTCCAATCCTTGTAAAAAATTTCTTAGACAAAAGAGACTGCGTTGTCCAATCCTTGTAAAAAATTTCTTAGACAAAAGAGATTGCGTTGTCCAATCCTTGTCAAAACATTTTTAGACAAAGAGATCGCGTTGTCCAATCCTTGTAAAAAATTTCTTAGACAAAAGAGATTGTGTTGTCCAATCCTTGTAAAAAATTTCTTAGACAAAAGAGATTGTGTTGTCCAATCCTTGTAAAAGATTCATAGACAAAAGAGATTGCGTTGTCCAATCCTTGTAAAACTTTCTTAGACAAAAAAGATTGCGTTGTCCAAGACTGTGACAAAATGACAGAACATGAAGACTAATTATTGCCTCACTTAAAAATTATTCACATTTGCGATTCTCACATGCCAAATTAACGCAGAAATGACAATCACTTTGTTAATCCCACAAAGCAATCACAAATGCTGAAACGACAATCACAAATGAAGACTACGCACAAGGAACCTGTCAGCTGAAGGTCTGCATAAACTCTACTCTACAGCTCTTTTCATTAAGAAGAAAAAAAAACAAGTTATAAAACTTGACACAGACGAAATTTTTAGGCATTATCTTCTCAGTTTTTCAAACACTTTTTTTTTGTG
Source organism: Achatina immaculata (assembly GCA_009760885.1). Lineage (NCBI taxonomy): Eukaryota > Metazoa > Mollusca > Gastropoda > Stylommatophora > Achatinidae > Lissachatina > Lissachatina immaculata. The sequence goes on along the minus strand of CM019716.1, from coordinate 65,051,541 downwards.
TAGGAGGCAAGCACAATGAGAAAGATAAGCTTGCCTCGACCACCAAACAAAAAATCACAAGACATACAGGCAATGTGAGACCACTATACGTAGACGTGAACTCAGCTGAAACGTAAATTCACGAGACATGCTCAGTGTGAGATCATTCACTATACGCATACGCAAAAACTGTCTGTAACGTAAATTCAGGAGACATGAGCACTAAACGGAGCATACTTCACGCTGTCGTCTAGCACAGAAACTCATTTAAAACAAAAAAATTTAGGGACACGTCGATCAAAGCTAAATAGCTCTGCTTCTCTTAAGCAAACATATCCAAGGTCAGTCTAAAGACCAACAAGGCAGCTGTCGGACCTCAGAGTACTGATTTACCAGGGGCATGGTTTTATAGAAAAGACTTTATAAAGATTAAACAAAAAATTGGTCTTGTCTGTGCCTGTTTGAGAACACTTGTAGAGAGAAGCTCAGAGATAAGAATGGAGAAAGGGAGAAAACAAGTTTGATAAATAAATGTATAGGGAGTGCTTGAAGAGGGATAACAAATACAAAGAGAAAGATAAGACAAACAATAAAGACAAATAGAAAGATAAAAAAGAATACAGACAAACAGAAAGATGAGTACAACAACACAGAGGAGCAGAAAGATAAGAAGAACGACAGAAACAAACAGAAAGATAAGAAGAACAATAAAGACAAACATAAGTATAAGAAGAACAATGAAGACAAATAGAAAGATAAAAGGAACAAAAACAAACAGAAAGATGAGTACAATAACACAGGGGAAGCAGAAAGATAAGAAGAGTGACAAAAACAAACAGAAAGATGAGAAGAACGACAAAGACAAACAAAAGAATAAGATTAACAATAAAGACAAACAGAAAGATAAGACGAACGACAAAGACAAACAGAAAGATAAGAACAACAATAGAGACAAACAGAAATATAAGAAGAACGACAAAGACAAACAGAAGAATAAGATTAACAGTAAAGACAAACAGAAAGATAAGACGAACGACAAAGACAAACAGAAAGAGGAGAAGAAAAACGAAGACAAACAGAAAGATAAGAACAACAATAAAGACAAACAGAAATATAAGAAGAACAACGAAGACAAATAGAAAGATAAAAAGAACAAAGACAAACAGAAAGATGAGTACAATAACACAGAGGAGCAGAAAGATAAGAAGATTGACAAAAACAAACAGAAAGATGAGACGAACACGAAAGTCAAACAGAAATATAAAAAGAACAATAAAGACAAGCAGAAAGATAAGAAGAACGACAAAGACAAACAGAAGAATAACATTAACAATAAAGACAAATAGAAAGATAAGAACAACAGTAAAGATAAACATAAAGACAAATTCGTAGATATCCATAAAGCAAACACATTGGTTGACTATTACACACTCGTTGGCATACGTCGTCATATGTATATATATCTATATATATATATATATATATATGGAAAAATACACATAGAAGGGACAGATGTTGAAGAAGTCAATCAATTTGCATACCTTGGCAGCTACATAGACCAGGATGGTGACACCAGAAAGGAAGTTAGGATCAGAATTGCAAAAGCAGCATCAATCTTCAAGAATCTTGAGAACATATGGAATTCAAAAGTTATAAGCACAAAAACCAAGTTAAGACTATTCAATTCAAATGTAATATCCACCCTCATTTATGCATGGGAAAGCTGGAAAACAACTAAAGGAATAGAAAAAAAATTAGACTCTTTTAAAAACAAATGCCTAAGGAAAATACTCGGCATCAAGTGGAATGAATTCAAGAACAATGCAGAGATAAGACAGATGACTGAACAACAACCAGTCTCATGGGTGATCAGGAAAAGGAGATGGACATATGTTGGCCACTTGATGAGAAGAAATGATCAGAGAATCCCAAAACAAGCTATCAAGTGGAACACAACAGGCCGAAGAAAAAGAGGCAGACCGCGTGAAACTCTGAAGAGGACATTATTAAGAGAGGCCAAATTAATAGGCATAAAATCATTTGATGAGGTTGAAAGACTCGCCGAGGACAGGAAAAATTGGCAAACTACTTTGCAAGCCCTATGTGACGTTTAACGGCACGGGAAAGATATTATATATATATATATATATATATATATATATATATATATATGTGTGTGTGTGTGTGTGTGTGTGTGTAGCTAAGTAGGCAGAAATTTAGAGATAGAACTTTCACAATCAAAACTGTCATAAAGTAAGACAAAAGTAAAAAAACAACAACACAAAATCAGACTAATGTGAACAGAATTTTTTTTTCAATACTTTATTTCCTTTTTTTGTTTTATTGTGGAGCATAATTAGACATTGAACATGGAAATATTTGACAAAAATATATATACAGTTTATTACAATAATATGATCTAAGTTTGACTAACTTTGTAGAGAATACGTCATGTGGAGAATTAGCCGTTGGTCGAATATTAGTTGGTCTTCTTTAAGTCCAGAAAAATATTTTCAGAAGTATCTATTTAGAACGAATCCATTTTTTTTTTCTTCTAGTTTGATTTACTCTGTTTGAGTGTTTTCCAGTTTCATTTTCATTGTTTGGGTGTTTTCTAGATTCATTTATCTTGTCTTCTTGTTTTCTGGGTTCAGTTAATCTATATTGTGTTTTATAGTTTCGTTTATTCTGATTATTTATTTTCTTGTTTCATTTCTTCTCGAGGCTTGTTTTCTAGTTTCCTGTATTCTGCTTGCGTGTTTTCTAGATTCACTTATCATGTTTGAATGTTTTCTAGTAATTTTACAGAGATAAGCTCACTGAGCCTGTATGAGCTATAGAGAGGAGAGAAATGGGCAGTGGAAGTGACGGGTGGGACTGGCAGCTGTGATGAAAGGTTTGATACACAAATACTGTTAAGTTATCAACAGTTGAGCATTGTTAACACAAAATATCTCACTCACAGTTTTTTGTTTGTTTGTTTGTTGTTGACTATCATTTCTAGAGGTCTCATACATTTTTGCGGAGATTTCTATCACAACTTTATTACCTTCACATTAAGGTCACAGTCATCTAGTCCGGCCGAACAATAGATGGTGACGAACCACATGGAAAAAGTACATAAAGCGCGGCGCCACTCGGTATCACAATGTGATACTTCATTTATAGCGCAGCCATTATTGGTGCCTCGTCGGTTTTCTTGAGTCTGTCTTTCCTCGTATTGACACTAGTAAGTATCTTGTAGACACTAGTAGGTATCTTGTATACTTTCACAGGCGCCGTGATTGAGAGATATACTGCGAAATAAATTTTTTTTACCAGTGCAAAAACAGTAAGGTGTTTGGATTTCATGACACGACAGTTAGTGATCTCTTCAACATTAAGGCGTTTTTTGTTTGTTTGTTTGTTTGTTTGTTTGTTTGTTTGATTGTTTGATTGGTTTTCCCCCCTGTAATCTGCTGCCTTGTCTGACCTGCTCCCACGGCACGCCTTCCACGATGTTAAGTGATGCAAGAAGATCAATGGATGGAATGTAGCTCATCTTTGAAAGAGAACTTACTCACTGATAATAATTCGCAGACTCATAAAAATTCACCATTCTCATAGAAAAATGATAGCACCAGACTTGTCTGTGACAAACCAGAAAAACAAGGTGAGTGAAAATGAGGCATGTTTTGTGGCGTCTAACATATCTTCATATGATACTGATCGTTGTGATGGTCCTCGAGACTACCTTCGTACAGGCACTTGTATACATCCTTGTGGTTAGATAATACATTAAATGAAGAAATACGTGTATAAATAGGTTGATTATTTCATTGGAAACATCCAGCTAACAAACTGACAAAATTGGATCAGAATTCAAAAGAAATTGCTTGAAACGTAATTTGACAGAGGGTAGAGATTTGTTGTCTATTGCCAATTTCTTATATATAAAGACAAGAGCTACTAAATCATCTTTTTTTCCCTTCTTCTTCTCCTTCTTTTCTTTTAACTCTGTTAATGTGGTCAAAATCTCCCACAACAGATTTACATGCGAATGCGTGTTGATACCTTAATGTACTTTCATTGGTGTCTGTGCTGCGCGCGCGCGTACTGTTGCACTTTGCCTGCATATAGGAGTTCTTTGACATCATAAAAATACGCGCTGAACTTCGTATCACAAGCGTGCCAGTTATCGGAACCAATGGCAACTGGGTGTGATTGTTACAAGCGCTTTTATCTTCGCACAGTAAACAGTGTGCTTTCTATTCCAGCCCACACGATCTACATTGAACTCTCCAACAAAGTCACAGCTTCAGCTATTTAGTCAAGCCATTAATATTATTTTGACCTGCCGGCAGTGCCTAATGAAAACAATACTCGTAATGTTTCGTGCCTCCATGTAGCAGTGTTTGTAACAGAACATATGATGCCCTACAAGCCAGACTAACTATACATACAAATAATTTTTTTGCACCATATAACATTTTGGCAGACAGGTGTATATACACAGAAAGTAGCCACTTAAAAATGTGCGTGCAATCACTGATGAAAGTTATATTCTGTAATAATTATATCCAAACAGACCACAGTTTTACATTAGAACTGCACAATATATTAATACAGTTACGGTCGAATTTAACACCAAGCAACATCTGGGTTTGTTCAGTTATTGAAGAATTTAACACCAAGCAACACCTGGTTTTGTTCAGTTATTGAAGAATTTAACACCAAGCAACACCTGGTTTTGTTCAGTTATTGAAGAATTTAACACCGAGCTACATCTGTGTTTGTTCAGTTATTAAAGAATTTAACACCAGGTAACATTTGGATTTGTTCAATTATTGAAGAATTTAACACCAGGTAACGTCTGGGTTTCATAACTTGAGTAGAATTTATTGCCAAGTAACATCTCTATTTGTTCAGTCGTTGAAAAATTTAACATCAGACAACATCTGGGTTCGAATAACTATTGTAGAATTTATTGCCAGGCAAAATCTGCGTTTGTTCAGTTAGTGAAGAATTTAACACCAGATAACAACTGGGTTTGTTCAGTTATTGAAGAATTTAACACCGGGTAGCATCTGAGTGCGTATAGCTATTGTAAAATCTATTGCCAGACAACATCAGAGTTTGTTCAGTTACTGAAGAATCTAACACCAGAGAACGTTTTGGTGTGTACGCTATTGTAGAATTTATTGCCAGGCAACATCTTGGTGTGTACGCTATTGTCGAAGTTATTGCCAGGCAACATCTTGATGTGTACGCTATTGTAGAATATATTGCCAGGCAACGTCTTGGTGTATACGACTATTGTAGAATATATTGCCAGGCAACATCTTGGTGTGTACGCTATTGTCCAAGTTATTGCCAGGCAAAATCTTGGTGTGTACGCTATTGTAGAATCTATTGCCAGGTAACGTCTTGGTGTATACGACTATTGTAGAATATATTGCCAGGCAACATCTTGGTGTGTACGACTATTGTAGAATTTATTGCTAGGCAACATCTTGGTGTGTACGACTATTGTAGAATTTATTGCCAGCAACATCTTGGTGTGTACGCTATTGTAGAATATATTGCCAGGTAACATCTTGCTGTGTACGACTATTGTAGAATTTATTGCCAGACAACATCTTGGTGTGTACGACTACTGTAGAATTTATTGCCAGCAACATCTTGGTGTGTACGCTATTGTAGAATATATTGCCAGGCAACATCTTGGTGTATAGGACTATTGTAGTATGTATTGCCAGGCAACATCTTGGTGTGTACGACTATTGTAGAAAGTATTGCCAGGCAACATCTTGGTGTGTACGACTATTGTAGAAAGTATTGCCAGGCAACATCTTGGTGTGTACGACTATTGTAGAATTTATTGCTAGGCAACGTTTGGGTGTATACGACTATTGTAGAATTCATTCCCAGGCAATTCTTGGTGTGTACGACTATTGTAGAATTTATTCCCAGCAATATCTGAGTCTCTTCTCTCTCAGCCATTGTAAGAGAAATATACAGTTTGTGTTTTGTCCATTACGCAAAATGTATACACGTTTTAAATATTCATTCAAAGTGTAGGAAATATCCAGGTAAAGTCAGTTTTCTTTTTTTTTTCCTTCTGAAAATTCATTCTCATTATTCAAACAAATTCGTGAGCCTTGTAACAGCGAATATTGTGGACACAAGTCGTTGCCATTCTCTATCACACGAAGACGTTAGTCTGAGGTATGTCCAGCGTCAACTCCTCATGGTCGATGGTGTAGCTGCCAGATGTTGTAGTAGTGTTACCGTCATCTTGGGCCTCGTGGATCTCGCGGACCTCGCGGACTTCCTGGACTTCGCGGACCTCGTGTGGGATATCGTGGATCGACCTGGATGGCACGGCGATTATCATCCCGTGGGTGTTGAACGACCTTGATCTGTGGGGGATGGTGATGATGCTCTGCGACTGGACGTCGTACAGCGCGGCTTCGTCGTACAGTTGTGGACAGCTTTGTCTAAAGTGGCCTGGATTTTCCGCCGCCTGCAAGAAACTGGTTGGCGGTGGTGGATAGATGAACCTCCTCTTGCTTCCAGGGGAACGGTCCATGTAAGTGTCTCCAACATAGACAGGCCTCACGCCGCTGGCGTGAATAGCGGTCTGTGACAGCTGGCCAATGGGAAGATACAACCCAGTCTCCTGGACACCCCGTTTGCTAAACTGCGGGCCCTTGTTGTCTCCATTCATAACTCCTGGAGGTTCGGAGCACAACCTGACCACTTTATCTTTATTCCCAGGCAGCACGAGCCGGTCTCCTCCTCTAACCATGCCATTCGCTTTGCCACTTTTACCGCCGTCTCGTCTAGATGGGTTACCTCCCATGCCGGCCATTTTCTTCCCAGAATTCTTAAGGTCTAGGTCTGATGAGCCCTGGAAGGTCATCAGGAAAGGTGGATGATCATAACCAGAGCCTGAAGGTGGCCGAGAGTAGCCTCCCTGTTGCTTAGACTGGTTTTTGCGACGAATGCTGTTCCTGGGAGAAATGAGGCATCCAGAATCATCTGAAAATAAAGAAAAAGAAAATCCAAAAAAATAACTGTGTTTGAAAAGAGTGACACGAAAGATGTGATATAATGAGGAAAATGATATGAAATAAGTGACATAATAAGGTAAGTGACATGAAAGATGTGATATAATAAAGCAAATGACATGAAAAATGTGGCTTAATAAGGTAGGCGACGTGAAAATGAGATATAATAAGTTAAGTGACCTGAAAGATGTGGCGAAATAAGGTAAGTTAAGTGAAAGAAGGAACATAATAAGATAAGTTAAGTTAAAGAAGGAACATAATAAGGTAAGTTAAGTTAAAGAAGGAACATAATAAGGTAAGTGAAGTGAAAGAAGAAACATAATAAGGTAAGTTAAGTGAAAGAAGGAGCATAATAAGGTAAGTTAAGTGAAAGACGGAGCATAATAAGGTAAGTTAAGTGAAAGATAAGACGTTAAGTGACGTGAAATGTGAGACACAATAAGGTAGGTGATGTGAAAGATGTGACGTAATAAGGTAAGTGACACAAATGGTGTGACACAATAAGGTAAGTACATACAGCGGTCATGTCAAATCGTTATGCAAGAAGAGAAGCACGGAAGACACGAACAATGCAGTCAGAATTGAGAAAAACAAAACAACAAAAGTGACATCTACAAAAACAGAACAAAAAAAATTGCGTTACAAATATGATGTACACAATCACTGACTGCACCAGCGGTTCACAAACTATTTCCAGTTGTCATCATTTCTCGTCCCCCACTTGCCTTCGAAGTCATAACTCTAGAACCACCATAGATTTATATTATCTCGCTGTTCACTCACTGTCCCATTTATCTGCCCAGTCTAGAAAGCACTGGCTTATACCAGTCTGCGTGTAGATCCATGCAGTGGTGGAAAAATCGAAATCAAAGATGCAAAAATAAAACACATTCAGCTTCTCTTACATGTTAACAACATTCAGCTTCTCTTACATGTTAACAACGACATGGAGGAGTATCTGACGACCGGGGACAAGTATTCAGAGCACCTAGCAACATAACGTGCTAAAAAGTAACGCCAAATCTAAGCAAGAAAACTGTCAACAAAAGACCAGGAACAAATGAAGCTAATAAGACTACAGGATTTGGAATATGAAATTCGAGATAGCAAAAGAAATCTCATTCCAACATGGCGGCGTCTGTTATTTGTGTCTTACTGTGTCTGTGCGGTGGGTGTCAAAGCTGGTTTAAGTTTTAGGTATTTGTAGTGGTCACTGGGTATCTACCGATATTTCATAGTAAAGAGTCGGCGATGACACGGGACTCGTGATCTAGTTTCTATCTTTTAGTTAGATTCCACGTAAAGTAAGGTCTCAGGGCGACAAAGTCTCAGAGTGACAAAGTCTCGGAGTGACAAATGCTCAGAGTGACAAAAACTTGAGATCTATAAAACACTGAGGAGATCATAGAACATCACAGTTTTTTTTACGGCTATGGTTATGTTTAGAAAACAAGAATTGTTGTACCGGTACAAATAAGTATTGTTGTTCTGGTACAAATAAGTATTGTTGTACTGATACAAATAAGTATTGTTGTGCTGGTACAAATAAGTATTGTTGTACTGGTACAAATAAGTATTGTTGTACTGGTACAGATGAGTATTGTTGTACTGGTACAAATAAGTATTGTTGTACTGTTACAAATAAGTATTGTTTCACTAACACTAATGGGAGTATATTGTTATACTGATACAAGTAACTACTGTTGTATTGGTACAGATAAGTATTGTTATTCTGATACAAAGTACGGCTGTATTGGTACACATAAGCACTGTTATACCGATACAGAGTACTGTTGTATTGGTACACATAGGGTATAACTGAAGGCAAAAGAACATGACTATACAGAAGACACAATAACAGTAGTGTATATCATTCAGAAGCACAGCATGCAAATGCCCATTCTCTACACTGCATGGCAAATGATGAAAAGAAATGCTTGTTTGACAAAACTTTTTTTTTTCAGCAGCTGACAACAACATAGCGCAAAAATGCACGAAATGATCTATTTTTAATTTTATGATGCAGGTAAAAAGAATTAGTTAAGGAAATACAATAATCTGACGAAATGAGGGAAATGATTAGAAAAGACCCTTCATCTTTGTCATGCGAAGTGACGAAAATTAGAGAGTATGTGCCAAGAGACGAAAGTGCGTATGTGTCAGTAACAGAAGAAAACCAGGATATTATTTAGTACGAGAAAGTCAGAACCTGTGTCAAGTAGAGAAAACCGGGATATTATTTAGTATGAGAAAGTAAGAGCATGTGTCACTTAGAGAAAACCGGGATATTATTTAGTATGAGAAATTCAGAGCCTGTGTCAATTAGAGAAAATCAGGATATTATTTAATATGAGAAAGCCAGAGTATGTGTTAGAGAAAAACAGGATAATATTTAGCATGAGAAAGTCAGAGCATGTGTCACAGAAAACCAGGATGTTATTTAGTATGAGAAAGTCAAAGTCTGTGTCACTTAGAGAAAACCAGGATATTATTTTAGTATGAGAAAGTCAGAGTATATGTCAGCATATGTGAGAAAGCCTGAGAGATAATTTCAGTGCTAGAAAAAAATTAAAGTATGATGAGCCTCTACGAATAATAGCTGCAATTAATGAAAATTGACAAATTTTAATCAAGTGCACTGACTGTTTCATGTTTGTATACGATTTGGCATATTAGTTTAGTTATTTCTCTCTTAGACCATCTAATTCTTCATTTGTATGTTCTTTGTTTCTTAACCTCTATATATCTCTACGTACAATCCGACATCAAAATACGATCGAGTTTTTAAAAAAAAATAAACCTAAATAAGAAAAAGTCAGCATATGACGCACCATACTTTCCAGATATTGATCTACGAAAAAGACGCTGAAGAAGTGAAACACCCTGTAGGGTGTTGTAATCAATGTAAGTATACACTAGACTATCACGTACAATCAATGTAGGTATATCTTAGTTCCTGAAGGTTGGTGAAATCAATATAGGTTTATCCGAGATCAGGCCTACATAAGTTTATGTGTTCATTTTATGTATGTATAAGATATTTGTAAGTCATCTATGTGAGATTTTTCTATCAGCCATAGTCTGGGATGTAGTTGCGAAAGACTGAAATACGTGGAGAGTGGCTCTGTGCAGAGGCGCATCATCCTTTGAGGAGGAAATGATGATCAAACTTGAAGTTAGAAGAAGCAAACGCAACGATACTGGACAATGCAGCACAGACATTGCTTGCTATTACTTTCACCAGCTTTACAAATTCGACACTGGCGGGGTTGCCCGTGAGAGGAGTCGCTTAGCAAGATGTTGCTTGCCAGAGCCACACAGCAACCGATATCTGCTTGCTTCATAACTGTCTGGAACAGGATGAAAGTTGTGCGACAAAGGGCGGAATGTTAGACGGGGCCAGTGTGCCCTTTGCAAATAAAGTCCCTTTGCTTCTTCGTTCTCTTTGAAGGAAAAGTGTCATTATATGTCATTCTAATTCTGTAGGTTTATATGACCGGTGAAAGCATATCTCATTCACCATCAAGGATATAAGCCGGTTTAAACAACGTAAATCTATCTCTGTATAATCTTTACCTCATAAATAGGTGTAAATAAAGGAGGTAAGTACTATCCCTGGGTAGACTGGTGTCAGTAATAAAGGTGTATTTGAACGGTGTAGCGCTCGGCAAAAAAGAAAAGGGACGACCTCTTGGCAGATGGACTCAGGACATCACGGAAAGTCTGAATGTGTCATTGCGAGACGCTGGTCAACTTGTGCAAGACCGTGTTGCTTTCAGGGAGGCTGTGAGAGGGACAATGTTCTGGAAAGGACATGCCACGTCAAGGAATGAATTTGACACTGTCATTGGCCAATTGTTAGGAGACTTAATAATGGGATGATTTCCCTCTTGTATGACTGTTACGCTGAATTTCGCCATCTGTTCAATATTCATCCACCTGGCATGCGGTCTTTTGATTGATTTGCTTTCCTAAAGCACAAACTAGGGATGACTAACTCTATAGATAGCAGCCTGCGTGCTATTTATGCGGCTTACGGCAGTACCAGACAGGCAAATATTTGTCTGTAAAAATAAGAAGTTTAAAAATGCAACAGCACAAACATTAAAATAGAAAGTGATTTAGTAACTTCAGGAAAACACTAAAGTTCAATAGATCAATAACAGGAAGACGCTGACTCAAAGTTCAGGCTAAAAAAGGGGAAATGCAGACACTCTTGGGTAGAAAATAGACCTTTTGGTGTAATCTAATTATGGAAAAGTATGTAAAAACTGGAATTCTCCTTAGAGCTTCTACTGAAATTCCAGAATAACCAAATCAGAAACATGTCATCTCCAAAAAAATCGGTTAATGAGATCTATTTTTAATCAGATCAATTTTTTGAATACCTTATAAATTATTCAACTACTTGAATCACCTGTACATCTAAATCAAGTATCTGAATCACCTGTACATCTAAATCAAGTATTTGAATCATCTCAACAACTAAATCATGTTCTATGAATCCCCTCCATAACTGAATCAAATATTTGGATCACTTCTACAGTTAAAAACTCTAATCAACTCTATATCAGATTTGATAAAACAGTAAAGTGAAATTTATAGTTCACATCATCATAATCATTATTATAATAATTATTATACAGCAACGAAAGGGGCTGGGATTATGCTCGTCAACATGACTTGATCTTTGAAACTTTCTATCTGCTCATACGGTCATTAAAAAAAGTCTGCCACATGGCATCTGCCTTAGAACAGACAGTTCATTATCTTATCTTTAGGCTCCGCCCACTCCTTCTACCCTCCCTGCATTAAGTTTGATGATTTGAATTCTTCAAAAATTCTATTCCGATTTATTTAAAGTATACGTTTATTTTCTTTATGAACTTCAAGAAAGCGACAGTGAAAGCCCCATATTCAAAGTGCAACTTACGCCATGAATGTAACGAATTTCTAAAAACTTGAATTCTTACAAGAATAACGTCTTAAATGCAACTATTTCACGAGAAAGACTAATAAAAACAATTATCGGGGAAACAAATCACAATAAATTGCAATCTTTAAGATCAGTCGTTTTATGGGCCATGCACGTGGGACGTAAGGGACAAACGTGGCCAATCGTTCGCAGGGTTCAACTCGTCTCATGCGGCCTCAATTATTCCTGACATTTCAAGCCACCATGAACGATTTCCCCGAAGCCGTATTTACTTTTGGTTGAAATAAGCAAAATATAGTCCCTCTTGTGGCTAATTACTTCCAGCAAGGTATTTTCTTTTTGTAAAAATTTTAATGCAATTTTTTTTCAGTAATATTCACAATATGTATTATCTTGGCTGATTTATTTGCGAAAGGTTAAACTTTTTGTTCCAAAGAAATCGAACAAATTGAAATAGTTCATCAGGATAATTACATCCGTTTGTGCAGCTAGTTCACAATGTTGTGGGGCCATTTTTTTCTGTTATAATACACATTATCATTAAGCTGCAAGCCATAGTGTCTGTCTGTCTGTCCGTCTGTCTGTAAGACGGGCCTGCGTGCCTAATTCTTCACCCATTAAAAATAAAGATCATCCATTCTCTCTTTCTCTCCCTCTCTCTCTCTCTCTCTCTTGTCCCTTCATTGCCCAAGAAAAGGGACTGTTGGTAGCAAATATCTCCACTTTTGTCGGCTCTTTGCTATCTTCTCGGCTGTCTCCCATATCAGTCCTTTGTTTATCTGCATTATCCCTGCTGTACCTCTCCATGTCTTTTGTATTATCTCCTGCTTCTTTTGCCCCGTGTCCACATCAATGTTCGATGTGATGATTCTTCTGTCATTCAGTCCATTGCCACCTTTTCCTTCAATCTCTGTCGGCACTGGTATCATGATTGTCTCTCGTAACAATAGATCATTACTTACGGTAACTGGCCAGAACAATCGTGGGTAGACACTTGCTTTGTGAGGTGTCATTCATTTGTACATGCACATGTACGTACAACGTGTACGTATATCATGTGGTCTGTGTTATTTTTCAGCATAAGGTGTTATTGAAAATATTTTTTTCTTCAAATCTTAGCGATGAACTTACAGTCTTCATTTGCGCCTCCATGCGCGTGTGAGATTGGATAATTTGATATCGCTGACAGTGAAAGACGTTAACACATATTGCGTGGGAATTTGTGAAGAAAATGATAATTAGCTTGGTTTTTTTGGGGGGGGGGGGGTGGGTGGGGGTGGGGATGGGGGTGGTGAAAACTGTGTCATTCTAAGCACAGTTTTCAGTAATTTTCTCTTTTATTCTGGCTCGTTAAGAAATATTTCGCGCATAATTGTGAAAACACTTCACCAGGGTAGATGGTTCTCAGGAAAAAAAAAAGTGTCATCAAAACTAACGACACCGCCTAATATCAGGCAGCATTCCTTTAACAAGACTTTCCAGTATGCCAGCACCCAGAAGTAGCAGATCAATGTAAGGAAGCTACTTATCTGCTTTATCCTGGTGACGTCCGTAGACCAGAGCCCGCGGCTTTATAATAGCAGCTTTTAAGGCGACCAGAAACGGAGCAGACAAAGAATATTTCGTTAATCACACGCCGTATTGAACTTGTGTTCGATTAAGCAATTTCTTCCTAAACGTTCAACAGACTTGTTTATACAAAAGCTGTAAGAAGGAGTGCACAGTGCAGAGAATAAAAAGAGCAGAATGTTACTACACATTACACGCAGGCAACAGAATGATAATCAGAAGCTTTTTTTTACAGTGGTCATGATTTCCATCATGATAAATCTGGAGACCTCAGGTTACAGTAAAGTCTGCAGGTTTTCTGGAAGCTTTTCTTGCTGTCTTATAGACTCAGAATCATGGGTACTTATAGTTTTGGTATCCTGGCTGCTTATAGTTTTCATATCACGATACATACAGTTCTAGTATCAATGGTGCTTACAGTTTTCATATGGTACATACAGTTTTGGTATCATCTGTATTCACAGTTTTGGTATCATGGGTACTCACAGTTTTGGTATCATGGGTATTCACAGTTTCGGTATCATAGCTACTCACAATTTTAATATCATGGTAGTTACAGTTTTGGTATCATGGGTACTCGCAGTTTTAGTATTATGAGTGCTTACAGCTTTGGTAACATGGGTAAGTCTTCACCGGCGGTCTCTGGAGAAGCAATCCCTCACAGGGTACATACTTCTGTTGTTGTTCTGGACCTGTTGTTTAAACTTCATTTTAAGGAGGCTTTCTTTTCTGTGTGATATATTTTACTTGAGTGAATCAACAGTTTACAATTACCAGCACTTAGATAAAACAACCGACCATTATTCACTAAAACAACCGACCATTATTCACTAAAATAGAACATAAGTCGAGCAGCCAGTCTGTCTAGTATTTTAGTATAGGGAATACTTCAACAACAGATTTCAGACATTACTACATGTGCCATTTGTAAGAAAAAACTACTTTGACAATTTCTTGTTGTTTATCTAGTTCAAGATGTTGTAGTCAGATTTCATCTTCCGTGACAGTTTTATATAGAAATGCATTCATTATTGTTCAGAGTACTATAACAACTTTAGGCAATAGCAGTAACTGACCATAGCAACCGCTGACTATAGCATACCCTAAATATAACAAACTTTTACTATAGCAACCTTTGACAGTAACAATCATTGACTAAGCAACCGTTATCTACTGCACCTGTTGACTATAGCAACCCTGTATATAGAAACCCCTTACTATAGCAACCACTGACTATAACAAAAACTGGCTGTAGCAACAGCTGACATTGGCAAAAAGTTGACTATAGCAACCTTTGACTAACATCTACTAAGTTTAATGCAAATTGGTGTATTGGTTTAACTGAATTCTAGATGTTTTATAGTTTCTTGTTTTGAAATATTGAAATATTGATTATTATAGTTGGCTTCTAGCACCAGAGCATCTTATGCGCACTCAAGATGTACTATCAAACGTGCACAAGCCGAGTAGCCAGTCAGAAACTCCCAACAGAAATGCTCTTCCGTCGTGGGTCTTTATTTAAAAAAAGAAATACTCGCAGAATGTTGTTACTAATTCAAGTTCTTCTATTTTAGACCGTCAATTATGTATAATTTTATCTACATAATTCGTTTTCAAACAATACAAAAATTGTATTTTTAAACCAGACTGTAATTGCAAGGTTTCTGCAGCGTCACTCGATCGTAGGGTCAGATGTTGTACACTCGGCGATTGTTAAAAATAGTACGGAGAGCCATGAGTGTTATATTTCGCAATTTCGTTGCAACAAATAATCCACAACACGGTCCGTGTTACTTTAGCAAAGTGTTGCATGGTTAGCATTCGAAACACAGAAACAGCACTTTGGACGCGAGAGAAAGAAAAATGACAAGATATACATTTCCTGGGACTCGAACCAAGGATCCCGGTAGGGGCGGGCATCCACCAAGCCACCAGAAACAGTCATCCATCCACTCGGCCATCTTACACCTCCGAACAAAAGCGCTTTAATAGTCCAGTTTTTAACGCGGGTGATATCAGCCATGACACCCGGAGAGAAAACGAGGTTATGACACAGAAATTCTGTCGTTTAGATTCAATCTCCTGCACGTGCCAAATATGAGACACAGTCATACAGACTTTGTCTTCTACAGATCTCTTCTGCTGCCTGGTCACTAGTAACAGCAAATAAACAAACTTTTCTACATGGAGGAAGTTTCTGTCTGTGGTTTCAGCTACAAATTTTTCAGTTGAGAAACAACGAAGCTTTCGCCACAGAGAAGTGATTAAGCGCAGTTTTGTATGGCATAAATGCTAACCGTACAGCACTGCACTAACTTCGCTGTTCGAAAGTTTCCTTATTTCGTATTAGAAAAATGTATCCGCCTTATTTTACATCTTTACACCGCCTCATACAACGTCTCAGATTTGCCTGTGTTGCTCACACAGACTAGTCCATCAGAATGAGTGTTCCAGCTTGTATTCCACTACATAATATACTGGATGTGTTACAAGAGAGAAAGAAATTTTGCAATAAAGATATACATTCTCATTTGATAACATTTTAAGCACTGTTCCCTTCAAAGTAATCCCCTCAACTGACGATACACCGTTCCCAACTTTTCTTACATTATTGGAATGCTTCCTGGAAAGCACTTTCTGCGAAAGCGCGCAGTTCTCCTATCCTTCTTCTTCTTCTGCGTTCGGGGTTGTTGGTCACATGAAATCCTAATCGCTGCCAACATGGCAAAGCCCGCAGTCCTCTCCAGATCCTGATAGGTGCCATAAAGCTTTTGCCCCAAGCTTATGTCCTCGTTCATGTCTCACACCTCAGGTCCGAATGGTTTGGGCACTCTTGAAGGATGTGTTCTGGAGTCTGGACTCCACTGCCGCAAGGACACTCCTCTGTGTGAGACATATTGAGTCGATGTAGGTGGGCTCAGTTACTGTTCAACCTAGTACCAGGAAAGGTAATCAGAGAAGCGAAAGAAGAAAGCACTACGGAAGAACAAGCTAAAATACTAGGATACGCTGATGACACCGACCTGATGGGGGAAACTATGCAAGAAGTCATCAATACCTGCATACACCTGAAAGATGTAGCACTAAAAGTGGGCTTAACCATTAACCAAGATAAGACAGAGTATATGAAGATATCAAGAGACCAGCGCCAGAATGATCCAGATTATATAAATGTTGGCGATATGGTTATTAGGAAAGCAGAAACATACAAATATCTAGGCATAACCTTCAACAGAAGCAACACAGTAAGCGAGGAAATTAAAATCAAAGTACAGATAGGGAATAAAATATACTTTGCCTTGCAACACCTGTTAAAATCCAAAATCCTGTCCCAAAACATCAAAAATGACAATCTACAAAACTATAATAAGACCAGCCGTCATGTATGGATCAAAAACGTGGAGTACAACAACGAAAGATGAACAATTTGCAGATCTTTGAGAACAAGATCCTAAGAATATTTGGGCCGATAAAGGATACCAGCAGTGGAGAATGGAGAGCTATAAAGAACACTGAACTGAACAGTTTATTTAAATCCCAACTAATTATAAATGTCTTGAAACTGAACAGACTACGCTGGCTCGGGCATGTAGAAAGGATGGAAGAGAACAGACAAACGAAAATTATATATGAAAAAGAGATGAGGGAAACAAGACCAAGAGGTAGACCTAGACAGAGATGGAATGACAAACATAGAAGAGAATATAAAAGAAATTGGAGAGAAGAATAGGAATAGAGAGGAATGGAGAACTTTATCTGCAGCAATGACCCTTAATGGCTCGTAAAGCTGAAGAAGAAGAAGAAGAAGAAGGTGGCTCAGTAGTCTGTAGTGGCCTGTCCGCAGGCAGTGGGGATGGTTTGCTGATGTCTTTTTAGTTTGTTTATTGGATCTGGTTCGTTGTTGGTTTTAATTCTTTCTTCTATTCAGATCTGCACTGGTTACGGATTATAGTTTTCGCCTCTTGGTAGTTTACTGGATGGTTTGTTTCATCTTGATTGCTGCCAACATTGGATAGGCTGTCGGCTACTTCATTGTCCGCTGTTCCACAGTGGGGTAGTATCCATTTTAGGGTCACAGTTGTTGATAGTGTTGGTACCCACTGTAGGGCCACAGTTGTTGACAATGTTGGTACCCATTGTAGGGCCACAGTTGTTGACAATGTTGCTACCCATTGTAGGGATACAGTTGTTGACAATGTTGGTACCGATTGTAGGGACACAGTTGTTGACAGTGTTGGTACCCATTGTAGGGCCACAGTTGTTGACAGTGTTGATACCCATTGTAGGGTCACAGTTGTTGACAGTGTTAGGAGCTTTAGTGTTGTTGTGATTTCCCGTATGTTTGCCTGTGGGTTGCTCGTTGCTTTTAGTAGTTGTGGAAGTGCCTTGCAGTCTGAGAGGAAGGTATTTTACTTCATAACGAACTTCAAAAAAAATATTTCAAATATTTATTTAAAGTAACAGAAACATTATCGTTTGTGGTTACACCATTGCAACATCCTATAGTTTGCTTGTTACAGCTTCTGTCGCTATTTTATTTCTTTACACAGAAGAAGTCTACATTTGAAGCTGATAGATGTTAGGCTACACTGAGACGGCCACGTCTTTGTTGTTGGTAAGAAGATCTCGACATGTCAATCGGTGCTAAAGATAATATAAGATTCATTCGTCTGCAAACTAAACAGAATTGCAGGGGACAACAAGAAGAAGGGTGCCTCGAAGGATCTCGCACCAGCTGACGTGGGATCCATCTTTCTGGAAGTTTTATACTTTCGGAGCGTGATTCTTGACTCTCCGGAGACGCAAGCAAGACAGTAGACTTGGCAAGGACAAGTAGTGCCGCTTGCTACAGATACACTTGACTGTATACTTGCTATTTTCTCTAACAAAAACGTTTGTTTAATTAACATTTTTTTAAAATATAAAACTATTGAAATGTTTTAAAGTTATAAAACTATTGAAATGCTTTTTATATTTCAAACTATTGAAATGTTTTGTAGATAAAAAACTATTGAAATGGTTTTAGATATAAAACTATTGAAATGTTGTTTAGATATAAAACTACTGAAATTGCTTTCTATTCAAGGTAAGCTCAATCATTTAAAATGTAGTAGGAATGAAATGTAAGAGGTCTACTCATTATTCCAATTGCAGAAATGAAATTGTGATATTTCATTATCACCGGTGAATGTGAAGAGCATAGTCATCTACTAAGGGTAAGTTATATCCTAGTTCCGTGAGTTCAGGAAAGAAAACAAATTACCGCCTTCATCGGTCTGTCTTTCACATCACATCTTTCATACAGCTCCTCAGTCTGATTATATGAGACAGACCTTCATCGATCTGATCATCGTAGACTTTGTTAGTTTAAATACAATTTACTCTCACAATTCACTCGACCATAGGCTTATATTTTCTGGCTAGACAGAAGGAGTTAGATTCTATTTTTTGTAGACTTTAAACCATTTTTTTTTTACTTAAGATACTTTCGTTCCTTTGTCCATTTTTCGAATTTGTCACAGGGCAGGACGAGGTAGATTAAGTAATGACGTTTCATTTGTAAATAGGGCAGATTACTGTTAGAATAGTGGCTTAGTATGGAGCTAAGATGATTGTTAGAATAGTGGCTTTGTATGGAGCTAAGATGACTGTTAGAATAGTGACTTAGTATGGAGCTAAGTTGACTGTTAAGAATAGAGACTTAGTATAGAGCTAAGATGACTGTTAGAATAATGGCTTTATATGCAGCTGTTAGAATAGTGGCTTAGTATGAAGCTAAGATGACCGTTAGAATAATGGCTTACTATGGAGCTAAGATGACTGTTAAGAATAGAGGTTTAGTATAGAGCTAAGATGACTGTTAGAATAATGGCTTTATATGCAGCTGTTAGAATAGTGGCTTAGTATGAAGCTAAGATGACCGTTAGAATAATGGCTTACTATGGAGCTAAGATGACTGTTAAGAATAGAGGTTTAGTATAGAGCTAAGATGACTGTTAGAATATTGGCTTAGTATAGAGCTAAGTTGACTGTTGAGAATAGTGGTTCAGTATGGAGCTAATATGACTGTTAAGAATAGTGGCTCAGTATGGAGCTAAGATGATTGTTAGAATAGTGGCTTAGTAGAGAGCTAAAATGACTGTTAAGAATAGTAGCTCAGTGTGGAGCTAAGATGACTGTTAAGAATAGTGGCTCAGTATGGAGCTAAGACGACCGCAATGTAGGCGTGACTCAACTAGGAGCTAAACGACTGTTGTAGAAAACCGATCTAGCCACAGGTTGGTGGTTCAGGCACGGGGGCCAGGAACTACAAGTCTGCCATGACCCTCTCCCATCTAGTGGTGGTACTGACAGAATGTGGCTGCTCTGTTACTTCAGCTCAAGTCATTTCAAAGGTTTGAGGCTCTCTTTAGAGTGGTAGAGCTTCCTGTAAGTCCCATCTCAGAGGGTAAGGAAGCCTCAGCAACCTACTCTTAATCCTACTGGAACCTGTTTTCAAGAAACTCCTAATCCTTCTGGAACCTGTTTTCAAGAAACTAATAATCCTTCTGGAACCTGTTTTCAAGAAACTCCTAATCCTACTGGAACCTGTTTTCAAGAAACTCCTAATCCTACTGGAACCTGTTTTCAAGAAACTCCTAATCCTTCTGGAACCTGTTTTCAAGAAACTCCTAATCCTTCTGGAACCTGTTTTCAAGAAACTCCTAATCCTTCTGGAACCTGTTTTCAAGAAACTCCTAATCCTTCTGGAACCTGTTTTCAAGAGCTTTATCACAGCGTCAGCTGGAGTAAAGTTTGAGCATGTCGGGTAGAGACTGTTGGGTCATTCACTCCTTCAGTTTTAGACCCATCAGGAAGAGAATCCATAGAAATCTAGGACTTGCACGCGCTCAAGATGTCTGCAAGAGCGCCAGAGATCCTTTGTGTGCTCTCGTTACGCTATATTCGGATCATTATCATCTTTCTTGCCCATAGGAAGATGTACAAGAAATGTCATCCCCTGTACAATGTTTTACTGAAGTGGGTCAGTGTATTAGCTCGTACACTTTACCGACCCACGCTGTTCCCAGGTTTTGGGATATTGTTGTATGGTTTGAGAACTTGCACATTAAAAGAAAACAAAAAACGTGAGCATATGAAGTGCCCTAGTATTGTGGAGTGTTAGAGGCTTCGCTTGTTAACGAGTCGGCCAGTGTAAAGGTGAGGCTGGTGCTCTCAGCCTTGTTTCTTTTGCTTCTATCTCAGTGCTAGGTGTCTATTTTCGGGTGAAAAAAAGAAACTGAATGGAACCTCAGGGAGTCTAAATAAGAGTTTTATGTAATTAAGCACCAGTATAAGCTATGTTATATAATTAAACACCAATATAAGCTATATAATGTAATTAAACACCAAAATAAGCTATGTTAGAGTTTTATGTAAATAAACAACAATATAAGCTATATTAGAGTTTTATGCAAATAAACAACAATATAAGCTATGTTAGAGTCTTATGTAATTAAACAACAATATAAGCTATGTTAGAGTCTTATGCAAATAAACAACAATATAAGCAAAGTTTATCCTCCCGATCAAATATAAATCTGACCTGTAGCTCAACTTAGAGACCATGGCTTAGAGTTTTTATTCAGAATAAGATCCATCAACTTTACTAGCAAATGCCACTTTACCTTTTCCTAATACTTTCTCTATTGGCAGATTCCCAGAACAGAAAACCTACTTTTATATACAAGTAAAATATAATCAATGGTTATAGAGCACACTACTCTTCTGTTTACTTTCGCCTACCGTCGCCGAGTCTGCGGAAATCTTATCTAAAATAAAGTGAGCTGTTACCGGGAAAGAAGTAAAGACCTTAGCTTGTAGCACTGATTCATATACGTAGAGATAAGACTAAATAAAACAGCAGTAAGCAAGCAAGGGATGTCATCGAGTATAAAACTTCATAGAGTTTTTACTTCCCCTAGATGAAGAAGCCGGGCATTTGGCCGCACCGGAAAATTATGTGTTACTTTAAAAGATCATTGCGTACACTCTGATAGAGCGATGGAGTCTCAGCGTAGTAAGTAATCAGGTAATCAAGCGCTGGTTTTAGAGTTATTGCTGTATGTCTGTTCATTCATTAGTCTGTCTGTCTGTCCATCAATGTATCGATGCTGTACATCAGTCACTCTTATAATTTTCATTCATTTATTGTACAAGTAGGTATTTGTATCAGTCTAAAAATCTCTGTCTGTCTGTCTGTCCGCTCATCTTCCTGCCTCTCTTTATATCCGTCTACCAAACTTCCTTCTTCTCTTTATGCCTGTCTGGCAGAGTTCCTTCTTCTCTTTATGCCTGTCTGCCAAACGTCCTTTCTCTCTTTATGCCTGTCTGCTAGACTTCCTTCCTCTCTTTATGCCTGTCCGCCAGAGTTCCTTCCTCTCTTTATGCTTGTCTGCCAAACTTCCTTCCTCTCTTTATGCCTGTCTGCCAGACTTCCTTCCTCTCTTTATGCCTATTTGCCAAACTTCCTTCCTCTCTTTATTCCTGTCTGCCAACTTCCTTCCTCTCTTTATGCCTGTCTGGCAACCTTCCTGCTTCTCTTTATGTTTGCCAAACTTCCTTCCTCTCTTTATGCCTGTCTGCCAAACTTCCTGCTTCTCTTTATGTCTGTCTGTCAAACTTCCTTCCTATCTTTATGCCTGTCTGCCAAACTTCCTTCTTTATATGTCTGCCAAACTTCTTGCTTCTCTTTATGTCTGCCAACCTTCCTGCTTCTCTTTATGTCTGTCAAACTTCCTTCCTCTCTTTATGCCTGTATGCCAAACTTTCTGGTTCCCTTTATTGTCTGCCTGCCAAACTTCCTTCCTATCTTTATGCCTGTCTGCCAAACTTCCTGCTTCTCTTTATGTCTGCCAAACTTCTGCCTCTCTTTATGACTGACTTCCTACCTTCCTGCTTCTCTTTATGTCTTGTCTTCCAAGCTTCTTTCTTTTCGTTCCGTCAGTCTGCAAATCTTCCTCTTCCTCCTTGTTTCTGCCTTCTGATCTTACTGCCTCTCGTTATGTATGTCTGCTGATCTTTCTGCTCCTCTTTTGTCTGCTGTTCTGTTTTGTTTTCTGTCTATTTTTGTAAGAAATATGTAGCTTCTATCTGTAATAAATTATAAACCTAATTAATAATTCGGCATTGAAGTCAACATATTCCTATAAATAGTGTACAGATGCTCTCTTCGAATTACGATATTTCATATTTACGACTGTTCGAAAGCCAGTAGAAAACAAACTTCGATTTTTGAATTGTTTTCTACAGAGAAATATACAATGAAAAGAATAAAGAAACAATACAGTCAAAACTTGAAATCTTCCTGAAGAACTCTATGCCCGCTAAACCAACAACAAGTGCTTATGCTCCACGTGCACTCTACTGGGTATTCTTAAGCCTCATCAGAGGAGAGAGAAACTGACGACTCTGTCGCTGCAGTATTCCCCCATCATCCAGCGTTTAAGTCGTTCTTCAGGCCAAGTGTGCTTTCAGCTGTGCTACGGTCAGTCAGTCATTTGCATGTCCCCTGCGGAACCTTGCCTCTTTAACAACTCTCCTGTAGGCCTCTCGGCTGTAAGCAAGATGCCCTGCTGCTGATGCATCCATTAGCAGATAATCAACGATGTCTTGTAGCCATCTTTGCCTCTCTTGAGGCCATCTTCGCCTCTCTTGCAGTCATCTTCGCCTCTCTTGCAGCCATCTTCGCCTCTCTTTCTTTTTCAGTTCTGTTACATTAATAGTAATTATTTTGTTTTCTACTCTCAGGACAGTACTCGATAAACTACATTCTAGTACATGATATAATAAACACTTTGTTATAAAACAGACCATGAGTTAGATGATTTTTTTCCCCAAATGTAGGCTAAAGTAAGTGTTCTGGCTGTGCTAGGTGTATTAAATTCATTCTCGACTCACGGTATTTTCGATATAGATATTTTCGACTTACGATGAGTTAATTGGAACTCAGCTCCAGCGTAAGTCGAGGAGCAGCTGTATTAAAAACAATGAGGCTTGTCTCATTCTTTATTCTTCTCAGTTTGCTTCTCTTGCACGTTTTATATGTCAGTCACTTAATGTTTGTATTCTTAATAACATCTAATACACGTCGTTGTACTTTGTCATCAGAAATGTCTGTTCATTTTGCCATTAATCCACGCCTTGTCCCTTGATAGGACGGCAGCTGCGGAGATTAAGCTGTTAGCATCTTTTGATGAAGGTAAGAAACTCAGAGCACGTTAATATGAAAGTTGCTGTCTGAGAGGCATGTTCATGTCAGTTCTTTTTTATGATTTGCACATTTGATGATATGAAGGTTGCTGTCTGAGAGGCATGTTCATGTCAGTTCTTTTTTATGATTTGCACATTTGATGATATGAAGGTTGCTGTGTGAGAGGTATGTTCATGTTAGTTCTTTTTTATGATTTGTACATTTGATGATATGAAGGTTGCTGTGTGAGAGGCATGTTCATATTAGTTCTTTTTAATGATTTGCACATTTGATGATATGAAGGTTGCTGTGTGAGAGGCATGTTCATATTAGTTCTTTTTTATGATTTGCACATTTGATGATATGAAGGTTGCTGTGTGAGAGGCATGTTCATATTAGTTCTTTTTTATGATTTGCACATTTGATGATATGAAGGTTGCTGTGTGAGAGGCATGTTCATATTAGTTCTTTTTAATGATTTGCACATTTGATGATATGAAGGTTGCTGTGTGAGAGGCATGTTCATGTCAGTTCTTTTTTATGATTTCACATTTGATGATATGAAGGTTGCTGTGTGAGAGGCATGTTCATGTCAGTTCTTTTTTAAGATTTCACATTTGATGATATCGGCTGCCATACTTTTAATATAAAAAAAAGTTATAAAAGCCGCCGCAACTGAAATATGGTAAAATAAGGGACGTTGGTAATTTACAGACATGAACACCAGAACAAGTTAATTCACAGACCTTTGGGGGTCATGACCTTGGAGTGTCAGAAGTTTAAAGGGCCAAAACGCTTGTCGGGGGTGGGGGGGATACTTCTCTGATCATCTGATGAGTTGTGATGCTGTTGTTTTGCTTTTTTTTAAAAATAGTTTTTGCCTTATAGAAAGAAAGACAATTCTTTTGTCTCAAAAGGCACAGTAAACACAGATGAAATTCTAAGAGATATTCTTCGAACTTGCGGGTACGTGATTTCACTAGTTCTTTAATCTCATTTCTAGAGTGAATACTGAAATTTCCTGGACACAGATGTAATACTTTCGTCCTACTATCTCATTATTCTTCTCATTATTTATTTTTATTGTTGTCAGCATACTCAGATACGAAGTATCTATAACAGTACGAGCTATTGTTCTGTTGGCCAATTCCACTTGATGACATCGGATGAAAAGAAGACGAACACATAAAAAGGGCCGGTTGTGGCAAGGACCGCAGTGTATTAAGTATGATTCCACATGGAGTAGAGAGTTCGGCGAGAGTACTTCTAGTCCTGCAATGATCTAGGAATATATTCAGATCCACGAGTTAGGAGTGAGAGAAGCCAGATAAAACAAGACTGGCTATACATTTCCTTTGGTTCACTGAAGTATTGTTTCTGCATTTCTATCATGTCAAAAAGTCTGAAGTATCAATACGACCCAAGTAAGTTCAATATTATTAAAATAACTTATTAATATTGCTTCTTCAAAGGCTCTGTTACCACTGTACCAAAGAGGAATGCCTTGAATCCATACATTGTTATATACAACTATCCACCACCTATGACGCAATGTATAGTTTGAATAAAAATGTCAGGGGCCCACCTATACTAGTACAATCTCTTACTTCTGATAGTCTATACTAAGCTCTTACTTCTGATAGTCTTTTCTCAGCTCTTACTTCTTATAGTCTATACTCAGCTCTTACTTCTGATAGTCTATACTCAGCTCTTACTTCTGATAGTCTATACTCAGCTCTTACTTCTGATAGTCTATACTCAGCTCTTACTTCTGATAGTCTATACTCAGCTCTTACTTCTGATAGTCTATACTCAGCTCTTAGTTCTGATAGTCTATACTCAGCTCTTACTTCTGATAGTCTATACTCAGCTCTTACTTCTGATAGCCTGTACTCAGCTCTTACTTCTGATAGTCTATACTCAGCTCTTATTTCTGATAGTCTATACTCAGCTCTTATTTCTGATAGTCTATACTCAGCTCTTACTTCTGATAGTCCATACTCAGCTCTTACTTCTGATAGTCTATACTCAGCTCTTAGTTCTGATAGTCTATACTCAGCTCTTAGTTCTGATAGTCTATACTCAGCTCTTATTTCTGATAGTCTATACTCAGCTCTTAGTTCTGATAGTCTATACTCAGCTCTTAGTTCTGATAGTCTATACTCAGCTCTGTATACCATAAGAAAAATATAAAGAGCAACTATTACATCATGTTACTGGCAACAGATCTATACCGCTTTGTAATTGATCTGGGCGTAGGTTCTCTTTTAAGAGCACTGTAGGCCATGGGCAAAGCGATGGAGCGGGGCACACACCCACGCTGACTCCACAAGAGTTGCCCCTATAATATTTGAATCGTGGGGGGGGGGGTCTTGATGTAGCTGCCCAAAGTGCCCATGCGTTAGGACATACGGGATATAAGCAGAATAAGCAGAAAATGACACGGAATTTAAGTAGCAACTACACGGAACACACACTGAATGCTTTCCATGATGAGTGCACGTCTATTTGTGTAGTAGCAGTAGCAGCAGTGTCTTCGTGCTCACAACACAAGTACTATGACAGGCTACTACGCGTTATTTACAGCCGTAAAACATGCTAGTATTGTAAGCTAACACGCTGTTTTATGCTTTCTTCTGTCATTTATTACTCTTTCTTCTTTCCCTTTCCCTTTCTTCCCGCCTCTCCCCACCCTCTTGAAATTTCTTTTCCCATACCTGACACATCAAATCAGAGAAAATTATATCTGTATTCAAGATAGAATCATACTATTCGTAAAAATTCAGAGCAAAAGACCTACACTGATTCCAGTCACCGAATGCTAAATACTGGCCTCTATAATCTAACCAGCAACCCCAATCAATAACCCGCCGTGGGGAATTATTGCAACCTGACAACTTTCATCATCAAGACCTCCGGGAGAGAACAAGCGAGAATACATGACAGGAATTCTCCTAGCCAAACCGTACGCCCCTAGCCATCTAAAAACACGATTCAAGCCATTGACGAGGCGAGCGCGGGCGAGGGGCAGGGAGTTAGGTTAACTGAAAGAGAAGGCGATCAGAAAGTAGATGGAAAGAAGTAGCACCATTACTTCAGAATACTACGGGAGCTCTAGCAAAAATGACTTTGGTAAACAAATCGTGGCAAAAAACGGAACGAATCAGAGAGTTACATACCCTGAGCAAGGGAAATGACTGCGGTAAAACTTGTTCTAGTAGTGAAAGTAGATCGGGGTGTATGGTTCAGTTCCACAAAAAGATAGAAAGAGTGAGTAAAGTGAGCAGAAACAATAATGGCAGAAAGTAAGATGAGTACATGCAAATGAAGAACATAAAACAATCCAATATTTCGGCAGAATTCCTTTTCAAGGATCACATACAAAAAACAAACAAACAAATAACATAACAGATAAAACCAGGAAAAAATAGATGAAAAATAAACTTAGCGTTTTATAGTCTCCTTATAGTAAGAAAGACGGAAACAAAATATTAGATAGTTGTATGTTCTTCATATATATGTGCTCATTTTTCTGTCTGTTGTTCTTGTTTCTGCCGACTTTACTCACTCTTTCTATCTTTTTGTGACGCTGAATCTTACATCTCAGTCTACTTTCATTACATCAAGAACATTATTTTTTTTTAGTCTTAAATTCGTTTTTTTAAAGTGTCATAAACACTTTTATTCCCAAATATATCACATAGTTATTCAAATAAAATATGTCAGATATCTCACTGTCACAGAGATCTTAGAATCTCATGTTAACAAATAACGCGTGTTTTGTGATCTACACTAACTATTGTGAACAAGGTCAGCTCGGACACGAGAAGGACGCTCAGAAAAAAAAGTGGCCATTTACTCTCGTCTAAATCGTAAAATCTTCCCATATAACGTGATGCTGTCCCGGGGGGTAATTTTCTAAAAGTTCTGGTGAGAAGAAGAAGAAGAAGATGGACAATCAGAGTTCTCATCATCATCATCATGTGCCATGTCTGGCGGCGTCGGCGACCACGTCTCTCCCCAGTTTTCCATCTTTCATGCTTTCCTGTCCCCCATTAGTGTTCTACATAATTGTTAAAAAATCGATTTTTTTTCTAATCTTTAAATTTGAATTCATTTATCGGGAATATTTTTAGCTGGTGCAATATGGCGGCTGTTGAAGAAAGAAAAGAACACTCACAAAGAACTAGAAGCAACAGCTACAGATGCCGAGCAAAACCATGGAGACGAGAGACTAAATATGTAACCCAAAGAGAACAAGGAAGAGGACAGGTGATGATACCTACCAGTGACGGAGGATCTGTCCTGGCTTCCGTCGTCGCTATGTCCTCTTCCGCTGTCTGCACAGGTAGTGTCTCTGGAGGAGCTGCTTAGCATTTCTTCGGTCATCGCTGGTCTCCAGACCTGTACAACAGGCATGTGGTTATTCGTTATTAGATTATCTTTTTTATAGTTAGCCCCTTAATGGGTTATCTTCTTTATAGTTAGCACGTTCTTAGATTATCTTCTTTATAGTTAGCTCATTCTTACATTATCTTCTCTATAATTAGCTCATTGTTACATTATCTTCTCTATAATTAGCTCATTGTTGTATTATCTTTTCTATTGTCAGCTCATTGTTATATTATCTTCTTCAGTGTCAGAAGTTAGCTCATTATTATATTATCTTCTTCATAGCCCATTATTAGATTATATCCTTCATAATTAGCTCAGTGTTATATTATTTATAGATATCTTTCATAATTAGCTCAGTGTTATATTATTTATACTTAGCTCATTATTATATTATCTTCTTCATAATTAGCTCATTATTAGATTAATTATCATCGTCAAGTCAGATATACTAATTCTTAGTGCGTGGTCCACTTGTCATAATTTGTATTTGATCAACTTAAATTGATCCACTTAACATAATTCAAACTTGGGTCATTTAACTTGATCCACTTAACATAATTCAAACTTTGGTCATTTAACTTGATCCACCCTAACTTGATTCGATCCGCTTAACTGGATCCACGTCAACATGAAACAATTATCGCCATCGTTAGAGAGAAGTTTTCTCAGAAAGATGTAGATTTTAAAAGTGGACTTGACCAGAGTGCTCTCAGTTCATCATTTGGCGTTGCCCTTCATCTTTTCTTTTGTCGCCCCTTGAAGAATTTTCTTTCATCTTTTTAATCTGCCGTTTTATTGTATTTGTACATTTTGTGATGAGCCTAGAAGATTATATTTTTTACTATGCTTCACTGGATTTACAATTATATATTTTGTTGTTCTTGTGCGTCTTTGTTCTTTTGGTTTTTTTAAATTCTGTCTACAGAAATGTCGTGTTTGTTTGTTTGGTTTTTTTTTTTTTATTTCAAGAGATTTGGTTTAGTAGTCTGTATTCCAGGTTAATGTTCGCGTTGTTGTGAAAATATCTGTTCTACATTATTATAACAACAAGATTATGTTGTTGATAATCTGATGAATCTGAACACTTCATGGAGCCAAATGTTATTAATAATAGAGAAAACAACAAGCACAGTAATTAGTATTATCTAATCAACAGCATCCAAAGTCACAAATACAGCAATTAGTAAGTACTGCTATATCCATTCAACAGCATCTAGAAATCACAAGCAGTCATTAATACTGCCATATCCATTCAACAGCATTAGAAATCACAAGCAGTCATTAATACTGCCATATCCATTCAACTGCATCTATAAATCACAAGCAGTCATTAATACTGCCATATCCATTCAACTGCATCTATAAATCACAAGCACAGCCACTAGCTCTGCTATATGCATTCAAGTCAGGTAAAGTAAAAAAAAGGCAACCTTTTTATACCATGGTGGCCTCTACGGGGACATGGCCTAGCTTTCATACTTCCCTTGCTCAGGCGGGTCATAGACCTTGATCTGGGCATGCATGAAACATCTTCCCCGTCACTTACGACGCTGTTTCGGTTCGAACCTTCATCTTCAGCCATCTGAGCTTTACAACAGGAGTCCTGAAAAGACATAAATGTAATAGATGACATCTCCTTCCATCATATATAATATATTTGCGTATGTTAGGGATAACATAGATTTGTATTATTATTATTATGTGCTTTGCCGGACATTCTTGTCCACATTGGGTTGTACCTGGTGTTTCCAATTAGCTGATATGATTTTCATGTATCATGCCACTTGGCCAGTCGGCTGAGAAATTAGTTTAAACGTATAGTCTGACGTCACCTGGCGTACACGACGACCCCTTACCGGGCGAGACTGGAGCATCCCTTCACGCCGTTGCTCTTATTCATAGGTTTGTGAAGCGTGGTTTGACTAGGGAGTGATGGCACCGCGGTAGTTAAACTTTTGCATATAGAACATATAATATAAATTAGCGATTTTCAATCTGCAGTTTCAGCCCAGGTGAGTACGGGTCTACAAACACTGGCTTCCAGGACAGCCCGGAGCATTAGATCAGGTAAGAAGGTTCAACCAAAAAAAAAAAAAATCAAAAAGTTGAATTTGATGATGTGAACTCCACTGAGTCTACTGACGCTGATAATTAAAACTCAGAGACTCACACTCTCGAACTTAATTTAATCATTTCAAACATTTCCCAAGATGTCCCCACTCTTTCCCCGTTTCATATTGAAACCAAATTTCAATAAAATCGCTGCGAGCTAATGAACTAACATTTTCCAAATTTCATTTTTGAAAAGTTCTTTTGTTAATGGGAGGAGAAGTAAAACATTCTCTCTTATATTCTTTCATATTATTTTGTTTTTTTGTTGACTCATTCTCTCTTATATTCTTTCATATTATTTCTTGTTGACAGACTCCCACAGAATATATGTCCTTGTCCAACATTCCAGGAAGTTTAAAGCCTTTGCATTAAAAAAAAAGGTAAAAAAGGTAAAAATTCCCCTTTCCGCGCCATTAAGGCATATTAGGGATAAGGTGTTCGGCCCGTATTTCCAAGACCATCAGCAGTGTCACGTGGTCAGTATCATGCCTGGCAGCATTTACCGTTCCAGATTTCTCTGGTACCCATTTTTTTTTTTAGACTGGGTGGACCCAGGGGCCTCTATGGTGTGTACCAAAAGAAATCCCACTGCTAGGATTTGAACCCGGTACCACCGGATTAGTAAACCGAGCGCCTAACCACTCAGCCAACAAGGAACAAGAACGCATATATTGGTTTAAAGTATGTGTACAAAATTTGCAGTGCAAGAATTATCCAGACAATTCAAAATGGACGAGATAGAAATAGTTTCTTGAGAAATTCGAAATAACAGTTCGAAATAACAAAATTATGTTCTAAAATGTGTCCAGTCAAAGAATATAATGGAGCAGTCATATAAATGGGGAGATTATGTAATAAATAAGGACACAGAGAACTGTTAATATGTAATATCATGTCAAGATTGCACACAAAGTGATAGAACGTATTGTCTGCATCAACTGAATACTCTGATAAAATACTATCTGTATGAACTGAATACTGAGTTTGAACGCACTGTCTGTATGAACTGAATACTGAGTTTGAACGCATTATCTATATAAACTGAACGCTGTGTTAGAACGCACTGTATACATAAACTGAACACTCTGGGAAGTATCTACAACATAATCAGAATTACTGATTAACTAACAGGATCAGAGTTGTTAACTGGTTAACATGTAACAAATGTGGTATCTGATCCAGCACAATTCAGTTTTATCCCACACTAACATGAAAGCCATCAGGCATCTAATTACACAATGGAGTCAAGCGAGTTTCATGCACTTATTTTTCAATTTTCATACCGAGGCGGCTACATTAAACTTCCCTCCCTTTATGATGCCATCTTTTCACAATTTCCTTGCTCTCCTAATTCAAAGAATCCAATTCACGTATCACACTTTTACCTTTCTTAATTCACACCCCTGTCAGAGTGTCACACAGACATCCCCCACAAGTTTCCCATCCTGAGTGTCAATGGCCGCCATGTTTCTTCTTAAACTCCGAAAACATGGCTCGTCTTTCAATCTCCAATATTTCATTCTTTCTTATGCCTTATTTTCCAGCCAGTTTCAAGGTCACATTTCGAATTTATCATGCCTGAAATTAAACACAACTCAGTGGCTACAGTGTTATAGAATCGCTGCTGCTTTTTCTTTTTCTCTTTGAGATTCAAAGAATTAGATTGGTTTGGCAGATACTCGTATATCTCAGGCAATGCATGGCTAGTGCTACTGGACTTGCAGATTGATTTTGATTATTTAGTTCACTCCGACGGCGTTACTGGCCGTTTCTTTTCTTTCAATCAATCAAAGATCTACTGCATTCATCAACACATCCATACATGGTTCTGTCAGTCACATTGTTCTATCAGTCACATTGTTATATCAGTCACATGGTTCTATCAGTCACATGGTTCTATCAGTCACATGGTCCTATCTGTCATATGGTTCTGTCTGTCATATGGTTCTGTCAATCAAATAGCTCTATCAGTCTGCTTCTTGTTATATATTTTAAACAATATTTTGTTATCATATTGTGTTATCAAACTCTTCTAATCTGACATGAGTTACAAGAAGGCTTATCATTCACTTATCTGATCAGATTTCTCTTTTCATTAGCTCTCAAAAAACAATTTAACGTGAAATTTAACAATAACAAATTTCTCCCGAGTATTGATAAACACAACAGACAGATTAAGGAAAAAGACATCAAAGATCTACCACATTGACCCTATTGATGTCTATTGATTTCCTCAATCATATCGGGTGTGTGGTTCAGTTTTAAAAAAAAATAGAAAGAGTGAGGAAAGTGGACAGAAACAAGAGTGGCAGAAAGTAAGATGAGCACATATAAATAAGGAACGTACAGTCAGTCGGTCAGTCAGTCACTTGCATGTCCCTTGCGAAACTTTACCTCCCTAACAGGACTTCTGTAGGCCTCTCGGTTGTAAGCAAGATGCCCTGCTGCTGATGCATCCATTTGCAAATCATCAACGATGTCTTGCAAATATCTTCGCCTTGGTCTTCCATTATGTATCCTTTCAAGACGGTCTTTTATAGATTATCATGACGCTTAATGTGTCCAAAATATTTAAGTTTTCTTAAATTCTTAAATTTACATCTTACATCTTACATCCTTCCAGTGCCGTTAAACGTCACATAGGGCTCGCATAGTTGTTTGCCAAGTTTTCCTATTTTCGGCGAGTCTTCATCAAAGGATGTTATGTCCATTAAACTGGGTTCTCTTAACAAGTTCCTCTTTAGAGTTTCACGTGGTCGACCTCTTTTTCTTCGTCCCGTTGTGCTCCACTTGATAGCTTTACAACAATTCAGTATTTCAGCAAACGCCTTCTTGAAGTATCATGTACAGAACCAACACAACAGATAAAAACACGAAAAACAGAGGTTACCAAAAAGGCGAAGAGTTTCACTTTTCATCTGTTTTTCGTGTTTTTATCTGTGCGTGTTTATGTGTATAGATGTGAATGTATGAGTGTATATATCTATGTATGTATGTATATATATTTAGAAAATGTATTTGTATGTGTGAATATATATATATATATATCTGTGAATATGAAAAGCATATATGTATTGTCAAATTCTAAATTACGAACCGGCAAGCAATTTTTTTCTTGCCCAAATCTTCCACTAAAATTTTATGAGTAATCTCTCGGTTAACAACAAATTCATCTGCCATCATCCTCACAGTCAAACAACGATCTTGTATCCCTTCTCTGACTTTTGCATTGAGTTCCTCATTACGAGCAGAAATTGGGCGTCCATATCTAGTTGTATTTGTTAATCGTTTCCACACAACTTTCGAATCCTGAATACCGCCTGAATATCTGTGCACTAGATAAACAATTCACTACAAGATGTGCGAGCAAGGAAAGGAGCAGATATAGGAAGTGATCACAACCTTCTGGTAGCAAAAATAAAACTAAAATTAAGGAAAGCCAGAATCGGAGAACACAGAAAGATACATTTTGATACAAGAAAACTGATAGACCAGCAAACAAGAAATGAATTCTCAATAATACTTAAGAACCGCTTCAGTGTCCTACAAGATGAAGCAGAAATGTCCATATTAGAGTTCAATAAAACACTACAGGAAACAGCAAAAGAGGTGCTGGGATATCGGAAAAGGAGAAAAGAGGAATGGATAAGTGAGACCACATGGGAAAAGATAGAGCAAAGAAAAGAAATCAAGAAAAAATTACTGAACACCAAATCACAAAGGCTTAAAGAACGAGTTTTAAGTAATTATGCACAAAAAGACAAAGAAGTGAAGGAATCATGCCGTCAAGATAAACGTCAATATTATGACAACTTAGCAGAAACAGCAGAGAAAGCAGCATATACAAATGACATGAAAACCATATATAAAATCACAAAGCAGATGACAGGTAACTTCAATACAAGATGTGAAAGTGCAGTAAGAACACAAAATGGACAACTGGTCAGTGGAGAAAGAGAAAAAATTGAAAGATGGAGGGAACACTTTAACACCCTACTAAACAGAACACAAGCAGCACAAGCAATAGATATACCTGAAGCAAAAACGGAACTAAACATCAATACAGGACCAATAACAATAAATGAAGTAAAAGAGGCGATAAAGATGCTAAAATCAGACAGGGCACCAGGTGAAGATGAAGTGACTGCTGAGATGTTGAAAGCAGAAGAAACAGAAACACCAAAACAACTTTGCCGGATATTACAACAAATTTGGGATTTAGAAAAAGCCCCAGAGGAGTGGAAAACTGGTCTTATAGTAAAACTACCAAAGAAGGGTGACCTCAGAGATTGCGGGAACTGGAGAGGCATTACCCTACTGCCACTCACTAGTAAAGTATTTTGCAGA
Source organism: Achatina immaculata (assembly GCA_009760885.1). NCBI lineage: Eukaryota > Metazoa > Mollusca > Gastropoda > Stylommatophora > Achatinidae > Lissachatina > Lissachatina immaculata. The sequence goes on along the minus strand of CM019716.1, from coordinate 65,016,920 downwards.
ATAATCATCAACAGAATTGTACCAACACTTGAGAAAAAACTTCGGAAAGAGCAGGCAGGATTTAGGAAAGGAAGATCATGCATAGACCATATATTTGTACTTAGACAAATATTAGAACAGGCAAATGAGTGGCATAGCACAACATATGCATTATTCATAGATTTTGAGAAAGCCTTTGACAGTGTCAACAGAGATGCACTGTGGAAAATCCTAAGATGGCATGGCCTCCCCCATAAAATAATTAATGTAATCAAAGCCCTATACGAGGGTTTTCAGTGCAAAGTTATCTGTGGAGAACATACCTCCAGCAGCTTTAGGGTACAAACAGGAGTGAAACAGGGATGTGTACTATCACCAACATTATTTATCTTGGCAGTAGACTGGTTAATGAAGGAGGCAACATCAGACAAACGCAGAGGATTACAATGGACCCTTGACACAGTGCTGGAGGACCTTGACTTTGCGGACGACATTTGTCTATTATCAAGCAGTCACAAAGATATGCAAGATAAAATAAACAAGTTAATCCAGAATGCAAACAACATAGGACTAAAGATCAATGTAGGAAAGACAAAGTTAATGAAGCAAAATGTGAACAACAGAAATGTACTCAGAGTAGATAACAAGTTAGTGGAGGAAATCAACGAATTTGTATACCTTGGCAGCAGAGTAGTAGAAAATGGAGACAGCACAGAGGACATCAACAGCAGACTTACTAGAGCAAACCAGGCTTTTGCAATGCTACAGAATATATGGAAATCAAATAAACTAAGCATAAATATGAAAATCAGGATATTTAAGAGTAATGTTCTAAGTGTACTACTCTATGGAAGTGAATGCTGGAAAATCACCAAAACCATAGAAAACAAGTTGAATTCTTTCCAGACTAAATGTTTACGTAGAATTAAAAAATATTTTGGCCAAACACCATAAGAAATAACATCTTATTAGCAGAAATGCAGATGAAACCACTGACAACAATTATTGAGGAAAGACGCTGGCGATGGTTGGGACATGTGCTCCGAATGACTGACAACTCACTACCAAAAATAGCACTAAGATGGACACCACAGGGGAGCAGAAGTAAGGGTAGGCCAAAAGAGACATGGAGAAGAACAACAGAAAGGATGTTGAGCAATAGAGGGCTCACCTGGGCAAGAGCAGAAAAAAAGGCGAAAGACAGGCATTTGTGGAAAACCCTTGTGGAAGCCCCATGTGCCCTGGGCACTTAAGGTTCAGAGAGAGAGAGAGAGAGAGAGATAAACAATTATCCACATAAACTTGTCGCATCAATTTAACTGTCTCAATGCCATTTTTTTCCGAGTTTTGAACATAATTTAATGTTAGCTTTTTGCTCCATGCTGATTACGTAACAATGCACCTCTGGCTAGGATAAGAAAATGGCAGTTGGTATGTCGTCTGCTTATCGGCCGGCGATGAAAGGTTGCCAGAACATAGATGAAGGTTGCGTCTCTGGATTCCATGTTTTGCTTCATAGATGACATTTTTATCTTGGCAATAATAAAATCAGTCTCAATACTTAATTGTCGGACCTTGTACGTCTTATATTCCATTACTATAATTTTGTTAGTTAATAATAAATATGAGAATGTACCATAGACTTATTATATACAATCACAAAAATCAAATGTGGAATGTATGGATAAGAGATGATTTATTTATTTTTTCTTGTTTATGCTTATTATATGCAAAAGCTACTTCCGAATGTCTGTGATAGAGTGAAAGCTGAATGTCTGTGATAGAGTGAAAGCTAATTGTCTATGACAGAGTGAAAGCTGAATGTGTGTGACAGAGCGAAAGTTGAATGTCTATGAAAGAATGAAAGCTGAATGTCTGTGACAGAGTGAAAGCTGAATGTCTGTGACAGAGTGAAAGCTGAATGTCTGTGACAGAATGAAAAATGAATGTTAGACGGTCCTGTATGCCCAGTTCCCTTTTGGAAATTATATTTATTCGATCGTTCCTTCCATCTGTCAACATTCTCTCTGTCAAAAACTTATACAAACAACATTTCTACCACAGCAATTAAATCAGATACAAATGGATACCATTCACCCGAGACACGGCACTCTAAACTTCGTCACCAACACTTATAGCTCTAAAAATCCGAGTTATCTATTATCTTGTTCTCTATTTCTACCGCTGATGGAGACTAGAACCATCTTGTCTCTTCCCAAGGTCTATTAAACAGACAGACTGCAAGCAACTAACCATAAAATGCAGACAGAAATATTCCCCCTTGGTCCTATGTCTTGATTAAAAAACATTGTCACAGACTATTATTCCTAATTTCAGCGTCCTTATTTAGACCATTAAGTCTGATTAATCTTACTCTACATAATTTGTTTTCCAGACAATTCTAAGTGATATTTTTAAAACCAGACAGTAAATGTACGGGTTATACAATGTTGCCATTTTAATAATTGTATTTATTTACGTCAGAAGTTTTCCCAATTATCGCCGTACATTTTCATTTTTCTCCAGCAAGGAAGATAAAAACGTTTTAGAAAATGAAATTTGATTCAGTGGTTTGGAAAACTAAACAAAAAAAGAACAACCCTGGACGAGATGGGTTTCAAGACATTTCCTGACAGACGAAACGGCTGACAGGAAGCTAAAGTCGAACTCATCTTTCGTCTTCATTTCAAAGTTTTCAGTGCCAAGACTATCCATCAGCGGATTTGAAGCTACAGCGCTTGTTAACCTTGTAAAAGATGCATTCTATGAAAGCTTACATTCCACGAAAGTTATGTACGTGGTTGGAATACGCGTCAGTTTAGAGCGTTTCGTAAAAGAGTGTTTCAATAGCCCATGACACTAGAGACCGTACTTGGTTCTATAACCAGAGACTATGAGCTGTACTCATCTACTGCATGTGTATAGCGACAGTTTTATATTTCTCACAGAGTCCCTGCTTTTCCTTATCACTCTGCACAGAAAGTCCTAGAGCTCTAGTGCCATACACTGTTCTAATGATGAATGGCCATTATTCCCACTCTATATTTTTCTATTTTTGCTGTTGCTTGTTCGTGAGTCATTTTTTCAATGATTATAAGTTTGTACTACTCTCTTTTTGTTTACGTTTGAGCTCTCAACTCGTAATTTCGTTCATGTTTCCCCGAGGTCGTGTACGACGTGTTGCGATGGTGGCTGAGTGTACGTGTTGTGACTCAAGTTGTAAGTAGCGACAGCTCAACATACAACAACTTCCAGAGATACGAGCTCTTCACGATGGCTTTGCCCGCAACCCAGAAACGCCCTCTACATTAAAGAACAGGCACAAGCATAAGTACAAATCTTAAGATCTCACATACAGCATATAAAGGTAAAGGTAAAATTTCCATTTTCATACCATTAACGTAATATCTAGTATTAGAAAAGGTTATCAGAACAGCGAAAGAAAAAAGCACTACAGAAGACCACGCTAAAATACATCGATGACATCGACCTGGTGGGTGAAAATATGCAAGAAGTCATCAATAGCTGAATACATCTGAGAGATATAGGAAAAAGTGGGCTTGACCATTAACCAAGATAAGAGTATATGAAGATATCAAGAGACCAGAGGCAGAATGATCCAGATTATATCAATGTTGGAGATGTGATTATTAGGAAAACAGAAACATACAAATATCTAGACATAACCTTCAACAGAAGCAACACAGTAAGAGAGGAAATTAAAATCAGAGTACAGATAGGGAATAAAACATACTTTGCCTTGCAACACCTGCTGAAATCCAAAATCCTGTCCCAAAACACCAAAACAACAATTTACAAAACTATAATATGACCAATCGCCATGTACGGATTAGAAACATGGAATACGACAAAGAAAGATGAACAACAATTGCAGATATTTGAGAAGAAGATATTAAGAAGAATCGTTGGGCCGATAAAGGATGCCAACAGTGGAGAATGAAGAGCTAGAAAGAACACTGAACTGAACAGCTTATTTAAATCCCAGCGAAATATACATATCGTGAAACTGAACAGACTACGCTGGCTGGGGCATGTAGAAAGAATGAAAGCGAACAGACAAACAAAAATGATGTATGCACAAGAGATGAGGGAAGCATGACCAAGGGTTAGACCAAGACAGAGATGGAAAGACAGCATAGAAGAGGATATAAAAGAAATTAGTGTCACCAACTCCAGAGGGAGAGGGAGGATTAGGAATAGAGAGGATTCGAGGCGAACTTTATCTGCAGCAATGAGCCTTAATGGCTCGGAAAGCTGAAGAAGAAGAATACCATTAAGGCATATTTGGGATTCGGCGTTAGGCCGTATACACACAATATATTATATACACACACAATATATTATATACACACAATATATTGTATATACACACAATATATTATGTATACACACAATATATTACATATACACACAATATATTATGCATACACACAATATATTATATATACACACACTATATTATATACACACAATATATTATATATACACACAATATATTATATACACACAATATATTATATACACACACAATATATTATATACACACAATATATTGTATATACACACAATATATTATGTATACACACAATATATTACATATACACACAATATATTATGCATACACACAATATATTATATATACACACAATATATTATATACACACAATATGTTATATACACACAATATATTATATACACACAATATATTATATACACACAATATATTATATCTCGCTCTCTCTCTCTCTCTCTCTCTCTCTGAACCTGAAGTGCCCAGGGCACATGGGGCTTCCGCAAGGGTTTTCCACAAATGCCTGTCCTTCGCCCTTTTTTCTGCTCTTGCCCAGGTGAGCCCTCTATTGCTCAACATCCTTTCTGTTGTTCTTTTCCATGTCTCTTTTGGTCTACCCTTACTTCTGCTCCCCTGTGGTGTCCATCTTAGTGCTATTTTTGGTAGTGAGTTGTCAGTCACTCGGAGCACATGCCCCAACCATCGCCAGCGTCTTTCCTCAATAATATATACACAATATATATTATATGCACACACAATATATTATATATTCATTCATTCATTCCTTTGCATGTCCCTTGCGGAACTTTGCCTCCCAAACAGCACTCCTGTAGGCCTCTCGGTTGTGAGCAAGATGGCCTGCTGCTGCTGCATCCATTTCCAGATCATCAACGATGTCTTGCAGCCATCTTCGTTTCGGTCTTCCTCTTTTTCTTTTTCCCATTATGTATCCTTCCAATACGGTCTTCTCTAAATTATCATGACGTTTAATGTGGCCAAAATATTTAAGTTTTCTCTCTTTAATCCTCTTTACTAGCCAGCCTTCTTCAATATTAAGCTCTTGTAGTATAGATATATTTGTTCTTTTTTGTGTCCACGATATTTGGAGAACTCTTCTATAGCATTTACATTCAAAGGCATTTATGTGCTTCTCAGCTGTTTTGTTAAGTGTCCAGGTCTCACAGGCATATGTTGCGATGGGAAAGATGCATGCCCTTAAAAATCTTATTTTTGTGGTTCATATTATATATATTATATATATTATATATACACACAATATATTATATACACAATATATTATATAGACACAATATATTACATACACACAATATATTATATATACACACAATATATTATATACACACACAATATATTATATACACACAATATATTATATACACACTATATATTATATACACACAATATATTATATACACACACAATATATTGTATACACACAATATATATTTTATACACACAATATATATATTATATACACACAATATATATTATATACACACAATATATTATATACACACAATATATATTATATACACACAATATATATATTATACACATACAATATATATATATATATTATATACACACAATAAACCACTGACAACAATTATTGAGGAAAGACGCTGGCGATGGTTGGGACATGTGCTCCGAATGACTGACAACTCACTACCAAAAATAGCACTAAGATGGACACCACAGGGGAGCAGAAGTAAGGGTAGACCAAAAGAGACATGGAGAAGAACAACAGAAAGGATGTTGAGCAATAGAGGGCTCACCTGGGCAAGAGCAGAAAAAAAGGCGAAGGACAGGCATTTGTGGAAAACCCTTGCGGAAGCCCCATGTGCCCTGGGCACTTAAGGTTCAGAGAGACAGAGATACACACAATATATTTTATACACACAATACATATTATATACACACAATATATTATATATACAGACAATATATTATATACACACAATATATTATATGTACACACAATATATTATATACACATACAATATAAACTCCATGTTTAATCATATCCTCAGCGCTCAAGCAGAAAGATAAAAACTTAGGTTACCCCCATCTGTCCATCCTCTAGCTTTCATTCTCCGCTCAGAAAGTCCCGCCATCACTCGCTCTAAAGTTCATGACCAGCGTTCACATCGTCACTTCTTTAAACGTATATTGTAGCAAGGTCTTAACAGCAACATCACATCATCATCATCATCATCATCATCATCATCATCATCATCATCATCAGGTGTCGTGCCGACTGGCGTTGGCTATTATGCTTCTCCAGAGTACACGATCTTTCATGCAGGCCATCAGCTCAGTTGGTAATCTCCTCTCACACCATCCCGTCAGACTGTCTAGTATCATTTTTCTCGGTCTTCCCCTGGCTCTTCTTCCCTCTATTTTCCCTGTTGATACAATATTTTCAATGCCCCCTCTTCTCATTGCATGTCCTATGAAAGTACATTGTCTCTCTTATTTTTGTGTGTGTCTCTCCAGCTCTTCTCATACATTCTTCATTAGTTATTTTTGCTGTCCAGGGAATTCGCAACATTTTCCTAATAATCCACATTTCTGCTGCTTCCATTGACTTTTGTGCAGACTTGCCTATTTTCCATGGTTCACTGCCATATAACAATATCGGTTCAATATAGCATTTTAGGACTCTTTTCTAACATTCATTGATAAGGATGTGTTGCATAATATGTTTCTCATTCTCTGAAATGCAATCTTAGCTCGGCCTACTCGGTTTCTAATTTCTGTTCTGCATTCTGTCCACCTACGTAGAAACCTATATATAGCTATAAATTTAACTTATCAGAAAGTATCTTAGGAGAAATCTCTCTGTATTCCTCCCATCCTCAACTTTCTCTCTCTCTCTCTCTCTCTCTCACACACACATACACATTTCAACTTTGTCTTGCGCTTATTTTAGTTGTCTTTTGTTTGCGTGATTACATTTAGAAAGAGAAAACTGGGAAACACATTCTAACCACTGTACTCATATGCCTGTTTTCCTGTACTCTGCCTACACTGTTAGGCTATAGTACTGCCAGTACAGCGTTTATACTGTGATTTTTCATCAGATGAAAAGAGTGAAAATAAATATGAAAAGAATGTAACGACGACGTCATTTTGAGACCTTTCTTTCCTGTCATTCGGAGAACCCGTTTGCCACTCACTAGAAGCTGATGCAGCTATACGTCCGTTCTTTCTTTCTTGTCTTCTCTCCATATTTACCAGTCATCCCGCCATTTTCTCGTTACTTCTCTTTTTATTTCCGACTCATCTGTTCTTTTCTTCTGTTTCTTCTTTCCTTTTCGAGAGTCATCTATTCTATTTCTTCCTCTCTATTCACGGGTATCTGTTTTCTCCTCTCTTTCCATCACTGGTTATCTCTATTCTCTTACATTCCCTCTCTTCTCCCATCACTGGTCATTTCTTTTCTCTTACGTTCCCTCTCTTCTCCCATCACTGGTCATTTCTTTTCTCTTACATTCCCTCTCTTCTCCCATCACTGGTCATTTCTTTTCTCTTACATTCCCTCTCTTCTCCCATCACTGGTCATTTCTTTTCTCTTACATTTGCTCTCTCCTTCCATCACATCTCATCTCTTTTCTTTTACATTCCTTCTCTTTCTATCGCTAGTCATCTCTTTTCTCTTACATTTCACTCTCCTGCCATCACTGGTCATCTCTTTTCTTTTACAGTCCCTCTTCTCCCATCACTGGTCATCTGTTTTCTCTTACATTCCATCTCCTCCCATCACTGGTCATTTCTTTTCTCTTACATTCCCTCTCTTCTCCCATCACGGGTCATCTCTTTTCGCTTACATTCCCTCTCTTCTCCCATCACGGGTCATCTCTTTTCGCTTACATTCCGTCTCTTCTCCCATCACTTGTCATTTTTTTCTATTACATTCCCTCTCTTCTCCCATCACTTGTCATCTCTTTTCTTTTATATTCCTTCTCTTTCTATCGCTAGTCATCTCTTTTCTCTTACATTCCCTCTCTTCTCCCATCACTGGCCATCTCTTTTCTCTTACATTCCCTCTCCTCCCATCACTGGCCATCTCTTTTCTCCTACATTCCCTCTCCTCCCATTACTGGTCATCCCTTTTCTCTTACATTCCCTCTCCTCCCAGCATTAAGGATCCCTTATCTTCCACTTCCCGTCCTTTTAATCACGGCTGTCAGCGCCCCTGGGGAGACTGAAAGAAATATTTACAAACTGTGATATCTTCGCATTGTATTCTCTTTTCCTCTCTCATCATGAAATTATCTCCCTCTTATTATGAAATTTTGTCTCACTGTATTTGATATGTTATAAACGATCTTGTTTCACATACGTTTTTTTTTCCCTCGTAACTGTTCCCACACATTCTCGTTGATGCAGATCTCTCAACCGTTTTCCCTTTCTTCTAGACACAACTCGATTACGTGTCCTGATCACATCATAAATCTGTATTAAGCAGTTTCAAGAGCTAGATGGCAGCGATAGAACAGAGGAATGTTCCATATCTTCTACACTGAAACAAGCAAGGGGGGAGTTCGGACAAGGGGAAAAAAAATGTACACACTTCTTCCCCAGACTTCTGTTTCCGCCAGTGTATCGGTTTTCTCCTTCGAAGGCTGTATATGAATGCATATTTGACGCATGAATTCAATAAATGCAAAGATCACATGCTTGCCTGTACATGAAAAAAAGTATATTCTTAGATTCCCTCTTTCCATTATGTATACTTTTTTTTCTTTCGCTTCTGTTCTCCTCTCATCAATTTTACCACTCACTTCATATTGAATCACCCGCTCCAAATTGCCAAGGAGTCTTTTCAGCTTTCTGGGCAATCACGCATAAAGTGGGAAAGCTGTCCTCGCACGACTTCTTTTTCCTTCAATCTGATTGGCTGGCTGTTTTCTCTTTCAAGTTAATTTCCTGCATACATGCATATGGATTCATGCTAATTCTCGCCAAGCTGCTTCTTGTCACGTGGCCAAGGCGCTACGACCTAGACTCGCGACGTCTGAAGCATGTATTTGTGAACTTATATATATATATATATATATATGTGTATGTGTATGTGTGTGTGTGTTCGGTAAGTTATGAGACTTACTTTATTCAGCCAGTCAGCAGGGGCGGGGAGGGGGGATTCTCCGGGACCTGAAGGTTAGTGGGGAATGTTAGGTAAAAGGTCGATATCCCGTCATTTCACTCTGAGCTTTTACAGAGTGCGGATCGCTTGTGAAGTGGGCAGTTGTTATATATATATATATATATATATATATACACCTTATCTTTCATATATATATATATATATATATACACCTTATCTTTCATATATATATATATATATATATATATATATATATATTCCCCTTATCTTTCGTGTATTTAAAAAGAAAATTCGTACTATAAATGGTGCTTGTGAAACATTCCTGCATTTACGCAACGCTTGGTTATTGATGGCTGATATTTTAGTGATGTTTGTCAAGGTCATAGCTGGCAAAAGCAGACACAGACATTCACTGGCGGAATGCTGCTTGTAGGAAACTAATGTCATTTGTTATAAAGATGACATGAACACCGCAGTTTCGTTGCTTTGTCTTCTATCTCCCTAGAGCTGCCAGCCGGCGCTGTTTGCGACCGATGCTGTGAAGATGTTGAGGCCCAGCATAGTGTCGGTTTGGGAGCGGATTATGGCAGCTATTCTTTCAGTTCCTGGGTGCAGCTTAAAGGGAGGGGGGGAGTGCAATACTTCTTCATCAGACTCCACCACTACGGGGACTACGGCGATCCTTGCTCCGTTAGCCGGGCTAGGCCTGTTACAGAGATGAGGTGGGACAGGGTCTTTGTCAGTGACGTAAACGACCAGATCCAGACACGCTAAATAGTACCAAAACCTGGACAACCTAGGCAGCGAAGCTGACAGAGAATGTTTCACATTGAGACTGTGCTCCTTGACAAAGCCCGGACTCTAGCACAGTATTTTCTTGGAAATGCATACTGCTAGAAGGCAGGGTTTATAAAACTTGATGTTGGAGTGGTGAGTCCACAGAATCAATGGAAATGATAACATCAGTTTTCCGGCCATCAGTGTACATAAAAACTCTACTTGAACTTTCCGCTGAATAAAACACAGAGAAAAAACGTTCGATTTTTTTTTCTAATGTATACAAACGAAGAAGTTTTCAGGAATAAGGAAAAAAAAAACAACAACGCAACTCATTCGTATTCTTGCTGACAGCATTAACGATGGACATAAAAAAAAATAACAGACACAACTTATTTTCTCGGCAATTCATCAGTTTATGCAGAATGAGCCAGTAAATATGTGTTTCCTCAGAGAAGTATGTGCAGTAATTATACGTGCTCTGTATGCTCCCCGCATCAATTTGCGTCGGAGTTTCCCTTTAGCTGACACGAAGATGACTTATCGCCATATGTTTTGTTTTTTTAACTTGCTTATTTTTTTTTTGTTTTTTTTTAGTTTCAGCAAAATTATTCCTTTCTTTCCATACAAATTGTACCGTTAAATGTTGATATGTTAAGAGTTATCATCACTGAGCGTCTGTCAAGTCTAGAAATGGTCAGAGCTCTTATTCTGACAGAGGACCTCATCACTATCTACATTTGTTGCAGATACCCACTCTCTGCATGAAAGCGTTCAGTCACATTTTGTATATTATTTCCTACATATTCCAGTTATCATTACTATTATGATTATTATTATTATAAGCATTATTAGCCCTGTCGACTAGCATTGCTGATCATTCTTCTCCATCCTGCGCGGTCTTGGACCTTTACGATCAGTTCCAATGCTTTTATTTTTCCATGCCACTTCTTCAGTCACCTGGGATATTTTTCTCTTGGCCTTTTTTCTCCCTTTTTCTTTTTCCCCCTTGAATTTTCCACTCTTTGCTAGATTCTCTAACTTCTGTCTTCTCATGACATGTCCTAGAAATTTTGATTCTTACAGCTTCTTACTGAAATATTTTGGACACATTAAACGTCATGATAATTTAGAGAAGACCGTATTGGAAGGATACATAATGGGAAAAAGAAAAAGAGGAAGACCAAGACGAAGATGGCTGCAAGACATCGTTGACGATCTGGAAATGGATGCAACAGCAGCAGGCCATCTTGCTCACAACCGAGAGGCCTACAGGAGTGCTGTTTGGGAGGCAAAGTACCGCAAGGGACATGCAAATGAATGAATGAATGACAGCTTCTTACAAGTTACAGCTAAGTGCTCTATCCATATTTATTTGATTTTAAAAAATACAGCATTCATGTAAATTTATACTTTATCTCCTCTCTCTCTCTATTTCTTTGTCCTGTATGTTTTTGTATGATTAAGGCTCACGCCGAAACGTCACAACTATGTCCTCGTTAAGTAATAAAGCTGTTCCTACTTTTTTCCTAGTTTATGCATTTTGGTATCACAGATTTACTGCAGTGGCTGTGTGTATAGTTATATACCTATACACTGATTATTGTGAGTTAAAAAATTTTGATCGTCCTTTTTCTTATAATTTTAACTCGTTTTCGTTGTTTTACAATTTCTCTGAGAACCTCTTCGCTTGGTTTTCTCTGTCCAGGGTATCTGTTACATCCTTCTCTAAAACATCATTTCTGCTGCTTCCAGTTTCTTTGACATCTTTTCGTTAATTGTTCAAGTGTCACAACTACGTAGCAAAAGTGGTTCTAAACAGCACTGTAATACTCTTTTCCTGGCTTTTAAGGGCAATTTCTTGTTCGTTAATATCTTCTTCGTGTCATAAAAAGACGATTTTAATGTACCTATTAATGATTTTATTTAATACGCGTACTTGCCATTAGCTGTTATTTTTGTTCCAGAGTAATTGAATTTATTCAATTGTGTCAGCGTATTCCTGTCTGAAGGGATGTTGCTCTCTGGTGTATGGACTCTTTTTGCTCTTTGATGTATGTACTCTTTCTGCTCTCTGGTGTATGTATTCTTTCTGATCTTTGGTGTATGTACTCTTCCTGATCTTTGGTGTATGTATTCTTTCTGATCTTTGGTGTATGTATTCTTTCTGATCTTTGGTGTATGTACTCTTTCTGATCTTTGGTGTATGTATTCTTTCTGATCTTTGGTGTACGTACTCTTTCTGATATGTGGTGTATGTACTCCTTCTTCTCTTTGGTGTATGTATTCTTTCTGCTCTTTGGTGTATGTATTCTTTCTGATCTTTGTTGTATGTACTCTTTCTGATCTTTGGTGTATGTATTCTTTCTGATCTTTGGTGTATGTACTTTTTATGCTCTTTGGTGTATGTACTCTTTCTGCTCTTTGGTGTATGTACTCTTTCTGTTTTTTAGTGTATGTACTCTTTCTGATCTTTGGTGTATGTACTCTTTCTGCTATTTGGTGTATGTACTCTTTCTGATATGTGGTGTATGTACTCTTTCTGCTCTTTGGTGTATGTACTCTTTCTGATATGTGGTGTATGTACTCTTTCTGCTCTTTGGTGTATGTACTCTTTCTGATATGTGGTGTATGTACTCTTTCTGCTATTTGGTGTATGTACTCTTTCTGATATGTGGTGTATGTACTCTTTCTGCTCTTTGGTGTATGTACTCTTTCTGATATATGGTGTATGTACTCTTTCTGATATTTGGTGTATGTACTCTTTCTGATATGTGGTGTATGTACTCTTTCTGCTATTTGGTGTATGTACTCTTTCTGATATGTGGTGTATGTACTCTTTCTGCTCTTTGGTGTATGTACTCTTTCTGTTTTTTAGTGTATGTACTCTTTCTGATCTTTGGTGTATGTACTCTTTCTGCTATTTGGTGTATGTACCCTGTCTGATATGTGGTGTATGTACTCTTTCTGTTCTTTGGTGTATGTACTCTTTCTGCTTTTTAGTGTATGTACTCTTTCTGCTCTTTGGTGTATGTAATCTTTATGCTCTTCGGTGTATGTACTCTTTCTGCTTTTTAGTGTATGTACTCTTTCTGCTTTTTGGTGTATGTACTCTTTCTGGTATGTGGTGTATGTGCTTTTTCTGATATGTGGTGTATGTACTCTTTTTGATATACGGTGCATGTACTCTTTCTGCTCTTTGGTGTATGTACTCTTTCTGATATGTGGTGTAAGTACTCTTTCTGCTTTTTATTGTACGTACTCTTTCTGCTCTTTGGTGTATGTACTCTTTCTGCTCTTTGGTGTATGTACTCTTTCTGATCTTTGGTGTATGTACTCTTTCTGATATGTGGTGTAAGTACTCTTTCTGTTCTTTGGTGTATGTACTCTTTCTGTTCTTTGGTGTATGTACACTTTCTACTTTTTAGTGTATGTACTCTTTATGCTCTTTGGTGTATGTACTCTTTCTGCTCTTTGGTGAATGTACTCTTTCTACTCTTTGGTGTAAGTACTCTTTCTGCTTTTTAGTGTATGTACTATTTCTGCTCTTTAGTGTATGTACTCTTTCTGATATGTGGTGTATGTACTCTTTCTGATATGTGGTGTATGTATTCTTTCTGATAGGTTGTGTATGTACTCTTTCTGCTCTTTGGCGTATGTACTCTTTCTGCTCTTTGGTGTAAGTACTCTTTCTGCTTTTTGGTGTATGTACTCTTTCTGATATGTGGTGTATGTATTCATTATGATATGTGGTGTATGTACTCTTTCTGATATGTGGTGTATGTATTCATTATGATATGTGGTGTATGTACTCTTTCTGATATGTGGTGTATGTATTCATTATGATATGTGGTGTATGTACTCTTTCTGCTCTTTGGTGTACGTACTACTTCTGCTCTTTGGTGTATGTACTCTTTCTGCTCCTTGATGTATGTACTCTTTCTGACATGTGGTGTATGTATACTTTCTGATATGTGGTGTATGTACTCTTTCTGCTCTTTGGTGTATGTTCTCTTTCTGCTCTGTGGTGTATGTACTCTTTCTGATATGTGGTGTATGTACTCTTTCTGTTCTTTGGTGTATGTACTCTTTCTGCTTTGTGGTGTATGTACTCTTTTTGATATGTGGTGTATGTACTCTTTCTGATATGTGGTGTATATACTCTTTCTGATATGTGGAGTATGTACTCTTTCTGCTCTTTGGTGTATGTACTCTTTCTGCTCTTTGTTGTAAGTACTCTTTCTGCTCTTTGTTGTAAGTACTCTTTCTGATCTTTGGTGTATGTATTCTTTCTGATCTTTGGTGTATGGACTCTTTTTGCTCTTTGATATATGTACTCTTTCTGCTCTTTGGTGTATGTATTCTTTCTGATCTTTGGTGTATGTACTCTTACTGATCTTTGGTGTATGTATTCTTTCTGATCTTTGGTGTATGCACTCTTTCTGATCTATGGTGTATGTACTCTTTCTGATATGTGGTGTATGTACTCTTTATGCTCTTTGGTGTATGTACTCTTTCTGCTCCTTGGTGTAAGTACTCTTTCTGTTCTGTGGTGTATGTACTCTTTCTGCTTTTTGGTGTATGTACTCTTTCTGATATGTGGTGTATGTGCTCTTTGTGATATGTGGTGTATGTACTCTTTCTGCTCTTTCGTGTATGTATTCTTTCTGTTCTTTGGTGTATGTACTCTTTCTGATATGTGGTGTATGTACTCTTTCTGATATGTGGAATATGTACTCCTTTTGCTCTTTGTTGTATGTACTCTTTTTACTCTTTGGTGTATGTACTCTTTCTGCTCTTTGTTGTATGTACTCTTTTTACTCTTTGGTGTATGTACTCTTTCTGCTCTTTGGTATATGTACTCTTTCTGATATGTAGTGTATGTATTCTTTATGATATGTGGTGCATGTACTCTTTCTGCTCTTTGGTGTATGTACTCCTTCTGCTCTTTGGTGTATGTACTCTTTCTGCTCCTTGGTGTATGTACTCTTTCTGACATGTGGTGTATGTATACATTGTGATATGTGGTGTATGTATACATTCTGATATGTGGTGTATGTACTCTTTCTGCTTTGTGGTGTATGTACTCTTTCTGATCTTTGGTGTATGTACTCTTTCTGCTCCTTGTGTATGTACTCTTTCTGCTCTTCGGTGTATGTACTCTTTTTGCTCTTTGGTGTATGTACTCTTTCTGCTTTTTGGTGTATGTACTCTTTCTGCTCTTTGGTGTATGTACTCTTTCTGCTCTTTGGTGTATGTACTCTTTCTGATATGTGGTGTAAGTACTCTTTCTGTTCTTTGGTGTATGTACTCTTTCTGTTCTTTGGTGTGTGTACTCTTTCTGCTTTTTAGTGTATGTACTCTTTATGCTCTTTGGTGTATGTACTCTTTCTGCTCTTTGGTGAATGTACTCTTTCTGCTCTTTGGTGTAAGTACTCTTTCTGCTTTTTAGTGTATGTACTATTTCTGCTCTTTAGTGTATGTACTCTTTCTGATATGTGGTGTATGTACTCTTTCTGATATGTGGTGTATGTATTCTTTCTGATAGGTTGTGTATGTACTCTTTCTGCTCTTTGGCGTATGTACTCTTTCTGCTCTTTGGTGTAAGTACTCTTTCTGCTTTTTGGTGTATGTACTCTTTCTGATATGTGGTGTATGTATTCATTATGATATGTGGTGTATGTACTCTTTCTAATATGTGATGTATGTATTCATTATGATATGTGGTGTATGTACTCTTTCTGATATGTGGTGTATGTATTCATTATGATATGTGGTGTATGTACTCTTTCTGCTCTTTGGTGTACGTACTACTTCTGCTCTTTGGTGTATGTACTCTTTCTGCTCCTTGATGTATGTACTCTTTCTGACATGTGGTGTATGTATACTTTCTGATATGTGGTGTATGTACTCTTTCTGGTCTTTGGTGTATGTTCTCTTTCTGCTCTTTGATGTATGTACTCTTTCTGATATGTGGTGTATGTACTCTTTCTGTTCTTTGGTGTATGTACTCTTTCTGCTTTGTGGTGTATGTACTCTTTTTGATATGTGGTGTATGTACTCTTTCTGATATGTGGTGAATGTACTCTTTCTGATATGTGGTGTATGTACTCTTTCTGTTCTTTAGTGTATGTACTCTCTCTGCTCTTTCGTGTATGTACTCCTTCTGATATGTGGTGTATGTACTCTTTCTGATATGTGGAGTATGTACTCTTTCTGATCTTTGGTGTATGTACTCTTTCTGATCTTTGGTGTATGTACTCTTTCTGCTCTTTGTTGTAAGTACTCTTTCTGCTCTTTGGTGTATGTATTCTTTCTGATCTTTGGTGTATGGACTCTTTTTGCTCTTTGATGTATGTACTCTTTCTGTTCTTTGGTGTATGTATTCTTTCTGATCTTTGGTGTATGCACTCTTTCTGATCTATGGTGTATGTACTCTTTCTGATCTTTGGTGTATGTACTCTTTATGCTCTTTGGTGTATGTACTCTTTCTGGTCCTTGGTGTAAGTACTCTTTCTGTTCTGTGGTGTATGTACTCTTTCTGCTTTTTGGTGTATGTACTCTTTCTTATATGTGGTGTATGTGCTCTTTGTGATATGTGGTGTATGTACTCTTTCTGCTCTTTCGTGTATGTATTCTTTCTGTTCTTTTGTGTATGTACTCTTTCTGCTCTTTCGTGTATGTATTCTTTCTGTTCTTTTGTGTATGTACTCTTTCTGATATGTGGTGTATGTACTCTTTCTGATATGTGGAATATGCACTCTTTTTGCTCTTTGTTGTATGTACTCTTTTTACTCTTTGGTGTATGTACTCTTTCTGCTCTTTGTTGTATGTACTCTTTTTACTCTTTGGTGTATGTACTCTTTCTGCTCTTTTGTGTATGTACTCTTTCTGCTCTTTGGTATATGTACTCTTTCTGCTCTTTGGTGTATGTACTCTTTATGATATGTGGTGCATGTACTCTTTCTGCTCTTTGGTGTATGTACTCCTTCTGCTCTTTGGTGTATGTACTCTTTCTGCTCCTTGGTGTATGTACTCTTTCTGACATGTGGTGTATGTATACATTGTGATATGTGGTGTATGTATACATTCTGATATGTGGTGTATGTACTCTTTTTGCTCTTTGGTGTATGTACTCTTTCTTCTCTTTGGTGTATGTACTCTTTCTGCTTTTTGGTGTATGTACTCTTTCTGCTCTTTGGTGTATGTACTCTTTCTTCTCTTTGGTGTATGTACTCTTTCTGATATGTGGTGTATGTTTACATTGTGATATGTGGTGTATGTATACATTCTGATATGTGGTGTATGTACTCTTTCTGCTTTGTGGTGTATGTACTCTTTCTGATCTTTGGTGTATGTACTCTTTCTGCTCCTTGTGTATGTACTCTTTCTGCTCTTCGGTGTATGTACTCTTTTTGCTCTTTGGTGTATGTACTCTTTCTGCTTTTTGGTGTATGTACTCTTTTTGCTCTTTGGTGTATGTACTCTTTCTGCTCTTTGGTGTATGTACTCTTCTGATATGTGGTGTATGTATTCTTTCTGATATGTGGTGTATGTACTCTTTCTGCTCTTCAGTGTATGTACTCTTTCTGCTTTTTGGTGTATGTACTCTTTCTGCTCTTTGGTGTATGTACTCTTTCTTCTCTTTGGTGTATGTACTCTTTCTGATATGTGGTGTATGTACTCTTTCTGATATGTGGTGTATGTACTCTTTCTGCTCTTCAGTGTATGTACTCTTTCTACTTTTTGGTGTATGTACTCTTTCTGCTCTTTGGTGTATGTACTCTTTCTTCTCTTTGGTGTATGGACTCTTTCTGCTCTATGGTGTATGTACTCTTTCTGCTCTTTGGTATGTGTACTCTTTCTGATATGTAGTGTATGTATTCTTTATGATATGTGGTGCATGTACTCTTTCTGCTCTTTGGTGTATGTACTCTTTCTGCTCTTGGTGTATGTACTCCTTCTGCTCCTTGGTGTATGTACTCTTTCTGACATGTGGTGTATGTATACATTGTGATATGTGGTGTATGTATACATTCTGATATGTGGTGTATGTACTCTTTTTGCTCTTTGGTGTATGTACTCTTTCTTCTCTTTGGTGTATGTACTCTTTCTGCTTTTTGGTGTATGTACTCTTTCTGCTCTTTGGTGTATGTACTCTTTCTTCTCTTTGGTGTATGTACTCTTTCTGATATGTGGTGTATGTTTACATTGTGATATGTGGTGTATGTATACATTCTGATATGTGGTGTATGTACTCTTTCTGCTTTGTGGTGTATGTACTCTTTCTGATCTTTGGTGTATGTACTCTTTCTGCTCCTTGTGTATGTACTCTTTCTGCTCTTCGGTGTATGTACTCTTTTTGCTCTTTGGTGTATGTACTCTTTCTGCTTTTTGGTGTATGTACTCTTTTTGCTCTTTGGTGTATGTACTCTTTCTGCTCTTTGGTGTATGTACTCTTTCTGATATGTGGTGTATGTATTCTTTCTGATATGTGGTGTATGTACTCTTTCTGCTCTTCAGTGTATGTACTCTTTCTGCTTTTTGGTGTATGTACTCTTTCTGCTCTTTGGTGTATGTACTCTTTCTTCTCTTTGGTGTATGTACTCTTTCTGATATGTGGTGTATGTACTCTTTCTGATATGTGGTGTATGTACTCTTTCTGCTCTTCAGTGTATGTACGCTTTCTACTTTTTGGTGTATGTACTCTTTCTGCTCTTTGGTGTATGTACTCTTTCTTCTCTTTGGTGTATGGACTCTTTCTGCTCTATGGTGTATGTACTCTTTCTGCTCTATGGTGTATGTACTCTTTCTGATATATGGTATATGTACTCTTTCTGCTCTTTGGTGTATGTACTCTTTCTGATATGTGCTATATGTACTCTTTCTGCTCTTTGGTGTATGTACTCTTTCTGATATGTGCTATATGTACTCTTTCTGCTTTTTGGTGTATGTACTCTTTCTGATATGTGGTATATGTACTCTTTCTGCTCTTTGGTGTACATGCTCTTTATGCTCTTTGGTGTATGTACTCTTTCTGCTCTTTAGGGTGTGTACCTTTTCTGATATCTGGTGTATGTACTCTTTCTGTTAAATATTTTGGACACATTAAACGTCATGATAATCTAGAGAAAACCGTCTTGGAAGGGCACATAATGGGAAAAAGAAAGAGAGGAAGACAGGGCGAAGGTGACTGCAAGACATCGCTGATGATCTGCAAATGGATGCATCAGCAGCAGGCTATCTGGCTCACAACAGAAAGGCCTACAGGAGTGCTGTTAGGGAGGCAAAGTTCCACAAGGACATGCAAATGAATGAATGAATGACTCTTTCTGATATCACCAACGTTTCCCTTTTGTTGCCGTATGGCATTAAACTTAAAAAAAAAAGTACTCTGTTTAATTATGTTGTTCATAGTTTTTTTTTTCAAACTGCTTTTGACTTCCTGATATTAGAACTGTGTCCTTGAAAAGTGCTATATTAAAGAAACAAGACAAGAGTTTTTAGCTCCGTTATAGGAAAATGGTGGACCGTACCAGCTGAGTTCAGTTATTTACAGAATAGAATGACATGTCTTTGGCGCAGCTACCAAACTAATCGCGCGAACTAATTACTTTCGAACATCGTTTTTGGGGCAAATCCCTGATGGACAAGACTACAGTGAATGTATACTACGACAGCTAGTGATACACAATACTTGACATTATGCTATCTCATGACAGAGCGCGTCTCCAAACCAACAATGCAAATCTAACTTAATGAAGTTCTGAGACAAAGAAAAACGTTGACAGTGTATCTGTGGAATTAATTGGGGCTAAGCGGGGGCTAGGCTTACCCTGATGATGTTTAAAGGCTTGGCCTGGAGGCAGATCATGTAAGATATATCAAACGTTTCCTCTGGAGATTGACCCAGATCACAGGAAGCGCACTGTCTATACGACTTGCTTGTGTCAACCATGGGAAATCTTTGCTTTTGTCTTCACTTGTAAGTTTTTTTCGGTAATGATCATTGTTGGAAGCGGATGATGTACTGAGTTTCAAGTACGCCTGCGCCTTAGATGGAACAAAATCCTCTTAACTCTCTGCTGGGGGTTCAGTAACAAATGATAGCAAGTATTTTTTACAAATAAGTAGATTTCAGTGACAGCGGCAGAGATTCATCTAATATATAACTGTCATCATTACAGTGGACTTTCCTATACAGAATTCCCACTAACCACTCCATCATTTTCTGTGCAAACCTCCCAGTAACCACTCTATCATTTTCAGTACAAAATTCCCAGTAACTACTCTATCATTTTCAGTACAAAATTCCCAGTAACTACTCTATCATTTTCTGTGCAAACCTCCCAGTAACTGCTCTATCATTTTCTGTGCAAAACTCCCAGTAACTACTCTGTCATTTTCTGTACAAAATTCCCAGTAACTACTCTACCATTTTCTGTACAACATTCCCAGTAACTATTCTATCATTTTCTGTACAAAATTCCCAGTAACTACTCTACCATTTTCTGTACAAAATTCCCAGTAACTACTCTATCATTTTCTGTACAACATTCCCAGCAACTACTCTACCATTTTCTGTACAAAATTCCCACTATCATGATATACACTTTAAAGAACAAAGTTCATACGTTGAATTAAGTTCAATGGAACTGCTTAGTTTGACCATACAGGAAACAAATTAAAACTTCAGACATCTTTCTGGCTTGAGGTTCACAAGATTTCTCGTCTTCTTCATTTTTTTTTCCCTTTCATTTAATGCTTGTAGATTAGCCGGTCCTTCGTGCACCGGCTTCATTTCTACGTGAGTGTCCTGTTCTCTTTCAGTACACTGACACCAGCATGCCGTTTATTTATGACACCCATTCACTGGCGATATATTTCATCTTTCATGGATTCCTTCATTTCATATATAGTGAAATAGTTTCGGATATCATATTTGCTCGGTGTGGATTTCGGTTGATTAAGCTTGTAGAATTTTAGAATTCATTGTCATCGCTTTCTGAATACAGCCAGCGAACTATTTTCAACTACTATTTCGTTTACATGAGCGAAAGAAACCTGAAACTAAAAGATGAATCTATTACACTCAAACCTCTTCTTTTGTCAGAGGTTTCATTCTGTTGAATATCAATGGTTGGAGTGGTATGTTTAATCAGCTCTACATATAGCTGGAGAAAGGAGGCAGTGTGTGAGGGGAGAGAGAGAGGAGAGAGGGGAGAGAGAGAAAGACAGAGAGAAGAGAGAGAAAGACAGAGAGAGATAGAATGAGTGACAGACAGACAAAGAGACAGAAAGACAGAAAAAGAGAGACAGACAAGAGACAAGGTAGAAAGAAGCATATATATATAGAGAGAGAGACAATGAAAGAGACAATGAGAGACCGAGAGAGACAGAAAGAGAGACGCACAGAGAGACCGGCAGAAATAAAGAGACAGACAAAGAGACAGATAGAGAGACTGACTAACACATGTATTAACCCTCACATGAGCAAGATATACAGAAGAAACATACAAAGTTATGCAGACAAAAAAAATGCAGATATCACAAACACACAATTATATCAAACTCAAACGCATAAACATACAAATACAAAAAAGGCAACGCAACCCAGACATACAATAACAAACTATTCTCCAATGAAAATCTCTGGAGATCTTTCTTCACGATGGTACATCCAAATATAAGTTTTACCAGATATAAAATTTCTAGAAAATATTGACGGATTTCTATAGAAAAGGACCCCTTTAAAATGCAAAATATCCAGAGATAAATGCAAAAACCGTCATTGAGGCCATGTTAAAGAGAATAAAGACAAACTGTCCACGAGTAGCGTGTAGATGCCAGAATCGATAATATATAGTCGAATTCACGGTGATATCTACAGCATTCACTGTGGTAACAGGAAATGACCGAGTGATATTTGCAACATTCACTGTGGTAACAGGAAATTACCGAGTGATATCTGCAACATTCACTGTGGTAACAGGAAATGGCCAAGTGATATCTGCAACATTCACTGTGGTAACAGGAAATGCCCGAGTGATACCCGTAACATTCATTGTGGTAACAGGAAATGACCGAGTGATATCTGCAACATTCACTGTGGTAACAGGAAATGACCGAGTGATATCTGCAACATTCACTGTGGTAACAGGAAATGACCGAGTGATATCTGCAACATTCACTGTGGTAACAGGAAATGACCGAGTGATATCTGCAACATTCACTGTGGTAACAGGAAATGACCGAGTGATATCTGCAACATTCAGTGTGGTAACAGGAGATGGCCAAGTGATATCTTCAACATTCAGTGTGGTAACAGGAAATGACCGAGTGATATCTGCAACATTTACTGTGGTAACAGGAAATGGCCGAGTGATATCTGCAACATTCACTGTGGTAACAGGAAATGGCCGAGTGATACTAGCAATAAGGGTAAGCGACGAAGAGTTCTAGTTTATAGGTTTTTGAAGACGAACACTTTCTGTTAGGAGACACGTACTACAAAGCTAATGCCCCTTTTTTTTTTAAAGATTCAGTTTTTATTCTAAAACTAAAGGGCTGTCTTGTTCTTATAAATTCAGTTTTATTCTAAAACTAAAGTGCTATCTCGTAATTTCAGTTCCAAAACTAAAGTAGTGATTTTCTTATGAAGTGAGTTTTACGTTAATACGAAAGTAGTGTCTTCTTATGAATACCAAAGACCAGATAATCCAGCTACTGTAAACCACTACAAAAAGCCAGCACAATTAGAATGTAATGCTGATCTCAGGTACTATAAGACTTACCGGAAAACTACCATGTTGTGGAAGAACACACCAGATTTCTTCTGACTGTAGCACTAGTAGTGAAGTGCCGTGTAAGGTGAACATCAGAATATATATATATATATATATATATATATATTATATATATATATATATATATATATATAACATCTTATTAGCAGAAATGCAGATGAAACCACTGACAACAATTATTGAGGAAAGACGCTGGCGATGGTTGGGACATGTGCTCCGAATGACTGACAACTCACTACCAAAAATAGCACCAAGATGGACACCACAGGGGAACAGAAGTAAGGGTAGACCAAAAGAGACATGGAGAAGAACAACAGAAAGGATGTTGAGCAATAGAGGGCTCACCTGGGCAAGAGCAGAAAAAAAGGCGAAGGACAGGCATTTATGGAAAACCCTTGTGGAAGCCCCATGTGCCCTGGGCGCTTAAGGTTCAGATATATATATATATATGGTAGCTAGATGCGATCCTTCTAATACATTTTTGCTTCTTTACAAATAATAGGAACATCATTTCTTGGCTTGTTGTGATTATTTCTTGTTAACAAAATCAGTTTAAGAGCTTGTATATGGATGAGTAGCATGGACAGTAACAAGAGGACTCAAAATCTACTGGAAGCAGCAGAGATGTGGTTATTAAGAAGAATGATGAGAATACCACGGACACCCAAGAAAACACATGAAGAGGCTATAACCGAGGCTGGGCAAAAGAAAGAAATTATGGCGAAATTACGAACACGACAATCCAGATTTGTAAGACATGTTTTGAGAAGACTTAAACACATAGTAACAACGGGAAAACTGGAGGGACAAAGGGACAGAGGAAGACAAAGAAACAATATATTTGACGAACTAAAAGAGTGGTACGGGGCATGGTCCAACATACATCTTTCTAGAAAAACCAAAGGACAGATGGTTGTGGGACAAACGCAGTGACGACAAGCGAGTAACTGACATGGACGAGAGAGAGAGAGAGAGTGAGTGAGAGAGAGAAAGAGTGAGAGAGAGAGAGTGAGAGAGAGAAAGAGTGAGAGAGAGGGTGAGAGAGAGAAAGGGTGAGAGAGAATGAGAGAGAATGAGAGAGAGAGTGAGAGAGAGTGAGAGAGAGTGAGAGAGAGAGTGAGAGAGAGAGTGACTGAGAGAGAGTGAGAGAGAGAGTGAGAGAGAGAGAGTGAGAGATCCTCTTTATTTAATATACTTTTTATTTTCTCATTCTACGAGCCTGATGACTAGTCATCGTAAAGTTCTCTTCAGACAGGCAGAGATGAAATTAAAACCCTTTTGTGTCTCCTTTAATGTGTCTTCTACTTGAATACTTTGCGCTTGTTCTCGATATCTTTCAATGCTGTATTTTTCCATGAAAGTAATACAACTTTATATCCTGAATACAGGGCGAAGTGCTGAAAAGAATATATCCCTACGCCAATTTACGTCCGGTGCATTTCATTTGGCAGCTGTTAATCGTGAACATAAATTATCTAATGTGAAATAAATGTATCTGCAAAATGCAGGTGTGAATCTAAACGAAATTTATTCCATTACTTCCCTCTTAATTTCGCTCTTAATTTGTATTTAATAGAGATGGATTGTGGGAAAATTTAAATAGACTGAAGACAACCGGAAGATGAGACACAGAACTTTGTTTTTAAGGATGAAGATTAAGGAAACGGAGAACTTTAGAAATTAGAGTAAAACCTTTTGGAGAATGACAGGGCAAAATAAATAAAAGTAAAAGTGGAAACAAATTCGGTGGGGAAACATTTCTACTACTGAGATTATTATTATAATAAGCACAGAATAAAATGAACATAAGAATAGACGAAAAGCCACAAAAAATAAGCCAGAAGAGATGAAACCACTGACAACAATTATTGAGGAAAGACGCTGGCGATGGTTGGGACATGTGCTCCGAATGACTGACAACTCACTACCAAAAATAGCACCAAGATGGACACCACAGGGGAACAGAAGTAAGGGTAGACCAAAAGAGACATGGAGAAGAACAACAGAAAGGATGTTGAGCAATAGAGGGCTCACCTGGGCAAGAGCAGAAAAAAAGGCGAAGGACAGGCATTTATGGAAAACCCTTGTGGAAGCCCCATGTGCCCTGGGCGCTTAAGGTTCAGATATATATATATATATGGTAGCTAGATGCGATCCTTCTAATACATTTTTGCTTCTTTACAAATAATAGGAACATCATTTCTTGGCTTGTTGTGATTATTTCTTGTTAACAAAATCAGTTTAAGAGCTTGTATATGGATGAGTAGCATGGACAGTAACAAGAGGACTCAAAATCTACTGGAAGCAGCAGAGATGTGGTTATTAAGAAGAATGATGAGAATACCACGGACACCCAAGAAAACACATGAAGAGGCTATAACCGAGGCTGGGCAAAAGAAAGAAATTATGGCGAAATTACGAACACGACAATCCAGATTTGTAAGACATGTTTTGAGAAGACTTAAACACATAGTAACAACGGGAAAACTGGAGGGACAAAGGGACAGAGGAAGACAAAGAAACAATATATTTGACGAACTAAAAGAGTGGTACGGGGCATGGTCCAACATACATCTTTCTAGAAAAACCAAAGGACAGATGGTTGTGGGACAAACGCAGTGACGACAAGCGAGTAACTGACATGGACGAGAGAGAGAGAGAGTGAGTGAGAGAGAGAAAGAGTGAGAGAGAGAGAGTGAGAGAGAGAAAGAGTGAGAGAGAGGGTGAGAGAGAGAAAGGGTGAGAGAGAATGAGAGAGAATGAGAGAGAGAGTGAGAGAGTGAGAGAGAGAGTGAGAGAGAGTGACTGAGAGAGAGTGAGAGAGAGAGTGAGAGAGAGAGTGAGAGATCCTCTTTATTTAATATACTTTTTATTTTCTCATTCTACGAGCCTGATGACTAGTCATCGTAAAGTTCTCTTCAGACAGGCAGAGATGAAATTAAAACCCTTTTGTGTCTCCTTTAATGTGTCTTCTACTTGAATACTTTGCGCTTGTTCTCGATATCTTTCAATGCTGTATTTTTCCATGAAAGTAATACAACTTTATATCCTGAATACAGGGCGAAGTGCTGAAAAAAATATATCCCTACGCCAATTTACGTCCGGTGCATTTCATTTGGCAGCTGTTAATCGTGAACATAAATTATCTAATGTGAAATAAATGTATCTGCAAAATGCAGGTGTGAATCTAAACGAAATTTATTCCATTACTTCCCTCTTAATTTCGCTCTTAATTTGTATTTAATAGAGATGGATTGTGGGAAAATTTAAATAGACTGAAGACAACCGGAAGATGAGACACAGAACTTTGTTTTTAAGGATGAAGATTAAGGAAACGGAGAACTTTAGAAATTAGAGTAAAACCTTTTGGAGAATGACAGGGCAAAATAAATAAAAGTAAAAGTGGAAACAAATTCGGTGGGGAAACATTTCTACTACTGAGATTATTATTATAATAAGCACAGAATAAAATGAACATAAGAATAGACGAAAAGCCACAAAAAATAAGCCAGAAGAGAAGAAAACGGTAATTGAAACTATAAGTGGTTATGTGATGATCTAGGGCAGGCAGTCGCTAGCAGCAAGTTGCTGTGTGATGATCTAGGGCAAGCAGTCGCTAGCAGCAAGTTGCTGTGTGATGAGCTAGGGCAGACAGTCGCTAGCAGCTAGTTGTTGTATGATGATCTAGGGCAGACAGTCGCGAGCAGCAAGTTGTTATGTGATGATCAAAGAAAGACAGTCACGAGCAGTAAGTTGTTTTTATGATGATCTAGGGCAGACAGTCGCGAGCAGCAAGTTGTTATGTGATGATTAAAGAAAGACAGTCGCGAGCAGCAAGTTGTTATGTGATGATCAGAGAAAGACAGTCACGAGCAGCAAGTTGTTATGTGATGATCTAGAGCAGACAGTCGTGGGCAGCAAGTTGTTATGTGATGATCTAGGCAGACAGTCACGAGCAGCAAGTTGTTATGTGATGATCTAGGCAGACAGTCGCGAGCAGCAAGTTGTTATGTGATGATCTAGGCAGACAGTCGTGGGCAGCAGCAAGTTGTGTGATGACCAAAGTCAAACAGTAGCGAACCGAATGATGAAGACAGTGACTAGATCTGAACAAGGGGGCGCTTTGATTTTTTTTTTTTTTTGGGTGGGAGGGCAAAAAGATGACGATTGAAGACAACAAACGCAAAAATTTCTTTGCAAAGTTCTGCTGTAGAAATAAGATCAAACTGACTGCAGGAAGTTAGAGAAAACATGGCACTAAGCTAGAAAATACATTCAACAGCTCATTTATATATTTATTTTGTAACTATTTTTTCATTACCTTGTTCTTTTCACATCCATAATACATAAACATTTCTGTCTTTCTTCTATTCATCTCCTTCATTATTTTTTATATATCTACAAGAGTTTCTGTGAAATAATGATATAAATATAGTATTATCCCCACACTAAATGTTTACACTTCACTTCAAACAGTTTATAATGTTCTTATCTCCCCTTGAAAGAGCAGAACGCGAGGAACATATCCCCCATATAGAGTCTGATTCTAAACAGAAAAGGTTCTGAAAGACATAAAGAACGGATGTGATAACATGAGGACGATATCTGTGAGTACACCATCGTCAGGAAAGCAAACAGTGAGAACTTTTACAATCAGTAGCTTATACAGATCTCATGTCCTCTGCTAATGAGTTTGTTAAAAAACGTTTTGCCTTTTTTTCTTCTTTGTAAAACATGGATGTTGTCACGTGATCGAAATAAAACACATTCTATGTTTTTTTTTCTTCTTCTAAATCTGCAGCATCATCACATTCGGGACCGTCCCACATGCTCCAACATCCACAGAAGAGCCTGTCTACTAATGTCTCCAGTCGTCATGGACGCGAGGAAGTGACCACAGCCAGTGAAACACAGGAGCTGAAAGAGTAATAGGATGCGCCCAAACAAACAGAAGGGGATTTGGCCAAGGTGAAATCAAATGGTGGTAAAAGGCCTCCTCTAAGGAAAGTAGGGATATGATCATCAGCGAAGTAAGGAATTCAGAGGATGATAAGTGGGTCCGGAAGGCAGTCCAACAGGCACAGCACGGTCAGTGGATAACACGGGAGGAAGTCCTGCAGAGATCACTAACATGGAATGACATTTGGAAAATGGCACCCTTGAGACTCAGCTTCATCATCAGAGCTACTTATGACCTTCTGCCTACAGGCTCCAACCTATACACAAATGGGGTGCATCAGATGACACAAAGTGCCCCATCTGCACTGAAAGGCAAACATTGGAACACGTGCTGTCATCATGCAGAGTATCATTAGGTCAAGGACGCTATACCTGGCGGCACAACAGAGTGCTGCAGGCACTAGGAACCATTGTAGACAAGGCAAAAGATAAAGCAAACAATAGCAAGAAAGTTGAGTTCCCATCTAAGTACTTCATAGGTGCTGGAACGACATCGAATATTGAAATCAGAGACATTCCCTCACCGTTAGATGGTGGAAACGGTTGGGATGTGATAACGGACCTATCAGAAGAAGAGAATACCCGACTGCCATCAAGAACACAGCAATGCGACCGGACAAAACAGGAGCTAATAATGATCGAGCTTACGGATCCATACGGAACAAGAATAGAGGGGCAGCATTTATTCAGATGTGAGAAGTACAATGATCTGATCAATCAACTAAGGCAGGGGGAAGGAGTCAAGACAAAAATGATAGCTGTAGAAGTAGGAACGAGAGGATTCGTAGCAACATCAGCATACGACCTATGTAAGCCAACTGGGCATAAAGGGACAAGCAAGAGCAAGGCCATTGAAAAGCCTTTCAGAAACAGCAGAAAAGGCCTCATGCTGGGTGTGGAGTAGGCGAAACAAGCATTGAGAACTTAAATAATTTCGTTTGGCACAGCCAATACCGGTCCTCCGTACCTAAATCGCTAAATCACTTCGAAGCGCAGTGCCAATTGGAAGATCGCGGGTTCAATTCCGGGACCGAAAAAAAACAACTCATAAGACCTCTGGGAGTCATGACCCAGAGGGGCCCAGCTCCTTTACAGTGTCAGGAGTTTAATAGGACCGAAACACTTGTCTGAGGGGGGTGTGTGTACTTCATCTGATGATCTGAAGGAGTTGTGTTGTTGTTCCGCTCTCTACAGTAGAAAGTATCCTGCATACACTCAAATGTTGGTTGTTTATTATACGCTTTCTCCCACTTAGTTGAGATTTTCTTCTAGCACCCTTGCTCTGTCCCTGCACCCTTGCTCTGTCCCAGTAGCCTTGCTCTATCCTTGCACCCTTGCTCTGTCCTTGCACTCTTGTTCTGTCCTTGCACCTTTGTTCTGTCCCTGCACCCTTGCTCTGTCCCTGCACCCTTGCTCTGTCCCAGTAGCCTTGCTCTGTCCCAGTAGCCGTGCTCTATCCTTGCACCCTTGCTCTGTCCTTGCACCCTTGCTCTGTCCCAGTAGCCTTGCTCTGTCCCAGTAGCCTTGCTCTGTCCCAGTAGCCTTTCTCTGTCCCTGCACCCTTGTTCTGTCCCTGCACCCTTGCTCTGTCCCTGCACCCTTGCTATGTCCTAGCACCCTTGTTATGTCCCAGCACCCTTGCTCTGTCCCACCTTCATCAATCTTTACATATGCACATTGTCTATCTACCTTTTCTCTCAATCCTCCCATAGTCTGTCTAATAAACCTTCGCAAACCCCTCCTTATCCATTCTTAACCTGCCCTGTAATTTAGCCCGTCCAGTCAACCCATATCAGCCAACCCATATCAGCCAATCGCATTTCCATCTACACCCGCAAGCCCTGGACAGAAGATCCGCGTTAATCCCCTAGCATGTGAGTGTCTCAACGCAGTTTTACCCATCCTCTCCGAAGACACTTCTTCTCAGTCTTCCCTAGCATGCTCAGTGTGTCCGTCACAGCAACACCATGAGACAGTTCCTGATCTACCAGCCACCTGATTGCAGCCTCAATCTCCAGGCGCATGCTGGATTTAGTGACTGCAAAGGCACTCGATTTCCTTGAAATTTCGTTTCAAAGTTAAAAGAAAAAATCTTTCACTAAACGGATGTTATATATATAAATAGGACAGACGTGCAAACATTGGAAGCTATCTTCTGTGGTTCCTGGACATTTCATTAACTCAGTTATAAGTCACAGCTCTGTCCAAGTGATTTGGTCTTAAGTTTCGGCTGTGTTCTCCTCTTTATTAACAACGTTTACGACTGTATCTAGAGATAGACTGGATTCAGTTGCTCGTAATAGCTATGGGTAATATGTTGTTCGGAGTTACCGAACCTTTACCAGAAATTTGGGGTTGGAAACAAACCAGAGTTAAGTTTCCCTGGTCAGCCGACTAGTGGCAGAGCTGCCTAAGATAGCTGAGGGTGAACGTGTTCGTGCCCGGAGAGAAAATGGGTTGCATACAGTTCTTTTCTCGAGATGCTCTGGAGAAGAGAATCCAAATTATGACACTGTCAACCCTAAGGAGTTGACGTCTTCACTTTCATCTTCGTTTGTGCAACCCGTCAGTGTGTTTGTAAGGTTGCACTTGTTTGTCGCAACATCTGTACACGGAAAATCACAATTTTGACAGTAGATGCCAACAGTTGAAGTGTTCTTTTATGACGGTGACGAGTTACTTCAGGATCAAGCCCTTATTTTATGAAGGTGACGAGTTACTTCAGTATTAAAGCCTTGTTTTGTGATGGTATTGAGTTACTTCAGTATTAAAGCCTTGTTTTGTGACGGTGTTGAGTTACTTCAGTATTAAAGCCTTGTTTTGTGACGGTGTTGAGTTACTTCAGTATTAAAGCCTTATTTTGTGACGGTGTTGAGTTACTTCAGTATTAAAGCCTTATTTTGTGACGGTGTTGAGTTACTTCAGTATTAAAGCCTTATTTTGTGACGGTGTTGAGTTACTTCAGTATTAAAGCCTTATTTTGTAACGGTGTTGAGTTACTTCAGTATTAAAGCCTTATTTTGTGACGGTGTTGAGTTACTTCAGTATCAAAATCTTATTTTATGACGGTGACGAGTTACTTCAGTATCAAAGCCTTGTTTTATGACGGTGACGAGTTACTTCAGTATCAAAATCTTATTTTATGACGGTGACGAGTTACTTCAGTATCAAAGCCTTGTTTTATGACGGTATTGAGTTATTTCAGTATTAAAGCCTTGTTTTGTGACGGTGACGAGTTACTTCAGTATCAAAGCCTTGTTTTATGACGGTGTTGAGTTACTTTAGTATCAGAAAAAACAGTGAAAGCAGATATTTAATCAGATGAACACACTCTGTAGCGCATGTGGAGTGGGTAGCACCCAGCTGTGACCATGATAAAACAATACTTCCAGCAGCGGCAGCCAACGTTTGAAATATTCGTAATGTGAAATAAAAGCCATCATATGAGATGGCAGCCGACGATGGGATATATTTTACTGAGTTTAGGTAAGCATAAAGCAGTGACAGCAAATACATTTTTATGACAGCATTAAGTAAAATTAAGACTAAAGGAAAATGAAGTAAAGTACAAGAACATAAATCTGTCTAGTACAGGCATGGGTGAGGAAATATTCCAGCTGTAAATTCTCTTCGAGCAAATTCGCCACATTTCGTTGTTTGGTTCAATTGCTTTCACGTTTTTTTTTTTAACATTTTCAGAGCTGACGTGTAGCACAGCCACAGCGCCACAGCTACTGACTTCTCATGTGAAGGTTTTAAGTCTCACACTGTCATAGCTCTCGCGTAATTTCAGCTTGTAAAAGTAATATGTAACAGAAATTATGGGACATAAATTGTGTGACAGAAATCATATGACAGAAATTATGGGACAGAAACTTCGTCTGCGAAAGCCGAGAACACTTTCCTGCAAAATAAAAGACATCAAAACAAAATATACACAATTTGTCAATAAGTTGCAGTTAAAAAATGTTCACGTAAAGATAGACTTCACGTGTAACATTGCGTTCGATTTCACAACTTGAAAAAAAAATCGTTTCTAAATATAGCCACGTCAAAATGCGTCCCCTTTACAAAATGTAACGAGATTTTTTATGTCTGAAATTTATATTACACAAAGAAGAAGGCCTGATTTCTGGGGATCGGAACTTCCCGATCACTGATTCTGGGGTTTTTTAAAAATTCCATGCTTCTCTATTCACAACAAGCGCAAGTAAGCGATCAGGGAGAGCTATTGGGCTTCAATATCAAGGGAAAGCGTTGCAAATTAAGATCACGGCCAGAGATTAGCGTTAGAACGGGCAGACATAAGCCGTGATGAGAGTGTCTGTAGAAGGAGAAATGGCTGCCAGTACAAGATGTTTATTACAGTCGCGTCCTAATTTCTCTTAATTAAAAGAACCGGAAGCAACGCTCGTTCGGGGTTTTAATGATATCACAGGCACATGTGCCGCTTTGCCAGATCAAGTTCTGCATGAGTCATGAAAGCAGATATTTGAAAAGAAAATTGCATCTTTAACAAACAAACAAAAAAGTACAGGTTATTTTCATTTACAATACCTACTAATGTTGTGAGATCATGAGAGTGTGCTGTTTCCGCTGAGAGATGAGAATGGCGAGGAAAAATGATGATGATTTCGGGCAATCATAGCTCTCGTCATGTCCCTGGGTGTAAGCTAAAAGACGTCCCCGCCTCCTTAGAGAGCTACTATCTTGACTTTGTGCCTAGACTGACATGCTACCCATGGTGGCACAACGTGGTGACAAATTCGTTTGTTATGCTCTCTCTCGTGGATAGTTAAAGTCAACACTGTCCATACACAGTTTCATATCTCATTTGTCACAGCACAGGCATTGGGATGTCACAGCACAGGCATAGGGATGTCACAGCACAGGCATAGGGACGTTACATCAAAGGCATAGGGATGTCACTACACAGACATGGGGATGTTACATCAAAAGCATAGGGATGTCACTACACAGGCATGGGGATGTTACATCAAAGGCATAGGGATGTCACAACACAGGCATGGGGATGTTACATCAAAGGCATAGGGTTGTCACTACACAGGCATGGGGATGTCACAATACAGGCATGAACAGTTTTTACCTAGTCGTGGAGATATTCTGTCCAGATGCTAAGTATATGCTACAGTAACCATGGAAACGACGTTCTGTCTGTTACAGAATCAGTCAGTCAGTCATTTGCATGTTCCCTGCGGAACTTTGCCTCCTTAACAGCTCTCCTGTGGGCCTCTCGGTTGTAAGCAAGACGCCCTGCTGCTGATTCATCCATTTGTAGATCATCAACGATGTCTTGCAGCCATCTTCGCCTCTGTCTTCCTCTCTTTCTTTTTCCCATTATGTACCCTTCCAAGATGGACTCCTCTATATTCTCATGACGTGTAATGTGTCCAAAATATTGAAGTTACAGAACAGATGTTACAAATATCTGAAGTAAATTATTCCGCTCCACAATTATTACTAGTTTCTTGTTACATCCAATTTTCAAATTCCCAGCTGTACTGAGTTTGCTAAAATAATAATAATAATAATAACAATAATAATTAATTAAGTTTCGAGTTATTAAGAGACATGAATGAGTCTTTGTACGTTTTTTTTGTGTGTGTTACCAGATTACACCAACAGGGAAGTTCAAAAAGTGTTTTCTCTTAATTTGTTTTTCTCTCTATAGCAATATGAACTTGGCTGTTAGTGGAACGTAGTTTAAACAAAGCTCACATTAGACAGACGTTACCATAGAGACGGGGCTGAATGTCTTGAAGCTGGGTCACGTGATGGTAAGACGAGAGTCTGACCTGTGGAGTTCAGGTCTTGGCGGGAATGTGTCATTTTAAGAGAGATAAGATTACGACCAGGCTAAAAATGTGGACGTTATGGTTGAGATAAGAGTGCCGAGGGCAGAATGTTGCTGAGAGACAAGTTAACGCAGATCTTCTTGCACTGATGTTTAAATTCAGGTATTCTTCATGTAAAGATCGTGCCGGTGTCGTGGAAGTTCAAGTCAACGTAGAAGTATGTGTTTGTGTGGAGTTGAATATGTGCTGTGGTTGTTGTTGTTGTATCTGTTGTTGTTGCGATTGTTGTGGTTGTTGTGATTGTTGTAGCTGTGATTGTTGTGGTTGTTATAGCTGTGGTTGTTGTGATTGTTGTGGTTATTGTGATTGTTGTGGTTGTATGAATGTCATCTTAAAACTCTCCCAGGTCAGATACAAGCCAAGGGAGATAATGCTAGAACAACAAGGAGGACGTATATATTTCAACAACTTTATGACAGTTAGCTTCCATAAATCGGGGACCTCCTTTATCCACTCTCTCTCTCTCTCTCTCTTTCTCTCTCTCTTTCTATCTCTCTCTCTTTCTTTTTTTCTCTCTCTTTCTCTATGTCTTTTTCTCTTTCTCTTTTTCTCTCTATCTCTCTTTCTCTTTCTCTTTCTTTCTGTTTATCTTTCTATCTCTCCTTCTTTCTCTCTCTCTTTTTTTCTCTTTCTCTCTCTCTTTCTCTCTCCCTCTTTCTTTATCTATCTCTCTTTCTTTCTCTTTCTATCTCTCTTTCTATCTCTCTCTCTCTCTGTCTCTCTCTGACAACAAGGAAGCAATATTTTAAAAAAAACTATCTACGGAAAAAAACTCAGAAAAACAATACCTCAGCAAATAGTCAGTGATACTTCAAGCAGCACATCTATCCTTGCTTATTGTGAAGTGCTGTTGATACTCGATTGGCAGCGGGTAGAATTGATTTTAGAAAGTTCTACAGTATAGCTAATGGCAGGCTCTTAACATATAATTTAAGGTCATTGAGCAGTGAGAAATTATACTTCACTTTTTTTTTCCTGTAGTCGTTATGTTATCTATACAAATCTTTGCTATGTCTAAGTTGTGCTGGAAAACAAGAAGCTATATCAAGATGACTTTTCTTCTTTCTTATAAAGCTGAAGCATTACCTCACAGGAGTTTCCGTTTCTGTCAATGTTGTTTCCAGACTTAACTAGATATAGGGATGTCACAGCACAGGCATAGGGATGTTACATCAAAGGCATAGGGATGTCACAACACAGGCATGGGGATGTTACATCAAAGGCATAGGGATGTCACTACACAGGCATGGGGATGTCACAATACAGGCATGAACAGTTTTTACCTAGTCGTGGAGATATTCTGTCCAGATGCTAAGTATATGCTACAGTAACCATGGAAACGACGTTCTATTTGTTACAGAGTCAATCAGTCAGTCATTTGCATGTTCCCTGCGGAACTTTGCTTCTTTAACAGCTCTCCTGTGGGCCTCTCGGTTGTAAGCAAGACGCCCTGCTGCTGATTCATCCATTTGTAGATCATCAACGATGTCTTGCAGCCATCTTCGCCTCTGTCTTCCTCTCTTTCTTTTTCCCATTATGTACCCTTCCAAGATGGACTCCTCTATATTCTCATGACGTTTAATGTGTCCAAAATATTGAAGTTACAGAACAGATGTTACAAATATCTGAAGTAAATTATTCCGCTCCACAATTATTACTAGTTTCTTGTTACATCCAATTTTCAAATTCCCAGCTGTACTGAGTTTGCTAAAATAATAATAATAATAATAACAATAATAATTAATTAAGTTTCGAGTTATTAAGAGACATCAATGAGTCTTTGTACGTTTTTTTGTGTGTGTGTTACCAGATTACACCAACAGGGAAGTTCAAAAAGTGTTTTCTCTTAATTTGTTTTTCTCTCTATAGCAATATGAACTTGGCTGTTAGTGGAACGTAGTTTAAACAAAGCTCACATTAGACAGACGTTACCATAGAGACGGGGCTGAATGTCTTGAAGCTGGGTCACGTGATGGTAAGACGAGAGTCTGACCTATGGAGTTCAGGTCTTGGCGGGAATGTGTCATTTTAAGAGAGATAAGATTACGACCAGGCTAAAAATGTGGACGTTATGGTTGATATAAGAGTGCCGAGGGCAGAATGTTGCTGAGAGACAAGTTAACGCAGATCTTCTTGCACTGATGTTTAAATTCAGGTATTCTTCATGTAAAGATCGTTCCGGTGTCGTGGAAGTTCAAGTCAACGTAAAAGTATGTGTTTGTGTGGAGTTGAATGTGTGCTGTGGTTGTTGTTGTTGTATCTGTTGTTGTTGTTGCGATTGTTGTGGTTGTTGTGATTGTTGTAGCTGTGATTGTTGTGGTTGTTATAGCTGTGGTTGTTGTGATTGTTGTGGTTATTGTGATTGTTGTGGTTGTATGAATGTCATCTTAAAACTCTCCCAGGTCAGATACAAGCCAAAGGGAGATAATGCTAGAACAACAAGGAGGACATATATTTCAACAACTTTATGACAATTAGCTTCCATAAATCGGGGATCTCCTTTATCCACTCTCTCTCTCTCTCTTTCTCTCTGTCTCTCTTTCTATCTCTCTCTCTCTCTCTTTCTTTTTTTCTCTCTCTTTCTCTCTGTCTTTTTCTCTTTCTCTTTTTCTCTCTATCTCTCTTTCTCTCTCTCTTTCTCTCTCTCTTTCTATTTATCTTTCTATCTCTCCTTCTTTTTCTCTCTCTTTTTTTCTCTTTCTCTCTCTCTTTCTCTCTCCCTCTTTCTTTATCTATCTCTCTTTCTTTCTCTTTCTATCTCTCTTTCTCTCTCTCTCGCTCTCTCTCTGACAACAAGGAAGCAATATTAAAAAAAAACTATCTACGGAAAAAAAACTCAGAAAAACAATATCTCAGCAAGTAGTCAGTGATACTTCAAGCAGCACATCTATCCTTGCTTATTGTGAAGTGCTGTTGATACTCGACTGGCAGCGGGTAGAATTGATTTTAGAAAGTTCTACAGTATAGCTAATGGCAGGCTCTTAACATATAATTTAAGGTCATTGAGCAGTGAGAAATTATACTTCACTTTTTTTCCTGTAGTCGTTATGTTATCTATACAAATCTTTGCTATGTCTAAGTTGTGCTGGAAAACAAGAAGCTATATCAAGATGACTTTTCTTCTTTCTTATAAAGCTGAAGCATTACCTCACAGGAGTTTCCGTTTCTGTCAATGTTGTTTCCAGACTTAACTAGATATAGGGCATGATTTCCATCAAACTAAAATGGATTTTCAAAACCTGACGCGATCAGAAGTTAACTGTCAGATGATCAGAGGTTAGTATCTTTATTTAGACGTTACCTATCTTTACCGTCAAATCGTCTGAGGTTACCTGTCTTTACCGTCAAATGGTCTGAGGTTACCTGTCTTTACCGTCAAATGGTCTGAAGTTACCTGTCTTTACCGTCAAATGGTCTGAAGTTACCTGTCTTTACCGTCAAATGGTCTGAGGTTACCTGTCTTTACCGTCAAATGGTCTGAAGTTACCTGTCTTTACCGTCAAATGGTCTGAGGTTACCTGTCTTTACCGTCAAATGGTCTGAAGTTACCTGTCTTTACCGTCAAATGGTCTGAAGTTACCTGTCTTTACCGTCAAATGGTCTGAGGTTACCTGTCTTTAACGTCAAATGGTCTGAGGTTACCTGTCTTTACCGTCAAATGGTCTGAGGTTACCTGTCTTTACCGTCAAATGGTCTGAGGTTACCTGTCTTTAACGTCAAATGGTCTGAAGTTACCTGTCTTTAACGTCAAATGGTCTGAGGTTACCTGTCTTTACCGTCAAATGGTCTGAGGTTACCTGTCTTTAATGTCAAATGGTCTGAGGTTACCTGTCTTTAATGTCAAATGGTCTGAGGTTACCTGTCTTTACCGTCAAATGGTCTGAGGTTACCTGTCTTTAATGTCAAATGGTCTGAGGTTACCTGTCTTTACCGTCAAATGGTCTGAGGTTACCTGTCTTTAATGTCAAATGGTCTGAGGTTACCTGTCTTTAATGTCAAATGGTCTGAGGTTACCTGTCTTTACCGTCAAATGGTCTGAGGTTACCTGTCTTTACCGTCAAATGGTCTGAGGTTACCTGTCTTTACCGTCAACTGGTCTGAGGTTACCTGTCTTTACCGTCAAATGGACTGAGGTTACCTGTCTTTACCGTCAAATGGTCTGAGGTTACCTGTCTTTACCGTCAAATGGTCTGAGGTTACCTGTCTTTACCGTCAACTGGTCTGAGGTTACCTGTCTTTACCGTCAACTGGTCTGAGGTTAACTATTTTTTTAAACATCATTTTAATATTAATCGACCTTTATCTGTGAAGTCTCAGCAGAAGAAATCCAGGTTCCAATATTTGCTGAAGTGCTCAGTTCTAGAGGTGGAGGAATGAAAACTCCATAACGCCATAACAGTT
Source organism: Achatina immaculata (assembly GCA_009760885.1). Lineage (NCBI taxonomy): Eukaryota > Metazoa > Mollusca > Gastropoda > Stylommatophora > Achatinidae > Lissachatina > Lissachatina immaculata. Next base: position 64,978,679 of record CM019716.1, on the reverse strand, counting down.
TGTGGTATAATGTTGTACTTTACTACTGTATGTTATACTCCACTGCTATATGTTGCACTCCACTGCTGTATTTATACTCCACTCCTGTATGTTATATCCTAGTCCAATACATTATATTATATTATTATTGTAAAAATACGACCATCATTACATTTTCAGTACCACTACCAATGATATTTGCTGTAATACATTTCTTTCCTCATATACCTTACATCATGCACTCCTCTGTTTATATTCCCCTTGAATGTTTTTATCCACATTATCTTATCACCAACTGTCTTTCACGTTCCTCGTTTTTATCCACTTATGGCTAAAGCATAAAACTTATGGCGTCCATATTTTTCCGCGCACAAACAATTATTATCATCTCCAAACTCCCCCTCCCCCCACCCTTTCTCTCCCCGTACGGCCACAACTTATCGTCCATATCTTCACTGATGAGGCAGGTTTTTTTCTCTTTTATTAAATCTCTTCAGCACGATTAAGCTAACAATAATACTTCTTCCAAGTGTTATAACAACATAATGAGTTATATCAAAACCCCCCCCTCTCAGCCCACCTCCCCCTTCTCTTCTCGACCGTCTCTCCTGGCCCGTTCAAAACCACACAACGACCACGTCATTCCACTTCAGCAGATATTGGAACCTGGTTCTCTAGTGCTAAGACTTCACAGATAAAAGTCACATGTTCTTACAAATTAATTTCAAACGGGAGGACAATCGAGTGACAAAATGAAAATAAAAGACCCAGTTGAGACAGCGGACTTTGAGTGGGAGTGAGTGTATCCCAGACATAATAAAAGATTTAGCACGAAACGTGAATAACGTCCAAAGTGCAGAATTTTGACTATGTAGTCCTCATTCATGCACGCGAAAGCTGGAAAACAACTAAAGATACAGACAACAAATTAAACTCTTTTGAAAACAAACGCGTAAGGAAAATACTCGATATAAAGTCAAACGAATTCAATAACAACGCAGAGATAAGGCAAATGAGTTAACAGAGCAATCAGTCTCATGGGTGATCAGGAAAAGGAGATTTTACATATGTCTGTCACGTGATGAGACGAAACAATAAGAGAATCTCAAAACAAGCTATCAAATAGAACACAACAGGCTGAAGAAAAAGAGGTCGACCACGGGAAACTCTAAAGAGGACATTGTTAAAAGAGGCTAAATTAGTAGCATAAAACCCCTTGATGAGGTTGAAAAGCTCGTGAAAAACAGGAAAACTTGCGAACTACCATGCGAGCCCCATGCGACGTTTAACGGCACTGGAACCATCTCCAAGATCTCCGAGTCTCAAGAAAAAGTTGCTTTTCTCTGTGCATATTTTCCTGTGTGAAAACATGTAAATGACAGATATTCTAGAACTTACTTCAGCTGACCTAGATTCAGTGAGATGACAGATGCGGGCTGAACCTGTTGGAATTTAATGATTTTCATCTATGAAATAAAATGTACCAAAACAGGAGTAGTTAGGGAATAATGAATGAACGAACTTTAAATTGAAAGGTTGAAGAACTGTGCAATGCAAGCTCATGTAACATTCCGCTCTTTATTATTAAACTTTCACTCTATTCCAAACTTCTACATTGATGAAAGAAGTGGATAAAGAAATAAACCTCTTGAAAATAGTCTTATTTTTCGGTGAAAATGTTTCCACTTTTCTGGCATGAATTTCTTATCGATCTTGTTTGGCAACACAACGCCCCAGTATGCACATATCTTTGTCTGACTGCTCGTGTCTGCGTGTAGCCATGGAAGTGTTCTTTTCAATTTTATGCAAGAGATTGAAAAGTAGAGAAAAGATATTAAGTATAGTCCTTCTTCGGTTGTAATTACAGCTACAGGAACACCTCTCATACAGGAAACAGATAAGAACATCAGAACATGGGGTTGCTTAATGCAGAGTGATGAAGACTGACAGATTCTCAAGATACATGACAACACTACAATGACATTACTTCTCTCAGGCATGCTCTGATTCCACTACACTGACAAATACAACCATCACCACAGCAGCGTACTTCAGTCTGCCATCTTCAGACGTCAGTCTTGCTCGCTGCCCACTCAAGTCTCTCTCACTCAACAAACTGTTCTCTTAAACACCATGGTTTTTTCCCAGATCTCAAACTACATTTACATGACGAAGTGAGCGATGCTCTACTTCCTATCCGTCTCTTCTCGCTTTTTAAGCGTTATAATCATACAGCAACCCACACTGCTATGTTTCTACTTAACGTCGTCTTTGTTATTTCACTTTCCGTTATGTCCCCATTAATATGTGCTCATGACTTCTTCCCGGCTTTAAAATTTTTTAACACCCACATACCATGTCCCAGTTTTTTGTTCAGCTCGGTGTGAATTTTAACACCCACATCCCATGTTCCAGCTGTTTATTTAGATCAGTATGAATTTTATCACCCATATCCCATGTCCCAGTTGTTTATTTAGCTCAGTATGAATTTTATCACCCAAGCTCAGTATGAATTTTATCACCCACGTCTCATGTCCCAGTTGTTTATTTAGCTCAGTATGAATTTTATCGCCCACGTCTCATGTCCCAGTTGTTTATTTAGCTCAGTATGAATTTTATCACCCACGTCTCATGTCCCAGTTGTTTATTTAGCTCAGTATGAATTTTATCACCCACGTCTCATGTCCCAGTTGTTTATTTAGCTCAGTATGAATTTTATTACCCACGTCTCATGTCCCAATTGCTTGTTTACCTTAGTATGATACAAACTTAATAACAGCAAAAACATTCCTGGCTGCCTTTCCTCCTTCCTTCTTAAGCATCGCCAAAAACAGCTGTTTATAGATATCGTTTTTTAGCTTAATTAATTTTACGGCGTCATAAATAGTATAAACAACTCTAAGTAATGAATGTTTCATTCTCTCTTTTTTATACATGGACATGAAAATGTTAATACTTTCTTTCTTTTCTCTCTTTTCCGCACAGATCACTGTGACGCTTGTTACAAATTGTAGAAGGTTTTGTGACTTTACCTTTATTCTTATTTCGGATATGATATCATGCTTTCTTTGACAAGGCGTATATATATATATATATATATATATATATATATGAACTTTAAGTGCCCAGGGCACATGGGGCTTCCACAAGGGTTTTCCACAAATGCCTGTCCTTTACCTTTTTTTTCCGGCTCTTGATCAGGTGAGCCCTCTATTGCTCAACATCCTCTCAGTTGATCTTCTCCATGTCTCTTTTGGTCTACCCTTACTTCTGTTCCCCTGTGGTGTCCATCTTAGTGCTGTTTTTGGAAGTGAGGTATCAGTCATTCGGAGCACATGTCCCAGCCATCGCCAGCGTCTTATATATATATATGTATATAAACGTATCCATATCAATGAATGTTAGAAAACAAGTCTTAAAATGCTATATTGAACCTATCATATTATACGGAAGTGAATCTTGCAGGTCTGCACAAAAGTCATTGGAAGCAGCAGATATGTAGATTATAGAATGCTGTGAATTCCCTGGACGCAAAAATATCTGATGCAGAATGTTTGAGAAGAGTTGGAGATACAAAAAAGAAATCTTGTAAAAAATATAAGAGAGAGACAATGCACTTTCATAGACGTGCAATGAGAGGAAGGGACATTGAATATATTATAACAACAGGAAAAATAGAGGGAATAAGAGCCAGGGGAAGACCAAGAGAAAAGATACTGGAAAATCTGACGAGATTTTCCAGTATCTTTTCTCTAGGAGATAACTAACCTAGCTAATGGCTTACATGAAATATCGGGTACTCTGGAGAAGCATAATAGCCAACGCCTGTCGGCATGGCGCTTGATGATGATGATGATGATATATATATATATATATAATATATATATATGAACTTTAAGTGCCCAGGGCACATGGGGCTTCCACAAGGGTTTTCCACAAATGCCTGTCCTTTACCTTTTTTTTCCGGCTCTTGATCAGGTGAGCCCTCTATTGCTCAACATCCTCTCAGTTGATCTTCTCCATGTCTCTTTTGGTCTACCCTTACTTCTGTTCCCCTGTGGTGTCCATCTTAGTGCTGTTTTTGGAAGTGAGGTATCAGTCATTCGGAGCACATGTCCCAGCCATCGCCAGCGTCTTATATATATGTATATAAACGTATCCATATCAATGAATGTTAGAAAACAAGTCTTAAAATGCTATATTGAACCTATCATATTATACGGAAATGAATCTTGCAGGTCTGCACAAAAGTCATTGGAAGCAGCAGATATGTAGATTATAGAATGCTGTGAATTCCCTGGACGCAAAAATATCTGATGCAGAATGTTTGAGAAGAGTTGGAGATACAAAAAAGAAATCTTGTAAAAAATATAAGAGAGAGACAATGCACTTCATAGGACGTGCAATGAGAGGAAGGGACATTGAATATATTATAACAACAGGAAAAATAGAGGGAATAAGAGCCAGGGGAAGACCAAGAGAAAAGATACTGGAAAATCTGACGAGATTTTCCAGTATCTTTTCTCTAGGAGATAACTAACCTAGCTAATGGCTTACATGAAATATCGGGTACTCTGGAGAAGCATAATAGCCAACGCCTGTCGGCATGGCACTTGATGATGATGATGATTGATATATATATATATATATATATATATATATAATATATATATATATATCTCACAGATATATATTATACATATTTATGATTTTATATACATAAACTTAATATTGAAGAAGGCTGGCTAGTAAAGAGGATTAAAGAGAGAAAACTTAAATATTTTGGACACATTAAACGTCATGATAATCTACAGATTATCTTGGAAGGGTACATAATGGGAAAAAGAAAGAGAGGAAGACCAAGGCGAAGATGGCTGCAAGACATCGTTGATGATCTGCGAATGGATGCATTAGCAGCAGGCCGTCGTGCTCACAACCGAGAGGCCTACAGGAGTGCTGTTAGGGAGGCAAAGTTCTGCAAGAGACATGCAAATGCATGAATGATATATATATATATATATATATATATATATATATATATATATATATATATCATCATCATCATCGGGTGCCGTGCCGACTGGCGTTGGCTATTATGCTCCTCCAGAGTACACGATCCTTCATGCAGGCCATCATCTCAGTTGGTTATATATATATATATATATATATATATATATATATGTCAATAGAAATTATTTATATACATATATATATATCCATTTTTCAAGATGGACTATAGATTTTAATTTGTGTCTTCATATGTTTATTTACGTGTTCTATAAGTCGTTAAAACGCTTTCTTGCCAAAATATGTGTTGTGTTCCTCAACTTTTCTTTTCTTCCTCATTAAACCCTCTTTTATTATAAAGCTGCGCCTTATTACCAGCGTCTCAACCTCCTGCGCCACTGTACCGGCTGCCAGCGCTGTAACATTATTTCCATAAGAAAGACCCAGGCGAAGAAAATGTAGTCATGTCCACGATAGTTGTCGTCTTCAGGTAAGGAAGGACAAGAGTTTCAGCTGAAAAGATGTCTGATGAAAATGAGAACTTGAATAATTCCAAGTTTTAAAAGGAAAAAAAAAGATAAATTCTGCTCTTCATTAGGTTTTTTTTTCCCTTTGCGGCATCTCACAGGCGCCCGAGTTGGCATTCCTGTCCAGATCACGGGATGAAGAAAGTGAGAATTTTAAATTGGCCATCTCAGGAAAGTTCCACGCTGCAAATTTGCCCTAAGCGTTTGCAGGAAAATATGTGGCCATTGAAGCTCTGATGAAGCTTTCGTTTTTCTCGATGTACCCAGAGAGAGAGAGAGAGAGAGAGAGGGGGGGGGGGGGGTTTGAAAAAACCGCTCCTGGTTCATGTCATAGCATGAATAGTGAATACATGAAATATGCAATAATACAGATAAATTATGACATACACACACATACATTTCATGATATAATTAACTAGGAAGATTATTTTTTTCCACATAAAACAACAAGTGTAAGGCATTACAGCAATCAGTAAACGGTTAAAAATGTTTAATCTGAACTGACGTAAACACAAACCAGGACGACGAACCAAGAAACGCACGTTGGTAATCTCATAAAGATACGTTCTGAGCTGCTAATTGCTGGAGTACATCAGGACGCGGCAGTGGCGTGAGCCATGTTCCGAATGAGACGGTGGTCTGTCATTTTGATGGTGACAATGACTAGATGATGTGATAATGTTGATGAACCTCCTAGAACATGAATTTCCGTCGAATATTAAAGGGAGGGGGGAAACTCATTTCATAAATTTATTGGTAATTTTAATGCTCAACAACTCTAGAGACTAATCCTTTGTGATGTGTGAAGGCTACTGTTTTTTTCTAAAAAAAAAGGTGATATAGAATCAATAATGCATACCCAGTGAGAGGGTGGTCCAGCTTCAATGAAGGGCCCACAGGGTTGGGGCCCCGTAATGTTTGTCTAATAAATATGACAAGTGGGTGGGGGTGGCGGTGGAGGTGTGAGGATTAGCGATAGTTCTGCACGGTGTAGCAAAATACACCCTGGAGACCCTTCCTGCCTGCAGGTTACTGTCCAGGATAAAGTTTGCCATAGCCTGCTTGCAGGAAGTGTCTAGTATATAATGTACCATAGCCTGCCTGCAGGAAGTGTCCAGTATAAAGTCTACCATAGCTTTCCTGCAGGAACTGTCCAGTATAAAATCTGCTGTAGTTGTATCACCAATGTTAACTCTTATACAAATACCATTGCTGCTCTCTGTCTATGCTACTCCTTACATAGAAAACCCCTCAGTCTGTGTCTTATTTGTTGTGTTGAACTTACTTTGACATGCGGTAAACCCATCACGGATGGAATGTCTACTTCTTGGGGCCCGGCATTAAAATAACATTGTGGATGGAATGTCTACTTCTTGGGGCCCGGCATTAAAATAACATTGTGGATGGAATGTCTACTTCTGAGGTGCGGTATTAAAATAGCATTGTGGGTGGAATGTCTTCTTCTGGGGTCCGGTATTAAAATAACATTGTGGATGAAATGTCTACTTCTGGGGGTCCGGCATTAAAATAACATTGTGGATGAAACATCTACTTCTGGGAGCCCGGCATTAAAATAACATTGCGGATGGGATGTCTACTTCTGGGGTCCGGCATTAAAATAACATTGTGGATGGAATGTCTACTTCCAGGGGTCCGGCATTAAAATAATATTGCAGATGGAATGTCTACTTCTGGGGGCCCGGCACTAAAATAACACTACTACAAACTCTTCTACTTTCCTTTCAGCCGAAAGCGATTCTCCCCTCTCAAATTATTCATCCTGGACGTGTAAAAAAAACACCCCACGTAATTCCAGGCTTAGCTTTAGGAAATCTGGAACATGGAAAGCGATGAGGAGGAAATCAACGAGTCCAGGACATCAGGATTCAAGCAGAACGCACGATGAATGAAATCCAAGATATCAAACTGAACTCACAAGATTTGTCCAAGATCTGAAAATCATTAAATTCTGTAAGAATTCTGCTCCTTACTTTATTTTTGTGCGAATGTATGCGCGTGTGTATGTGTGTTTGTGCGTGCGTAGCGCATTATCCTCTTTTCTCTCTTTAGCCAGGGATTTTTTTAAAAATTGCAGATACGATCTATGTCAGTGGTTCTCAACCCATGGGCTGCGGCCCAAAGGTGGGCCATGACAGGGAGTATTGTGGGTCGCGCTGAAGTCTCAAAGCAGCCAAAAAAAAAAAAAAGAGGGAGAAAAGTAGATACAATAAAAAATTATTCCGTATTTTTCACGCAATGCATTGGGGCAGACTGCACAGATGCAAGCCGCAGAATTGTAGGTCGCTCTATTAGTAAATGAAAAGAACTTTTGTGTAGCAATCAATATGCAGTTAAACATGTAGAGAAAGTATTACGTAATACTTTATAAAATTTAGATTTATACCTTGCAAATATAAAGCACTTTATTAGTGGGCGTTAAAAATGTTTGACCTTTAAATGTGGGTCGTGCAGCACAAGGGTCTGGGAACCGCTGATCTATGCCCATGTGGCATCCTCCTATTTGTTCGAAGTCGCATGATTATTATGCACATTAACAAATGCTGAATAACTGTGACTGAGTGAAAGCTGTATGATGAAGAGCAGAATGTTAGACGGGCCTGCGTGCCCAATTCTTAACTCTTTGAAAATAAAATATGTTCGTTCGTTCGTCATTATCGCACCGTTTGTGCATTTGTCTGTCTGTCTGTCTGTCTGTCTGTTTGTGTCTCACCATTATCATTTCCCACAGCTTCATAGCGACGACACAGACTGGTGATATATGTAAATATTTTAATTTTTGATATCTAATTTCTGCAGTTATAACAATTAAAAATGTACTTAGAGAATTAGAGAATGAAAAGATTTCTAAAAAAAAAACCCCTTTAAAATACATGATTTGAAAACAAGAATTAGGCGGATGACATTAACATTTATGACTTTCGCTACCGACAAAATATCAGCCAAATCTCGTGTATGAAGACAAGACCTTGTGGATTTTCGCCAGGGTTAGCGACCCATAGCTGACATGCCAGTGTCAGAGTCAGCGAACCATAGCTGACCAAGACTCTGTCCCACCTCTCAGTTGGTACCCCCAGTAACAATTATTAGCCTGGCTAACTGAGCAGGGATCGCCATAGTCCCCGTGGTGGTGGAGTCTGCTAAAGAAGTAATGCACACCCCCTGCTTTGTAGCTACACTCCGGGACTGAGAAAATAATTGCCATAACCCGCTCCCAAGGCGACATGATGTTGTGCCTCAACGCCTCCACAGCAAAGAACAGCAGCTCTCAGTTACATGGAGATAGCACAAGACAAGACAAGACAAGACAAGACAAGACTTCAGCCCCCCGCAACTTAACTCTCTTCCTGTATCAAGGGGACACAACGGGGAGGCTCAGTTTTTGCCAAGTTAAAAGCGCGGGTCTTGATCTGTATAGGGGGGCATAATTGCAAAATTGAATGAAAAACAGTATTTTCGTGTACTTCCGTGTACCTATTATGTTTCAAAATATAACTAAATATATGAAGATTTCATAAATGCAGAGTTTATTTTAAGAAAAAAGAAGTAAGGTGATGTTTTTAGACAGTGATTGTGTCCAACTTACCACCAGCTAGGTCTAGATGTACAGTAATTACTTTCTTTGATGCCTAGATCTACCTGTCGGTCTCGTATTGTGATTCTATGTTGCATTGTCGCTAAAATAATGTCTGAAATAACCTTATAACTACTTCTCCAGTCTAATATGTCTAGATCTACTTGGGATACATTCAGGAACAGTGGTCTGGTCACAGGCCATGTGCATGCCCCTATCCACATCACCAATAACTGAAATTTCTCGATGTTTCTCTTCGTTTTTCTCGCTCAAATCAGTTGTAACTAAGCGCTCTTCCGCTATTTTGTAAAGGGACATAAGCAGTTAACGTGCGAAACAAAATGAGAATTAAAGTTATACGAAACAAAACATGTGGGAGTATAGGAACCAAAGGCGCGGAAGTCAGAATCGACTTTGGGTTTTACATGACCCACATGGCACGGCAAGAGTTAAGATTTGGGTCGCGAACGGACATTCCAGACTACAGCTGTATATAATATTCTACATAACTCTACAATGAGCATGTAAAATGATCCTTATAAACCAACAATAGAATCCAGGAAAACCAAGAGCTACTAGTTATATTTTACTGTTGTCTTGTGCTAAAACCGGGCAATCCACACAGACAACTTGACATTGCACATTCTATATTTAGCGAATACATCATGCTCTAAAAATAACTGCCACAACTCTCTTAAAAAATTTGCAACCTGTCAAGGACGCTGACACGATTTTGTGTCTGCCACAAGACGGATTAAAATGTTTCAGAGTTATGTCAGGTACCTGCACACACACACAGACACACATGACTAACACACATTACAAAAACACACACAGCATTAACAGACATTACAAAAAAACATTCATTATTGTAATACTTGTCACCAAAAAAAATTATATATATATATATATATAAAACAGGAGACTGCTGGCTTCCATTCTGAAGTAATGCTGTTCGTGACAGTGGTACTAAACAAAGGTTATAAATACCTTCATCTGTAGAGAGCATTAGATTTCTAAACCGAGCAGTGATAACATTTAACAAAATGCACTTAGCAACAAAAGTAATAAACAAGTTTTAAATGTACAATACCTTCAAAATGAGGGGAACAGCAATGGAGGTCACTTCTACTGTAAACAGTCTCAGCTTTCAAAATGAAAGGAAAATAAAAAAACTAGAACCTTTAGTGATTTTCTTGTATACAGACACATCAAAGGCTACAGGAAAGTCAAAGTCTTCGGAACAGTTTATTCTCTGTAAACCTGAATGTGCAGACAATGCGACACCTCGTGAGTGACGTGTGACACATGTTCATTTGACACAAATGATTAGTACCAGGAGCATAAACAAATGGCCGCCTGAGAGTTCTTGAAATGCATTATGTCAGCCACTGCCAGACAATTTGTTCTACAGGGTTCACAGCTTCTGCTGTTGCAGAGTCGATCTCAGAACAGAGATAACGTCACGGGGGACATGCCCAGACTCGCCCACCAGTAACCAACTACTCCTGGACAGGGCTGCTACATCGCAGGGCCTCACTTAACGAAACCGGTTTAATGAGCGGGCCTGCCCATACGAGGCCGGCCACCAGTATCTATTACTGGACAGTCGTGGCGTATCTTCAAGTTTAACCCACGAAACAGACCTCTACCTACCACTGTTACCGTTGTCAGCATGCCTGGTCTGTGCAGAATTAAATGTCACTATAATGCGACAACTACAAGAGAATGAGCTTCAGGTCCGTCTTCCAATTGTCCATCAGGCACTGCTTCCACGTCACCCGAGGTCCGGCTTCCAACTGTCCATCAGGCACTGCTTCCACGTCACCCGTGGTCCATCTTCCAGCTGTCCTGCAGGCGCTGCTTCCACGTCACCTGAGGTCCGTCTTCCAGCTGTCCTGCAGGCACAACTTCCACGTCACCTGAGGTCCGTTTTCCAGCTGTCCTGCAGGCACAACTTCCACGTCACCCGAGGTCCGTCTTCCAGCTGTCCTGCAGGCACTGCTTCCACGTCACCTGAGGTCCGTCTTCTAGCTATCCTGCAGGCACTGCTTCCACGTCACCCGTGTTGTTCGTTCGCGGGCAGTTTTTTTTAACTCTTGCTCAGTGGAGAACTGCCATGCTCTTACTGCCTCATGATGATGACAGTTAACGTCATGGTTGTGGGGAGAGCTATGCTGGCAGCTGTGTTGTGAGGCGAGTTTCTTGCAGCGGCGGATTCGTAAATAGAGCAATTCATTGCACACATCTGGTTGTCATCCAGAGCAGCATGCCAAGACTTCAGTATCCAGATGAAAATCATAGACCACATATGGTCAAACTCTGGTCAGCAGGCCACATCCAGCCAGTGAAAACAACTTTATGGCCCGTAGCTAATCTTTAAAAACCGAATAATTTTCTGGAAAAGTTAATAATATTGATTTTATATTGAACAGGGTCCGACATAAAGCATAGTTATTAACTGACGTAGTGCGCAGAAACCAAATACGTGGGAAAAATAACATGACGTCAGATATGTAGCAGACAAACGGTCATTTTTAACAATGGCTTCTTGGCAAACACAACATCGTGCATTCACCGTTGAAACTTATTTTAAAAGTGGAGAATCGTCTATTACTGTACAACGAGAGTTTCGTCGCCATTTTGAGTTGCATCCCCGTGATAATGTTTCCAATCGGAGAACAGTTTTGAGAAAGGTAAAAAAAATTTAAGGAAACCGCTAATTGCCTTAATAACAAGTCTACTGGTCGTCTAAGAACTCAACAGACACCTGAACGAATTCAAGAAATCCGCAACGCATTGCTGAGTAGCCCTCGGCGATCAGCTATTAGGCATGCTTTGGCACTTGATATGTCGGATCACTTGCTACCTCGCAACATTTATAATCATTTGCATTTGCACATTTGCAAGTTGCAAGTTGTGCAGCAACTGAATGATTTGGCTAAAATTAACAGACTTGACTTTGCTACTGATTTTCTAGCACGCATTGAAGGAAATCCGAATTTTCTCAATAACCTCATAATGTCTGATGAAGCACATTTTGAGTTGTCAGGAAGTGTGGACAAGCAGAATCTCAGATACTGGTCAGCTGAAAATCCACAATTTATTGCATGAGAAACCGCTCCATAGTGACCGAGTAACAGTGTGGAGTGGCGTCACTTGCCCATATTTTTGTGAAGACGAAAACGCACATCCTCTTACTGTTAATAGCGATCACTATGTGCAGATGCTTAACTGAATACTTCATTCCAGACTTGGCCAATAGAAATAAGAGACTAATATAGTTTTAACAAGATGATGCAGTTGCCCAACTAGCCGGTCAGTCCATGGCCATGCTGCGACAAGCATTTCCCAATCGTCTTATTTCCAGATTTGGGGATATTCATTGGCCGACAAGGTCACCGGATTTATCGGCTGCATACTTCTTTTGGTGGGGATACCTCAAGAACACGATGTATGCTACTCCACCACAGTCAATTGCAGACCCAAAGGATCGAATCCGACACTGCATTCAAAATATCCCTTTGAACATGTTAAATGATGTTATGCAGGAATTTTCCAGACGCCTGGCTGAATGTATCAAATGTAATTGCGGGCTAATTTTCAAAACCTAAACATGATTGTCAGTAACAATAAAATTATCCATTTTTCTAAATTTCATTTCACTGTTTTATTTATTTTTTTTTTACCAAAAACATGTATGCTGTTTAATTTATTTTCCATTTTAAAAATCGAGCTATGCTTTATGCTGAACCCTGTACAATTACAGTAAACTGGCTTGATAACTTAATAATGCATTACATTTAATTATGTGGATTTAACAACTTAAGATATGCAGACGACACAGTCCTGATTACTAAAAGTGAAGGCTCTTCTGGACGTCGTGGTTCGTGGAAGTAAAAATAAAGGTCTCGGCCTGAACAAAAAGAAGACTGAAGTGATGGTCATCTCAAAGAAAAGAATACCACCAACATGTAGCATTACCATCGATGGCACAGAACTGAAACAAGTTGATAGACTGAAGTACTTAGGAACGATTATAACAGCTGATGGGAAATGTCACAACGACATAAAAAGCAGATGTGCTCAGGCCAAGTCAGCATTCCAGAAAATGAGAAACATCTTTTGCAACAGATCCATATCAATCTAAACAAGATTCCGAGTATTTAAATGTTACATCGAGCCAATTTTGTTCTATGGATGTGAAGCATGTTCCATGAATAAGAGAGTACAGCAAGAAATGGAGGCCATGGAAATGTGGTTCATAAGAAGGATGTTGAAGGTACCATGGACAGCTAAGAAAACCAACGAAGAAGTCTTAAGAGAGGATGGAGTTAAAAGTCAAATTACAGCAAAGATCGGAGGCAGACAAACGAAATTTGTATGACATTTTCTGAGAACAGGAAAATTGGAACACATTGTGGGAAATGGAAAAATTGAGGGAAGAAGAGACAGAGGAAGACATATATATATATATATATATGTATATATGTATATATATATATATATATAGAGAGAGAGAGAGGGAGGGAGAGAGAGAAGTTACTAGATGGGCTGTCGGTGTGGCTAGGAAGAAAGTCACCGGCGGATCTCATAATCAAGTCTAAAGACAGGGAATTGTGGAGAGAAATGATCGCCTACGCCACGCGGTATGGCACTTGATTGATTGACATGCATGTTGCGACTATGAGGACCGTAGATATGACTTTTTTTTACCTGAGTGACCCACCTGAAGGTGAGAAAAGTATTTTTTTAGGCGGGCCAAACAAGAAAAGTTCCCCATGCCTTTATAAAACCATCACAATAAGCCGTTTCTGCAGGTTCCTTGATCTGAAACAATTCTACATCAGAACAACGCTGAGGCCATCACAGCGGAACTAGCTTCAGCATCCACAGACTGATACCCTGCCACAGACAGCAAATTCCATAGACACGGCACAAATAGAAATGCATGGGATGAACTCAGAATCTTCTACGAGCATAAACAAGGCTGCAGGAACTAGAGACAAGTCCTTTTCAGAATAGTGGCAGAACACCCCTCAAGATTTCTTCACTCGTCTGATTTGTGCGCGAAAAACAGATGCTATTCTTACCTTGATGTCAGTGGACGTTCTCAGTATAAGGCCAGATATGTTCTGTACATTTTGGTTCTCCGGACACAAACATATCGTATAACGAAGTTAAAGAGACGACGTAAACCCAGTGAGCCGAACATCTCTATTTCCCGTGGCATTTGCATACAGCAGGGGTAGAGGTAGGGATGCCAACATCTGAGGTAGGGATGCCAACATTTGAGGTAGGGATGACAACATTTGAGGTAGGGATGTCAACATTTGAGGTAGGGATGCCAACATTTGAGGTAGGGATGCCAACATTTGAGGTAGGGATGCCAACATTTGAGGTAGGGATGTCAACATTTGAGGTAGGGATGCCAGCATTTGAGGTAGGGATACCAGCATCTGTCCTGGCTGCCTTTATTTTCCTAGAGAATCCTCCCAAGATATACATTTTTTTTTTCTTTTAAGGCTGCGTTGACCCGGTTCCGATCGATTCGAAAAATCCCGCCCGAGTGCGAAATCAGCCCATAGACCTTCTGATCGACATGTGAGTGCGTTACCCACTACACCACCGCGGCACCTTCTCTGGTGTAAGAAACTCTTCTGTAGGAAGAAAACGAACAAGTAGAAAAAATAAAGTCAAACGAAATATGTTGCGTTTTCTGCAGTACTGAATTGTACATACTCCGTTGTATGTTGGCTTATGAATCTGGATAATAGTAATAATAATAATACAACGACAGACGAACCGATGCGACAACAAAAAAAAGATCAGAAAATTTGACAGAAATCTCATTAAAAAAAGAATCCTCCTAAATGAAGGCTAAATACAGCATCGTCTATCCATCACACACACCACACACACATACACACACCACACACACATACACACACCACACACACATACACACACCACACACATACATACACACATCATACACATACACAAACCACACACTATACACATACACACACCACACACATACACATACACCATACACACATACACATACCACACACATATACACACCATACATACACATACACATACCATACACACATACACGCACATACACATACACGCACATATTCACACATACACCCACATACATACACCACACCCATACACACATATATATACATACACACACAAAAGAAAATAACAATTCCTGTGAAGATATAGAAAAGCCCGTGCTCAAATCTGACACAAAAAAACAAATCTTCCACATCATTTTATTTTCAAGGGAAGCACCAGCTTGCACGCAAGAAAAAAAGAAAAGATCCATCACGCTAGTCTGAGCACTTGTTAACAAGAACAATTTTAAAACGCTAAAGTGAAGAAGAACATGAACATTTTTTTATTAAATCTAGAAAATTAAAGAACTCTGACGACGCTGGAAAATATACTATAATCGTCATAGAAAACTGGAGCATAAAGCTACGTCTAACGCAGTTACAAAATATTTGCAATATAGCTCTACAATTTTGTTAAGATGATGGAATTACCAGAAGCAATATAGTGAGAGAGGAAAGAGAGGATATACAACATAACACACAATTAGAAAATTATTTCCGTTAACATTTTTTCCCCATGAAGAATATTACGGTCTGCTTCCACAATGTGCAGCAGGGCATATTAAGCCGATCATAACTTCCGGGGACAGTAGTATTCACAAGCTCAGTCCTCCGACATACTTGATAAGCTGAATCTCTTCACAAGCTTGGGCCATTTGGTTATGCCGCTGCTGTTTTCAACAAATCCTTTCGTGTGTGTGTGTGTGTGTGTGTGTGTGTGTGTGTGTGTGTGTGTGTGTGTGGTGTGTGGTGTGTGTGGTGTGTGTGTGTGTGTGTGTGGTGTGGTGTGTGTGTGTGTGTGTGTGTGTGTGTGTGTGTGTGTGTGTGTTGTGTGTGTGTGTGTGTGTTGTGTGTGTGTGTGTGTGTGTGTGTGTGTGTGTGTGTGTGTGTGTGTGTGTGTGTGTGTGTGTGTGTGTGTGTGTGTGTGTGTGTGTGTGTGTGTGTGTGTGTGTGTGTGTGTGTGTAGGTGACCCTCTACTTCTTTGAGAAATCTATATATGCCAAATATCTGTAAGCAAATTACATTGGCTAGGGGCTATATAACGCTATATAATGACTAGGAGCTATATAACGCCATATAGTAACAGAGACAAGGTTTTAATCACAATGTGCCACGTCAGCCGTGTCTCGTTCTTTGCCAGCGTCTTGTCGTGACATAAATCACCAAGACGATGTGCGAAGTTAATTCTCATCTGACCCCAGCATAAATATCGTTTGACCCCGAGCAAAAACCTCTCTTGACTCAGAAATAAATCTCCTCATCTTCTGCTTAAATCTTTCCTAACCCCAGTATAATCCTCTCTTGACCCCAGAATGAATATCTGCTGACCCCAGCGCAAATACTTTCAGATCCCCTCATTTAAATATCTCCCGACCCCCCCCCACCCCATATAAATATCTTCTGACCCCAGCGTAAATACTTCATACCCCCTCATATAAACATCTTCTGACCCCAGCGTAATTACTTTCAGATCCCCTCATATAAATATCTCCCGACCCTCTCATATAAATATACCCTGACCCCAGCGTAAATACTTCCAGATCCCCTCATATAACTACCTCCTGACCCCATCGTAAATACTTCCAGATCCCCTCATATAAATATCTCCTGACCCCAGCTTAAATACTTCCAGATCTCCGCCTATAGATATCTCCCGCCCCTCTCATATAAATATCTCCTGACTCTAAATTAAATACTTCCAGATCCCCTCATATAAATATTCCCTGGCGCCCTCATATTAATATCTCCTGGCCCCCTCATATAAATATCTCCTGGCCCCTCATATAAATATATCCTGGCCCCTTCATATAAATAGCTCCTGGGCCCCTCATATAAATATCTCCTGACCTCATCATATAAATATGTCCTGGTCCACTCATATAAATATCTCCTGACCCCCCTCATATTAATATCTCCTGACCCCCTCATATAAATATCTATTGGCTCCCTCATATAAATCTTTCCCGACTCCCTCATATAACTACCTCATGACCCCAGCGTAAATACTTTCAGATCCCCTCATATTCATATATCTCCTGACCCCCCCCCCCCATATTAATATCTCCTGACCCCCTCATATAAATATCTATTGGCTCCCTCATATAAATCTTTCCCGACTCCCTCATATAACTACCTCATGACCCCAGCGTAAATACTTCCAGATCCCTTCATATAAATATCTCCTGGCCCTCTCATTTAAAAATAGTCACGCAAGAGGAAAAAGTATATCTGGAAATAATAGAAATGGAAGAAATAGACTCTATACTTTCAACTCGATATCCCAGATCTGCAACTCCCCACTAGCCTTTCAACTCGATATCCCAGATCTGCAACTCCCCACTAGCCGTTCAGTTCGATGTCTGAGATCTGCAACTGCCCAGTCTCTCTTATACTCTGATTATTAATTAAGAAAAAGACCAAAGTGGAACAAAATCTACATGCACAAAAGCAGATTCTGAGAAACAAACAAAAATCAAACAGCCTATCACGAGCAGGAGATAAAACATTTGAAGATAATGACCTAACAATAGAAGATAATAAACGTGACGAAAGACGAGGTGTAATATGGCAACAGCAGCAAAGTCATTTTGTTCTTTTATTGTTAAGGTGTCTCTTTACATGGGTAAATTGGATGCACTTGGCAGATGATGATGCAGTGAAGATCATGTAATAAATAATTCATATCAGAATGGGGATGTTTAGGTTATGTCTCTTGTTTATCGATACAGATTGAGGACTTGAAGGTTTTAACCCAACACCTGTATTATGTTCCATTGATTAAACTGTGCTCCTGGTATCAGATGCACCAAGTGGGGTAGGTGATGGTGTTAACATCGTGTACCACGTGGGGTAGGTGATGGTGTTAACATCGTGTACCACGTGGGGTAGGTGATGGTGTTAACATCGTGTACCACGTGGGGTAGGTGATGGTGTTAACATCGTGTACCACGTGGGGTAGGTGATGGTGTTAGCATCGTGTACCACGCGGGGTAGGTGATGGTGTTAACATCGTGTACCACGTGGGGTAGGTGATGGTGTTAACATAGTGTACCAAGTGGG
Source organism: Achatina immaculata (assembly GCA_009760885.1). Classification (NCBI taxonomy): domain Eukaryota; kingdom Metazoa; phylum Mollusca; class Gastropoda; order Stylommatophora; family Achatinidae; genus Lissachatina; species Lissachatina immaculata. The sequence goes on along the minus strand of CM019716.1, from coordinate 64,960,382 downwards.
GTAGGTGATGGTGTTAGCATCGTGCACCAAGTGAGGTAGGTGATGGTGTTAGCATCGTGCACCAAGTAAGGTAGGTGATGGTGTTAGCATCGTGCACCAAGTGAGGTAGGTGATGGTGTTAACATCGTGTACCAAGTGGGGTAGGTGATGGTGTTAGCATCGTGCACCAATGGGGTAGGTGATGGTGTTAGCATCGTGCACCAAGTGAGGTAGGTGATGTTGTTAACATTGTGTACCACGTGGGGTAGGTGATGGTGTTAGCATCGTGCACCAAGTGGGGTAGGTGATGGTGTTAACATCGTGCACCAAGTGAGGTAGGTGATGGTGTTAACATCGTGCACCAAGTGAGGTAGGTGATGGTGTTAACATCATGCACCAAGTAAGGTAGGTGATGGTGTTAGCATCGTGCACCAAGTGAGGTAGGTGATAGTGTTAGCATCGTGCACCAAGTGAGGTAGGTGATGGTGTTAACATCGTGCACCAAGTGAGGTAGGTGATGGTGTTAACATCGTGCACCAAGTGAGGTAGGTGATGGTGTTAACATCATGCACCAAGTAAGGTAGGTGATGGTGTTAGCATCGTGCACCAAGTGAGGTAGGTGATGGTGTTAACATCGTGTACCAAGTGGGGTAGGTGATGGTGTTAGCATCGTGCACCAATGGGGTAGGTGATGGTGTTAGCATCGTGCACCAAGTGAGGTAGGTGATGTTGTTAACATTGTGTACCACGTGGGGTAGGTGATGGTGTTAGCATCGTGCACCAAGTGGGGTAGGTGATGGTGTTAGCATCGTGCACCAAGTGAAGTAGGTGATAGTGTTAGCATCGCTTTGATCCACGGACGGATATTACAGCTATATCTATAACACACGTATCTCACCTCAACATTGACACCATCATCTCACCTCCACACTGACACCATCATCTCACCTCCACAGCGAGAGCATCATCTCACCTCCACATTGACACCATCATCTCACCTCCACACTGACACCATCATTTCACCTCCACGCTGACACCATCATCTCACCTCCACGCTGACACCATCATCTCACCTCCACACTTACACCATCATCTCACCTCCACAGCGACAACATCATCTCAGCTCCATACTGACATCATCATCTCACCTCCACATTAACACAGCCATCTCACCTCCACATTAACACAGCCATCTCAGCTCCTCATTAACATTAAAAGGAACAAAAGTTAGAAACCAAGAGAAAGACAGTCCTAAAAGTAAACGAACATGTAAAGACTTGCCCTTTTATTGCGAGCGGTTATATGCTCGTAATTGACACGAAATTTCAAACTTGTATCAACATTTTATTTTAAGGAATGAATTTTTCAGTCTTGGAATGAAGAAACTTTAATACTTTAACATGAAATGATGTTCATTAAATTTGGTTTGGACTTTTATTCTTTGCGACTGAGGCCTCCGTTTCAGTAAGGTGTATGGCCTCCTCTGGCCTGTATCGAAGAACGACATCTCCTTGACATGGATCCGATTAGCCTTTGGATCTGTTGTTGTGGGATGGCTGCCCAGTCTTCCCGCCGTGGAAGAGACAACTGCCGAAGATTGGTTGGCGCCATGTTTCGTTGGCGGACTTGTCTGTTGAGTTCATCCCATAAGTGTTCTATTTGGTTCATGTCTGATGACATGGATGGCCACGGAATGGTCTGGACGTTGTTGTCAGCGAGGAACTGGATGGTGAGTTGTGCCACATGAGGTCGAGCGTTATCCTGCTGAAAAATCGACCCTGGTGCAGCCAGAAGTGGAAGGACGTGACAACGAAGAATTTCAGCGACGTATCGTTGGGCACTCGGGCGTCCTTCAATTTGCACTAGGTCACTTCTTCCAATGAAGTTGATCGTCCCCCACACCAGTACACCTCCACCACCATGTGGAGGAGCCTCATCCGCGCAGTTCTGAGGGCTACGCCCATGGACTCTGCAGTAAACTCTTCTTCGTCTGTCTTGTCGCTGGAGCAGAAAGAATGATCCATCACTAAACCAAACCCTTCTCCAATCATTCGCAACGGTCCACTGACGATGCTGGTTCGCCCACTGCAGTCGGTTCTGGCGATGCCGATCCATAAGAACAGGACCTCTATAGGGTCTTCTAGCCCAAAGACTATCGCCATGTAGCCGGTTCCTAACCGTTGATCTGAAATTCGACGAGCTGCTGTCATTGACTGGACTGTTGAGGACGCAGATGCAAATCGATTACTGAGGTGATGCCGCCGTATGAAGCGATCTTCGGCAGGAGTTGTGACTACGGATCTTCCACTGCGAGGCCAGTCTGCAACTGAGCCAGTTTCTTGAAATCGTCTCCAAAGGCGACTAATGGTGCTTCTGGCCAAATTAAAGTGTCTGAGTATTACCCTTTGTGACTATCTAGTCTGTAAACGTCCAATGATGATGAGTCATTGTTCTGTAGTGAGATGAGCCATATTTGCGCTTTGAATTTTCAAACGAATTGATTCGAGGAGCGTCAGTCTTTTATAGGCATTCAATAACATGGTCAGTGAGTTTTGTGTTCAGTAAGTTTCATGGGATTCTTGTGAACCTATCATGAGTTATTGTCAAAAATGCTGTTTTGACTAGTGTCACTTTTCTGAGCTCTTGAATCACCTGCTGAGTACAATTCAGGTCAGCAGGTTGAAGACCTGCAAAATCTCTTGGATAACGTCGCCAAAGAATGTGAACAGAAAGGCCTTACTTTGAACATCAAAAAGACAGAGACTATGGTTATATCTAAGAAAACAGAATCCACCAGCATGCAGTATTAAATTAAACGGAACTATTCTAAAGCAGGTGCAGAAATTCAAATATCTTGGAGTAGTAATAACTTAAGATGGGAAATGCAGAACAGAAATTAGGAACAGAATAGGCCAAGCAAAGACTGCATTTCAGAGAATGAGAAACATATTAGCTAACACATCTTTATAAATGAATGTTAGAAAATGTTGTATTGAACCTATCTTGTTATATGGAAATGAATCATGGACAATAGGCAAGTCTGCACAAAAATCATTGGAAGCAGCAGAAATGTGGTTTATTAGAAGAATGTTGCGAATATCCTGGACAGCAAAAATAACTAATGAAGAATTTATGAGAAGAGCTGGAGACACAAAAATCCTTGTCAAAAAGATAAGAGAGAGACAATGTACTTTCATAGGACATACAGTGAGAAGAGGGGGCATCGAAAATATTATAACAACAGGAAAAATAGAAGGAAGAAGATCAAGAGGAAGACCAAGAGAAATGATACTGGACAGTTTGACGGGATGGTGTGAGAGGAGATCACCAACTGAACTGATGGCCTGCATGAAGGATCGTGTACTCTGGAGAAGCATAATAGCCAACGCCAGTCGGCATGGCACCTGATGATGATGATGATGATGATGATGATGATGATGATGATGATGGGGTGAAGTTGATATCCAAGTGAACGTTTCAGGCATATAAGATGAAACCTAAACTCTGAGTTCACGAGCTAAGATCTAGCTTGTTACAGCGTCTTCTTGCCCCGAATCACAGAGTAAAGGGCCAAACCCGAAACGAGATCATCTGTAATTAACGACTTTCGATGTATTTGTTTATTTGAGGGTTTTGTTTGTTTGTTTGTTTAATCGTTCCAAAAAATGAATGTACAAAGATCATTCAAAATTTTGGCCAGCACGAGTACAAACTAATGGAAATATTGACTGATGTTGCACAAGAAAGCACTATGCAGTTTTGTTTGTTTGTTAACCAATTCTTCTCTTTCTTTCAGTCTTTTTCACTATTATTCTCTTACCTCATAGATCAAACAGACAACCATTAATTTTTTTAAAATATAAAAATCTTACTTTTACATTACCTTTTTTGTAATGTAGAATCTAAATTTGTACTTTCCCACGTCACAGCAGAATGACAAATAACATCCCAAACAAAATAATTTCCCAAATCTTAAATAATACTCCCTTCTGTCTTTTCTTTTAAAGGGAATTTCTGGATATTTAGGAAAAAAAAACTTCATACAACATTTTTAGAACTGTCACAAGGTTCAATAACAAAACAACATGGGGACATCTTTCCTCTCTAGAATCCATAAAGTTCAGCTACAGAAGAATAGAGCATGCGCCAGTCCCCTCTAATGGAAGCCCCTCTCGGTTGACTGATTGCTATGGAAATATCAGATAATGGCAGAAAAATATGTAGCAATCCAGTCCTGTACGTGCGCTAAAATGGAGCCAAAATCCCTTTCGTAGTTAAAAAGGTTTTATATGGATTTTTTGGCAGCTAGGACTCCTCCCCTCCCCCCGCCCCCACCCCCACATCAAAGTTGAGAATCATTGAAAGATCAAACAAATTTCCATTCAGAGTTCCGACTGGCGTGCCTTCTGGGCTGTAGATTTGGAATTTATTTCATGGTTTATATGTTCTGAATAATAAAAAAAAATTGTTTTACTGTGAAGGAAGCTCATGTTCTTGATGTTCTGTGTGTGTGTCTGTGTGTGTGTGTGTGTTCTCCACAGGATAATTTATGAAAGAGTAAGATGAACATACAGACGCAGTTACAGTAAATTGCTGTTGCATCACAGGTTCTCTTATGGGTATGTTACGGTCAAGGAAAGTTAATATATATTCACCTCCACCGTCTCAACCTCAGAGGAATGTTTCAGCCCTTTAAACAGCTGCCACTCTAACAAGAAACGCGAGCGGGGCGGGTATATACAAGGAGCAATGAAGTGAAAACTAGCCGAGGCCACTAAATCTCATGATATGTGTGAGAGGGAAACACTGTCTTTGTGGTAGATAGCGTAAGTGTGAAGGTCGTCGAGACCGGAAGTGGAGTTCGTATCGGTTAACTGTTGCCGACTTCAAGGTCACGCTAACAGAAGTCATGCAAGAGGAAATAAGCCCGCTTCGGCTCCTGGCGCGCTTGCGCTAAAGAGCAGCGTGAGTATATATATATATATCCTTCCGGTGCCCTTAAACGTCATATAGGGCTCGCATTGTAGTTCGCCAATTTTTCCTGTCTTCAGCGAGTCTTTCAACCTCATCAAGGGATTTTATGCCTGTTAATTTGGCCTCTCTTAACAATGTCCTCTTCAGAGTTTCACGCGGTCTGCCTCTTTTTCTTTCTCTTGTTGTGTTCCACTTGATAGCCTGTTTTGGGATTCTCTGATCATTTCTTCTCATCAAGTGACCAACATATATTCATCTCCCTTTCCTGATCACCCATGAGACTGGTTGTTGTTCAGTCATCTGTCTTATCTCTGCATTGTTCTTGAATTTGTCCCACTTGATGCCGAGTATTTTCCTTAGGCATTTGTTTTCAAATGAGTCTAATTTCCATTTCTTTAGTTGTTTTCCAGCTTTCACATGCATAAATGAGGGTGGATATTGCATTTGAATTGAATAGTCTTAACTTGGTTTTTGTGCTTATAATTTTTTAATTCCATATGTTCTCAAGATTCTTGAAGATTGATGCTGCTTTAGCAATTCTGGTTCTAACTTCCTTTCTAGTGTCATCATCCTAGTCTATGTATGTATATATATATATATGTGTGTGTGTGTGTGTATGAAGATACATAGATATCAGTATATCTTCATACTCTGTATCTGTACTTCACACTCATATAGGTGTAGGTATGTATATGTGTGTGCGTATATAGCTATGTGTGTATGTACATACATGTGTATCGGTATGTATTTTTGTATGAACATATATGTAGGTGTGTATGTGCACGTGTCTTTATGTGTACGCACATACACGTGTGTGTGCGCACATCTATGTGCATACATGTGAATGTATATGTGTATATGCACATGTATGGATGTGTTTGTTTATATGTGGTATGTGTTTGTCAATAAATGCATCGGTATGAATTTGCTTTAAGAACAGTACAATGATATGTACTATCAAAGTCTAAATTAGTTTAATGTAAAGTATGACTTGACTGGTGTATCTATTATATTGCTGTTCCAAAAATGTGTGAGTTTAAAATGAATATGAGCATAATGAAGTTTATTTCATGTAGTTGCGTACAGCAGAACGTAGAGTGTATGGAAAGTAAGGGTTTATTATTTATTTACTTTTTCATTTTATGTTTTTTCATGCATATTATGTTCAATAAGAGATGCTGAATATCTGTGACTGAATGAATGTTGTATAATTAGGGGCAGAATGGTAGACGGGCCTGCGTGCCCAATTCTTAACTCTACGAAAATAAAGTCTGTTCGTTCGTTCGTTCGTTCTTTCGTTCACCACGGAGTGAGATGCTGAGAAAACAACTTCAGAGCTATAGAAGATCCGACAGCAAGGACACGGTGACAAGTAAACAAATTATTTAAACAATAATGCTCACTTTCTACCAGAGCTCACTTTCTACTAGAGCTCACTTTCTACCAGAGCTCACTTTCTACTAGAGCTCACTTTCTACCAGAGCTAACTTTCTACCAGAGCTCACTTTCTACCAGAGCTCACTTTCTACCAGAGCTAACTTTCTACCAGAGCTAACTTTCTACTAGAGCTAACTTTCTACTAGAGCTAACTTTCTATCAGAGCTCACTTTCTACCAGAGCTAACTTTCTACCAGAGCTAACTTTATACCAGAGCTCACTTTCTACCAGAGCTCACTTTCTACAAGAGCTAACTTTCTACCAGAGCTCACTTTCTACCAGAGCTCACTTTCTACTAGAGCTCACTTTCTACTAGAGCTAACGTTCTACCAGAGCTCACTTTCTACCAGAGCTAACTTTTTACCAGAGCTAACGTTCTACCAGAGCTCACTTTCTACCAGAGCTAACTTTTTACCAGAGCTAACGTTCTACCAGGGCTCACATTGCGGACTTTCATCTCAGCCAATAGTTTTCATCACTCGCCATGACAGTAAGTGGCGTGTGCACATGTTTTGAATTTTAAATGGCGTATTCAGTCTCACAACACCACAGCTCTCACTCTGACCTCATGATTGGCTTATTGGAAGGGCAGTGCCAAAATTATCAGCCAATCAGTGGCGTAAATACTTCTGATTGTTTTCTCTCTCTCTCTCTCTCTCTGCCTCTCTCTGTCGCTCTCTTTGTCTCCCTCGGCGTGTCTCTTTCTGTGTGTGTGTCTCTCTCTGTTTCTCTCTGACTCTGTCTCTCTGTCTCTGTCTCCTCTATTCACACCAAACTCTCCCAACAGAACCATTCTAGGGCGCTATTACTCCTGTATCTCATTTAAGCAAACAACTCTTCTGCAGCACACATATATTAGGCTGTGACAAACACCCTGCCCTACATCTTGTGACTGAGAATAATTATAGGGCACCTTTAAAGCTGACATTTTTAGTGAAGAAAACTCTCTTAATGTCCTTCTCGCTGACCTGGACATCTTACATGTTATATCGATAGGAACCATCAATAATACATTTAACGATATGAAACCTATGACATTTTAGAATATATCATAAGACTGGCCTTTACAAATGTACCACTTGTCACATTTAATGTAAAAATCGTTACAACTTCTCAGTAAGGTCAACAGCATAACATAGATGATATTTGCTTAATTTTTTTTTTTGCTGCACAAAAATTATCCTAGAACCTGACAGTGCGTGAATCATAACATTACCTGTGCAATATATAAAGAGTGAAAGCTCCAATGTTATCTTTTTTGTGTGGGAATAACATAATAAAATATAATTCCTTATATATATATATATATATATATATATATATATATATATCTGAACCTTAAGTGCCCAGGGCACATAGGGCTTCCGCAAGGGGTTTCCACAAATGCCTGTCCTTTGCCTTTTTTTTCAGCACTTTCCCAGGTGAGCCCTTTATTGCTTAACATCCTCTCTGTTGTTCTTCTCCATGTCTCTTTTGGTCTACTCTTACTTCTGTTCCCCTGTGATGTCCATCTTAGTGCTAATTTTGGTAGTGAGTTGTCAGTCATTCGGAGCACATGTCCCAACCATAGCCAGCGTCTTTCCTCAATAACTGCTGTCAGTGGCTTCATCTGCATACTTCCTTATACTATTATGAAAGTAATACAACATACACTATTAGCACTATTTTGCCCTGAGTGTAATAGGCAAACTCTGGCTACTCCATCACAAACATATACGTGCATTGATTCCACGTGCTCGTAAATTGCTCCACATTTCTTGTTTCCACCCTGTGGTCTGTAATAGCACCAGCGGCGGGTGCATACACCTCTTGATCGATACCCACTCTTTACTCCGACCCTGGACTGGAGAAATACCACGATATTTCTCTTTGTTTTCCTTTCCCGGACTGGATAAATGACAAAACTGCTCTTGACATATTCGCAAAACATATTAAGTGGGGGGTATTCGTGTGGAGTTTTCTACAACTTCGATTGCTGGTGTTACAAGATTGGACAAAAAAATTAGGTAGAGAGCATTACTTGCTGTGAAAGGAACCCAGCCACAAAACTTGTTGCCCTTATTTGACAGACACATCAGTTGTTGCCCTAAGTGAAAGTTTGCACACTAATCCGGGGTTACTAGATTTACCCAGTTGTCATCGTGATGTGAATATTAAGAGCGTGCGGGAGAAACTCTCCAGGAAACTATTTGTCTAGTCTCCGCGAGATTATCTCCCCTTGTGTTCTTGGGCTGATTTGCGTTGCAGGTTCTTTGGTCTGTTGTGTAGTGACGATTTCAATCACCAATGATAGTAGGCTGATAGAACTTAGTTAACAATTATAGTAAGCTGATTTAACTTAATTAACAATTATAATAGGCTGATATAACTTAGTTAACAATGATAGTAGACTGATATGACTTAGTTAACAATGATAGTAGGATGGCATAGCTTAGTTAACACTGATAGTAGGCTGATTTGACTTAGTTAATAACGATAGTAGACTGATTTAACTTAGTTAACAATGGTAGTAGGCTGATACAACTCAGTTAACAATGATAGTAGGCTAATATAACTTACTTAACAGTGATAGTAGGCTTTCACAGTTTTGTTAACAATGATAGTAGGCTGACAAAACTGTGTTAACAATGATTGCAGGCTGAAATAATTTTGTTAACAATGATCGCAGACCGATATAACTTATGTCTATTTCCCATTACATATACCGATCGCCATCAAGGGGACTACATTAGTGTCAGATTTCAGTGACCTTACCAGGACATGGATCAAACTGGCCTTCACCTTTGAGCCCTGGTCTACCATGTCTCTACCTTTCTCGAGTCCGAGTGGATGTGTGTTCCACAACACTGTTGAGGGGGTGGGGGAAGTAGTTTATGACTAAATGAAAGGCTTTCACAGTTCATTCCTCTAGTCTTATACAACATGTTTCTATGGTGTACTACGTCATAACTTGTTGTACCTCTTCCTTCCTGTTGTTGAGTGTTGTGTAGTTCTACTATACTTTTATCTCTGTTGGGTGCATTTACATTTTGTCACCCTGTAATCATTGTTTTCATCGTCTGTCTCGTCACTTACAGTTTAAAGATAAATCCACGCAAAAAAAACACGAATAAAAAAAAAAGGAATAACATAACAATAACGGCCCGCCTACATGAAGGAAAGTGCTCGTTTGGTTGTCCTTTTCTATAAGCTCCACAAAATCTAACATAAAACTAGTTTCATTTCGGTTGTAACGTGTATGGAGGGAGGTTTTCAAAAATGTCCTTTTTTTCTGACAAGACGAAATGGAGCAATTCTCAAAGGAATCTATTTTCAATCTCCACTCTTCAAATAAGCTTTATTTTTATTTCCTGGTCATACTAGAAGAAGAATAATGTATTTTTTTATTCTCCTTTGTCTGTAACAGTTAATATTGTTTGAGAACTGGCACTCTTATTACTAATATGAATTAAAGACCATTCTGGCACATCTAATGTCAATTTTTTGTTCAATCATTTTACATTTGTATGAAAGGCTGAATATTATTATGCCTTTTTTTTTTCTTTCAGAATCATCAATGACTTACCGCCGTTTTTATCGATATAGTCTCCGAGATATCAACCGTATGCAGGACAATACAAAGCGAGAAAATATTAATGGAACAGGAGAGCAGAAAACAGCGACCTCTGGAGAAATGGCAACATCGATGCCGGACAGGCAACAAAGTTGTCTGTTTACATACAAGTGATATGAAACGTGTACTTTCACATCTGAATGTATGTGCACGTAACAACAGTAGTACATATACTTCACGAACATCCAATGTCTCACTTAGTCGGAGCTAAGTAGTGTTAAACACTTGTTAAAAACTCGCGTGTTTTGAGGGTCTCTTTTCAAGTTTTCTATTATTAAATCACTGAAGAGATAAAGAGAGGAGGCAGAAAGTTTTCTACTAAGTCACTGAAGAGACAAAGAGAGGAGGCACAAAGTTTTCTAAGTCACTGAAGAAACAAAGAGAAGAGGCACAAAGTTTTCTACTAAGTCACTGAAGAAACAAAGAGAAAAAGAAACCATGAAGTAACGAATCTAATGGAAACAGCAGATAAAATTCTTCCGAAATACATTTTTTGTTGGATAACATCAAACTGCCCTACTCATGGAAATAAATAAACAGTAGCAACACTGCTACTTTCCAAAACCAGGTTTCTGATGAACGTTCCATGAACAAATGAAAAGGTTCTTTTGGAATTTGCAGGATATAATATGCAACTTAATTTTAAAAAGAACACTCAAATTCTTTGGATGAATCTCCAGAAGAGTAGCAGTGGCAGTCACTGAAAACTAAAACTCAAAACTGATAGAAGAAGTGAAGTTCTTGTAAGGCAGATTTCAAGAACCAAGACATGGATCAAAGTGTACCCCCCCCCCCCCCATCCACCCCTCTACCGTAATGTACTAAAAGTGCTGACGTGGCCTGTTGGGGTCTGATCTGGCACGTAGGGAAATCTACCAGAGCAGAATCAGTGCCAGATACCACGGCTTCAGAGCATGATCGTCACTGCCACATCAGCCGCCAAGAGTTTCTCGTTGACGGTCAGTACAAACATCACCAACAACAACAGCTAAGAATAACAAATAATTTTCGTCCACATTCACGTGGCGGCTGTTATCTGGGAGTTTTGTTTTGTACAAGTCTGATAAGGTCTTACATTTTCTAATCTGTCCATATAAAGGAACTGTTTATGAATTTCTAGGCCCATTCGAAAACTTCTGAAGTTTAAACAGAAATCTACCACAGAAAACACGCCGACTAAATGTTGAAGCTCAAACGGAAAGCATGAAGCACACTTGAAGATTACATGGGAAGTCTGGCAAGACACTACACGACAACTGCTTCACTGAGACCACCTCCCATGGATGGATGGATGGATGGATGGATGGATGGATGGATGGATGGATGGATGGATGATGGATGGATGGATGGATGGATGAATGATCTTCGCGCTAGTACTTTCTTTTATTCACGAGTTTTCAGTCTTCTAATATTTACTTACAGAAGTTCTGATGATTTACAGCAAATTCTGGGTCTAGAATATTCGAATTATTATTGGAATACCCATACAATTAATTCAAAAGCCAAGAAAAAAAATGAAAGCCTCCGGACTTTCAAACATAAATCTACAACATCAAATTACCTTGTCTTCCGGCTCGAGTTCTTTGTACTGGTCTTGTAACTTCAGCTTGAACAGAATGATGTCGTCGTTGACTTCATAAACAGCGCTGGACATCATTGGACCGTTGGCTCTTGTAGGTGCTGAGTCGTAGCGCCTCCATGGCCCTCCCTCTTCACTGGACGCGTCCTCGTCAAGAATCTGAGATCGGGTTTTCACTTCCAGGGGCAAACCGCCCATATATTTCGTTCTTCTGTGTCGGCCGTCTTTTCTCATGAACCTCATGACGATGAGGAAAACAACGATGGCAACGAAAATGGTAATGCCGACGAGGACGACAACGATGACGATATGTTCGTTAGCTCCAAAGCCACCGAACGCAGACGTACCGTTCCCTTGTGTCACTACCACAACAAGAGTGCCGGTGGTGGACAGCGGTGGAGCGCCATTATCTCTCACGAAGAGCGATATCGTGTAGGTGCCGGTGTCTTTGGCCTGCAAGTGTCTCACAGCAAACACTCTACCTGTTCGGGATTCTATATCGAATACATCTCTGCCGCCGTCTACCAGGGTGTAGGTTAAGGTGGCATTCTCACCCACGTCCTGGTCGCTGGCGCGGACGGTGGTCACGGTGGTGTTGTACCGCGAGTCCAGCGTCGTGTACACAGTCTTGTCATTTTGGTTGGGGAATTCAAACACAGGCGTGTGGTCATTGATGTCGGTGACGATGATCTGGACGTGCAAGTCGCTTGTCTGAGGATTCTCTCCGTGGTCCCAGGCCAGGACGTCGATGTCATAAACTTCTTTTGTCTCTCTGTCGAACGTCTTAAGAGCTCTGACCTCGCCTGTTTGAGTTAGATTAAAAAGTTTTGTCGCTTCATTGTCTGAGCGAAGCTGATACGCAATCTGTCCCGCCGGGCCATCATCTGGATCAATGGCTTGGATTTTCCCAACAAAAGTACCCAGAGGTCTGTTCTCAGGAATGGACAGGAAATACCCACTGGGCACGCGTGGTGTGTTGTCATTCTGATCCATTACGTCTATTATGACCCTAGCAGTGGATGAAAGACTTGGAGTGCCAGCATCAGCAGCCACAACCTGGAAGTCGAGTTGCTTGAAGAGCTCGTGGTCCAGCATTTGCTTCGTGCTCATCTCGCCGGTGTTGGGGTTGATGTGTATGTACGAGCTCACTAAAGGCGTCACCTCGCCAAGTCTGTAAGTCACGGTTCCGTTTTGGCCCAGGTCGATGTCCTCGGCTTCTAGCCTCAGGATAAAGGTGTTCATGTTCTCCGTGATGTTTGTCCTGTACGAGGATCTGACGAATTTTGGAGCGTTGTCATTGGCGTCTTCTAAAATTACGGAAAAGGCCACAGTTGTGGTCAATGGTGGATTCCCGCCGTCCACGCAGATCACTGAAACGTCATAGAATGGCACCTTCTCTCTGTCCAGACTACCGTACACCGTGACCTTGTATTCTGATTCCTTCAAACGCTGGAGCCCGAAGCTTTCGTCGTGGAGGTGACAAGCAACAGCCCCGTTGTCCCCAGAGTCGGCATCCTCCACCATGAAATGTGCGACCACAAACCCGGGCGAGGCGTTCTCTGTAATCCTGGACACCGGCGATCCCGGGGGGATGGTCATGCGAATGATCGGGGCGTTGTTGACAGAGTCTGTGATGTGGACGTTCACAACTGCCTGCGCCGTCTGTGGCTTGACGCCCTGATCTACCGCCTCGACCACAAGCCTCAGTGTCTGACCCTGCAGGGGGATGAGTTCTCGGAGGGTAACAATGTCACCCGTGTTGGCCACCACTCGGAACGTGTTGAATGCTTCCTCGGACTGGCGGGCTCCAAGCCGGAACCTGGACAGGATTAAGAGAAAATAATTATCTTACTTTAGGTACTACAGCTTGCTGATGTCATCAGTTATAAAATATATCTTTGTGGTGGTACAAGGGTTTGCTGATTTCATTAGTTCTAAAGTATATCTTTGTGGGTGGTACAAGGGTTTGCTGATGTCATTAGTTATAAAATATATCTTTGTGGGTGGTACAAGGGTTTGCTGATGTCATCAGTTATAAAATATATATTTGTGGGAGGTACAAGGGTTTTCTGATGTCATTAGTTCTAAAGTATATCTTTGTGGGTGGTACAAGGGTTTGCTGATGTCATTAGTTATAAAATATATCTTTGTGGGTGGTACAAGGGTTTGCTGATGTTATCAGTTATAAAATATATATTTGTGGGAGGTACAAGGGTTTTCTGATGTCATTAGTTCTAAAGTATATCTTTGTGGGTGGTACAAGGGTTTGCTGATGTCATTAGTCCTAAAATATACCTTAGTGGTGGTACAAGAGTTTGCTGATGTCATTAGTTCTATTTGATCTAAACCACACTAGATTACAAACTCATTTTATATAAAATCACACCAGACTACAGTTTCATGTTATCTTAATCGCACCAGATTAAAACTCCTTTTATCTAAACAACACCAGATTACAACCTCATGTTATCTAAACCACACCAGATTACATGTTTATTTTATCTCAACCACACCGGATTGCAGTCTTGTGTTTTAAAATCTAAACCACCTCTGTGTACAGATTTGCAGTGACTGTTGAGTAGTTCTGTTAAAAAACGACACATGGTTACTGCTCCTGTGTGCTAAAAATCCATAAATATGAATACAACAGAACCTGGACTAACACGGTCATGTTCAACAGAGACTCCGCTTTATCCCAGGCCAAGAAGCAAAGAGCCGCTATGAAACAAAGAACTCTGAAGAACGTTTTAAAGAAAGTTCAAAACAATTACTTATAAAAAAGATGTTTTTGTTTGGTCGGGTTGTATCATTTTATTGTAATATCAGCGTAAAATAAATCATAATAAAATGTAAATGTAAAACTACGCACTTTCATTTTTAAATCTGTTGCATGTCTTAGTAGTGTAGTAAATGACATACCAAACAAAGAATATGCGTGAATGTGTGTTTTTTTCTTTTCTTTTATACAACATTAATTTCACTGTGATGCGAGAAGAGACTGTACTAGATAAATTGGCAAGATCTTCTTGTACGCGTAATTTTTAATCCAAATTGGTCGGAGCCGTACGTTTATTCCAGTTTTGTCTTATCCTAGATAGTATTGGTTCACATTATCCCGGTTAATCGGGGTTCTTCTGTATTGAGTTGGAATGTCCGATTGAAATGTGAAAGACATATCTAGATAACACACGGACAAGACTGAAAGAAAGCGCATAGTAAATTCTGAGACTCGAACCCTGCTGGACTTTCGTGAAATACAGGTTAATACGCTGTCGTCACGTGACTCTTTCGTGGAATGCAGGTTAATACGCTGTCGTCACGTGACTAAATGGTTTGCTCGTCTTTAGCTATGGAGGGGGAAGCAAAGATGGCCGTGCTTTGTGTGACAGTAACATTGTCCTGGCATGCGAACCAGATCAGGCCGAAACCCTGTACCAGTTCTTCGGTGGTGCTTCAAGAAAAAAGGATCAGTCTGGGTAAGAGGGACTGGCTCGTCGTGATTTCTGTAATGGTGGAAGTCTGTCTGTCTAGAACCTGGTTCTCCAGGTCTTCAGGCCGGTCACCGTAACCCACTCCTAGTTCGACATAGCTCTTGTGTGACAACGCTTACACATCCTAGTTGTTAGAATCAGCTCTTGTGTAACAACGCTTACACACCCTAGTTGTTAAGAATCAGCTCTTGTGTGACAACTGTTACACTTTCTAATTGTTAAGAATCAGCTCTTGTGTGACAACTGTTACACTTTCTAGTTGTTAAGAATCAGCTCTTGTGTGGCAACTGTTACACTTTCTAGTTGTTAAGAATCAGCTCTTATGTGACAACGCTTACACACCCTAGTTGTTAAGAATCAGCTCTTGTGTGACAACGCTTACACTTTCTAGTTGTTAAGAATCAGCTCTTGTGTGACAACGCTTACACACCCTAGTTGTTAAGAATCAGCTCTTGTGTGACAACGCTTACACATCCTAGTTGTTAAGAATCAGCTCTTGTGTGACAACTGTTACACTTTCTAGTTGTTAAGAATCAGCTCTTGTGTGACAACGCTTACACACCCTAGTTGTTAAGAATCAGCTCTTGTGTGACAACGCGTACACGCCCTAGTTGTTAAGAATCAGCTCTTGTGTGACAACGCTTACACACCCTAGTTGTTAAGAATCAGCTCTTGTGTGACAACGCTTACACACCCTAGTTGTTAAGAATCAGCTCTTGTGTGACAACGCGTACACGCCCTAGTGTTAAGGGCATCTTGCTCGCAGCTTCAGGAAGATAATTCAATGACAACAGGAAAACAGAGACAATTTAGAGCCAATAACTAACATCATTCGGTTATCAATAGTTACAGGCATTCCCCCGAGTTACGAATGAGTTCCGTGTTCTTAAGTCGAATTTGTGCGTAAGACGAAACAGTTAGATGCGTTTCATATGTGCTATCAGTTATATAATTTACAGTATGCAGTGTCATTATCATCATCATCATTTCGTGCTGTCTCCCCATGAAAGCTCGGCCGGAATGAATCTCCACTCTGCTCTATTTCTAGCATATAGTGTTACTTGATCCTCTTGGGCCAAAGGCGGCGCATAGGGCGGAGGACAAGGCTCTCCATGTCTGGCGATTCCTTGCTACTTGCTTTAGATCTTCGGTGTTTCTGATGAGCATTGTTGAACACTCCTTGGTGATAACTCTTCTTAGTGTGTCTTTGGGTCTACCCCGGTTTCTTTTACCCTCTGGTGACCACGTAAATGCTTGGCGTGGGGGTCGTTCTTCGTCCATTCTAAGTACGTGGCCGATGTAGTCCCAGCGACGTCTTCTGATAAAGTTTGATACCTAGTCTTGTTTAGTTTCTTGTCTTATTGATGAAACCGATCTGAAGTCATGCCAACAGATATTTAGCTGTCTTCGAATGCACTTATTTTCAAAAGCATCCAGTCTCTTTTCCATTGCTGGGGATGTTCTCCAACTCTCGCAACCATAGGTTAGTACTGGCACTACACAGGAGTTGAAGATCTTGAATTTCGTGTGCCTACTGAGTTGTTTTGATTTCCAGATGTTAGTCAGCTTGTTGAAAGCGTTTGACGCTAAAGCAATTCGGGTCATAATTTCTGTTGATATACGCATAGTATATAGTGTACCAATTTATAAATTAAAAAAAAAACGCTAAAGGAGTTCAATCGCTGTAGACGCGTCATGTTTTTTATGCTCGTCACAACGTAGTGCTGCCTTGTTGTTATGTACCTAGAATATACAGTAATAGGTTTTACGCCCCCCCTCCCCCCGAATGGGGGGAGATTCTTTCATAACTACGGGTTGTAGATAAGTTGGGTACTGCCTGTATTATAACATAAAAATATACTTCTTTAACGTTTCGTTTTGTTTTATTAGCTGACCTCAGTCAGTCATTTTGCATGTCCCTTGCGGGACTTTGCCTCCCTAACAGCTCTCCTGTAGACCTCTCGGTTGTGAGCAAGATGCCCTGCTGCTGATGCATTCATTTGCTGACCTACACTGGGACAAATACTGCCCAATTTTTGTCCCCAAAATGAAACTGATATGGAACTACTTATTAATTCTTTTACACAACTGAGAAGACCAAAGTCAAGTTATGTCTTCTTATTTTTTATCTGCCTCTCCTAGGACATTGTAGGTCATTGACCAATGGCTTCTATTTATATCACGTCTAAGTTATTCCCTCTTCAAGTCCGAACTCCATTAACTTTTCACCCACACTGTTAACATTCTCATTTTCCTTTCCCTCCCGTGGGTTAGGTGCATAACGAGCCACACTGTGGCTGGCGTTTCTCATTCTATAAGCGATCCATGTCCGCTTCCGGTTAATTATCTGCTGATTCTGTCCCAGAAGTATAAGTGCAAAGAGTGTCCGGTATTAAAGAATCTATCTATCTATCTATCTAGCTATCTATCTATCTATCTATCTATCTATCTATCTATCTATCTATCTATCTATCTATCTATCTATCTATCTATCTATCTATCTATCTATCTATCTATCTATCTATCTGTCTGTCTGCCTGCCTGTCTATCCGTCTGCTTGCCTGCCTGCCTGAATGTCTGTCTGTCTGTCTGCCTGCCTGTCTGCATATGCCTGCCAGTCTGATGAAGATTAGTAAACAGTTACTGGTCGTTATACCGTAGTAAACAACAACAAAAATTCGCTGGCATTTCTCTTTCTGCTCAGCCTCTGCTGCGAGTCGTAGAGAGCAGTCCACGATGTTCTACCGATGTAAGCAAATGTCAGCTAGTAAACGCCATGAAAGCCTGGGAGATATTTCTGACGTGATTGGCTAAGATAAAGCAAACTTTAGAGCTGTCAGATTTCTTTTTTTGATTGACGCGAGTAGACTACTTTGATGGAGTGGCATTTTGAGTCTGGATAAATCTGTACGTTAACGAGAATATTTTTAAAAAAGGCAAATGTAATCCTGTCATGCCTTAGAAGCACATAGGGATATGGTGTTAGTGCCCATATTTTCCTTGATCTGTCAGCACACTAGAGGGTGATATGGTCAGTAGCCTGGGCGCTTTTCCTTCCCGAACTCCAGAAGAAGTAAGGTACTTATTTCTGCAGCTGGGTGATTGGGGCGCCTCCGGTGGGATTCAAACCCCCGACCTTCGCCATGAGAGACCAGTTCACTAACCACTTCGCCACTCAGTCGCCCATAACGAGGTTGAATAAAAAACATCACTGTGATACATATAATATTCAGTAAAACATAATAGAAAAGATAACTGCCAAGGGAAGTCAACATTTGTGTGTGTGTGTGTGGGGGGGGGGGGGGGGGTTATACAGTGTAAAACTGTCATAAAAATCCATAGGAGTCGAAAAAATCTTCATCCCAGAACCAAAGTTTATAAGTTTATCTAAAACCTCATCCCAAATGTAAAAGTCTAGATAGAAGATTATATAAGACTTCATCCCAGATGTAAAGGTCTAGATAGAGATTATATAAAACTTCGTCCCAGATGTAAAGGTCTAGATAGAAGATTATATAAAACTTCATCCCAGATGTAAAGGTCTAGATAGAAGATTATATAAAACTTCATCCCAGATGTAAAGGTCTAGATAGAAGATTATATAAAACTTCATCCCAGATGTAAAGGTCTAGATAGAAGATTATATAAAACTTCATCCCAGATGTTAAGGTCTAGATAGAAGATTATATAAAACTTCATCACAGATGTAAAGGTCTAGATAGAAGATTATATAAAACTTCATCCCAGATGTAAAGGTCTAGATAGAAGATTATCTAAAACTTCATCCCAGAAACACAGGCCTAGATGTAAGATTATCTAAAACTTCATTCCAGAAACAAAGGCCAAGATATAAGATTATCTAAAACTTCATTCCAGAAACAAAGGCCAAGATATAAGATTATCTAAAACTTCATTCCAGAAACAAAGGCCAAGATATAAGATTATCTAAAACTTCATTCCAGAAACAAAGGCCAAGATATAAGATTATCTAAAACTTCATTCCAGAAACAAAGGCCAAGATATAAGATTATCTAAAACTTCATTCTAGAAACAAAGGCCAAGATATAAGATTATCTAAAACTTCATTCCAGAAACAAAGGCCTAGATATAAGATTACCTAGGTAGTACACGCTGAGGACAGATAAAAAAAATTGTGCACATTTAAAGTAAGAAATCTGTACAACACAGACCAGTTTGAACACTGTCAGATGACAGAAAAACACCGCCTAGTGTTCGAAGATGTAATTAAAATGTTGTAACGAAACAAGAATTGCTGGAAAACAACGGGACAAAAGTAATACCAGACACAGAAAAATGGAAGACGGGGACAGTTGTTAATCAATCAATCTTGGATTATTATAGGGAAAAAAAAAGAGTTAAAAACAAAAGCTTACAAGAAACAAAGAAACAAATAAATTCAGTCTGGGAAATAGAGCGTTATAACTTAACCGAAGACTGGACTTATTGAACACATCTTAATAAGCAGCGACAAGTGTTTAATTTAAACTTGTGAAACGGCAAGGATAAACAATTGTAATTAAGACATAAAGGTAACACTGAGTGGAAACAATTGGGTTTGGGTGATCTCCTGGGACCCTTTTGTTTAGAACCAGCAGAGAACGAAGCCGCGACAAGAGCGGTATGTTAATATTGCTGTCCGCGCAGCCGTCGCGCGCACGTCGATATAATGGCGTACAAGCGCACTGCCGGGGCTGCGGGAGGTAACTGCGTAGGTATTTGACGCCCGATGCCGGCATTTTTCGTTTTAATTTGCATGGGCCCATGAGAATAGATTTCGCATTGTTTGTGTGTCAGTACTGACTGCATTGTCCGAGTGTTAGTGTCTACAAGTGATAAATTGATGGTGTTTGTTGTTAACTTTCAGAACAGCATTTTGTACGTTCTAGGGAACTGTGAGTTTTATCTGTTCTGTCCAGCATATTCTAATATCACACAAAGAAAGATCGGAACAATCGTACCGAAATATAATAAAACTATACGAGATATCACCACATACACAAGACATGAGGAAAACAAGACTAAGGGGGTAGATCAAGACAGAGAAGGAAGGACATCATAGAAGACTATTAAAAAAAAATTGGTGTCACCAACTGGGGAGAGAAGATTAGGAATATAAAGGAATGGATGTGAACTTTATCTGCAGCAGTGAGCCTTAATGGCTCGGAAAGCTGAAGAAGAAGAAGAAGAGGAAGAAGAAGAAGATATCACCACACAACAAAAACTAAATCAAACTTTGTTTCATTAGATTCAAGCAACAACAACAAAATCATTCTATCATTCAGTTGTATAGTTAGTTCAGTCATGCAATCTTCAGTCCCTGTTAAAACTACAAAACATATGTAAAAGCTATTTTACGAAGACATACATACATAAACATAGTGTGTATATCATGGTTTTCTAGAGGAAGTATCAAAGACAAAGAAATGAAACATCAAACAAAGCTACACAGCAAAACACCGTGGCTGTGACATCACAAGCTACACACGATAAGATAGCGCACACGACGAAGGAAACTATTTAACAACTCTGTGTTATCAAAGTAACAAAGTATAAACAGACTTATAAATTTCAGTTACACCATCCCATTTCTCACTGGTTTCTCCATCCCATTTCCATGTACAAGGAGACCCATAAATACGGATCAGAGTAGTTTTGTGCCGGAAAGCTTCAGGGTATTCCTGGTCCCATTTGTCTCCCCTTGATTTAATCTGACCTCCTTGCGCTGACCTGGATTTTCCTGGCACGTGATTTCCGGTATTCGTCCCTCACTTCTGAAATCTAACTGTTATCACTTTTTATTATCGGCTCCCGGGTCCAGACACGAGTCTGCCATTTTGTTCCCGCCAAAAATGTCTTCTTCCCCGCCAAAATTTCTTGTAATAGCAGACTCGAGGCTGACCACCAGTGGTCCGCATACATCAATAAAACGGCAGAATTTGATGTGTCTCATTTGTAAATTGATTGAAACCTTGCAAATTCAATTTATCACAAAAGCATTATTCCCTACACAACCTCAGAATATACGCATTATTCCCTACACAACCTCAGAATATACGCATTATTCCTTACACAACCTCAAAATACACGCATTATTCCTTGCACAACTACAGACTACAAGCGTTGTTCCCTACACAACCTCAGAACACATGCATTATTCCTTACACAACCTCAAAATACATGCATTATTCCCTACACAACCACAGACTACAAGCATTGTTCCCTACACAACCTCAGAATACATGCATTATGCCTTACACAACCACAGACTAGAAGCATTGTCCCCTACACAACCTCAGAATACATGCATTATTCCTTACACAACCACAGACTACAAGCATTGTTCCCTACACAACGTCAGACTAAAAGAATTATTCCCTACAAAACCTCAGACAAGCATTATTCACTACACAACATCAGACTATATATTATTCTCTACCCAAGACTACATACATTATTCTCTACCCAACCTCAGACTAAAGGAATTATTCCCTACAAAACCTCAGACTACAACCATTATTCCCTACAAAACCTCAGACTACAAGCATTATTCCCTACACAACCTCATACTACAAGCATTATTCCCTACACAACCTCAGACTACAAGCATTATTCTCTACCCAACCTCAGACTACAAGCATTATTCACTATCCAACCTGAGACTACAACCATTATTCGCTACACAATCTCAGACTACAACCATTATTCGCTACACAACCTTAGACTACAAGCATTATTCGCTACACAACCTCAGACTACAAGCATAGTTCCCTACCCAACCTCAGAATGTATGCGTACTCTTTACAAACAACCTCACATTATAAAAATTACTCCCTACACAACCTCAGACTGTACTCATTACTCAGTACACAACGTCAGAGTGTACACAGTACTCTATACACAACCTGGCACTGTGCACATTACTCCCTACACAGCCCCGAGACCGATTAAATAGCCACCTGGACGGACTGAATGACATGACTGTTTTGGCTGACTGTCAGCAAGTGGGAGACAGCCAGAACTGTTGGGCCGTAATGTTGTTTTGTCACGACAAGTGATAATGGACAATAAAAACAAGAGCTAACAATCAAAACAATATGTTTACAAGAGATGGGATTATCGCAATAACAGAAAAAAAACGGAGATACAGAACAGCGTTATACGTACAGCGTAAATTCACCACTTACATCAGATAGAAATATGCTTCTGCTGATCAGATATGCTATTAAAAACACACGAGTGCTGAACCAATAAAACAGTGGTCTATGTCGTGGTTCTTTAGCACTCTGGACAGCTCTGGTTTAAAATCAGGTGCCTGTCATATGTGCTAAATGCTAAAAGACCTGTGCCTGATAACCTGTAGGTCTGAGCACATCAAAGAACACTGCATATACGTTTATGAGTTTGTTGAGAGACTTGTCTTGTCTTGTGATATCTCTCTGTAGCTGTGAGCTGGTGTTATTTGCAGCCGATGCTGTGAAGGTGTTGAGGCATAATATCGTATCGGGTTGGGGGCGGGTATAACCCGCTGTTTTTGTCAGTCCCAGAGTACAGCTAAAAAGCAAGGGGTGTGCAATGCTTCTTTAGCAGACTCCACCACAATCAGGACTATGGCGATCCCTGTCTCGTTAGCCAGGCTAGGCCTGTTACTGGGGGTACCAACGGAAAGGTGGGACAGGGTCTTGGTCAGCTATGGTTCGCTAATTCGGACGCTAGCGTGTTAGCTATGGGTCGCTGATTGCTTAATGAACAGCGTCTTCATCGTCTGTGTTGAGAGAAAGATATGGTACCAGTGTATACAATTAAATAAATGTATAAGGGACGCTGTGTCTGATATGAGAGTAACAGGGGAGAAAAATAAATACAATTGAATGAGAAAAACATATAATGGCATTGAATTCACTTACGTGACCCGTCCATTATTCCCGACATCCTCATCCGTCGCTGTCAGCGTCATTACTCGATGTCCAACAGGTGAGACTTCCGTCACGTACTCGTCATACACCTGCTTGGAGAACCTGGGTGCGTTATCGTTGATATCATTCAGCGTGACATTTATGGTAATCTCACCAGACCTTCTTGGTGTCCCACCGTCCAAGGCAACTACCTTCAGGAAGTAGTGAGGCTGGCGCTCACGATCCATCAAGGCCTTCAGGTAAAGCTGGGGGGTAAGGCTCTCGTCCAGGTTACGAGTGACCTTCAGCTCGAAAGTGTCACTGGTCGGTACCAGCATGTACCTCTGCAGAGTGTTGTTGAGGATGTCGCGGTCGGTGGCCGATACTATGGGGATGGACGTTGACACAGCGGCGTCCTCGTCAATCTTGACAGTCATCGTGGACATGCTGAAAGTCGGGGAGTTGTCATTGATGTCCTCCACAAACACCGTGACCTTGATTGTATAAAACTGTTGACCCGACTCGGTCTGCGCCGCCACGTGTAAATTAAGCTTGCAGCTGGTCTCGTAGAAACAGATAAGCTCCCGGTCTATATTCGATGCCGTCCTCAGAACACCAGTTGAGTTGTTAATCGTGAAGTAGTTGTTGTGAGTTTCAGGGTACGTGAGAATACGGTATCGAAGCTTCCCGTAATCGCCGACGCCCAGCAGCTGGAACATCTTGGAGTCTTTGCCAACGTTGCCCACGAGGCTGTTGATCGGAAGCTCTTCGTCTATTTTATAAGACAGGTCAAATGGTTGACCTTTAGCCAAACGTATAACCATACTAAAGTATATGAGGAAGTGTAGATACATATATGATAATCTCGCCAGCAGCTTCATCTTGGAAGCCGAAGTTTTTTTTAACCTTCAACACAAGATGAATCTGTCCTAAAGAAAGTCTAGTTTCTGAATAATGTTACTCTCTGAACAGTCTCTGAGTGATCAAGCTGTTTATGAAATCCTCGCTTAACCAACGTTTTCCAAACAAAAATTTTCTTTTAGCTCAAGATAATTCTGAACATATTATGTTGCGTTTCACAATACGCTGACGTTTGATGGCGACAAGACACTTCTTGAGTGAGGCTGGTACTCAGATTATTGAGGGCCGCTATGCTGGTCTTCGGAACTCCATAACTCACCTGAAGGGTCGCCTCTCTCTTAACGTGGACTGTATGAATAGCAACAAATCTGTAAAAATACAAAATAAAAAGATAGTGGTCAATATAGCATACTGACAGTGTTGGAGAAGACGCAGGACTATTACAGGACTAATAGAGGCAGACTGACTTTTGTGGTCAGAAGCAACGTTTAAACAGAGAAAAAAAAACGTTGAGCAAAATAAAATAAAATAACAGCTATAAAATTAGTCGAGGAGATAATTAATTTTAAGTGCAGACTAAAAACAGTCATGCAAAATCATAAGAAACAGACCATGGGGAGATAAGTCGAAACATAACCTTATCGTAATTCTATTTTACGTCCACTTTGGAATATAGAGATACAGAGTCGCCTTTTGGCAGTCGACTTCACTTTTCTTGCATGCAATTTCGAGAGCTGCTCTAGGAGAAAGAAGCAAGCAAAATGCTTTGTTTATGAAGAAGAAACAGCGATAATTTATTAACGTTTATGCTCTTTTGCCTAACTTCATCGAGAACTTGTTAATCCTACATTTGTGACTAACTTCATCGAGAACTTGTTAATCCTACATTTGTGACTAACTTCATCGAGAACTTGTTAATCCTACATTTGTGACTAACTTCACAGAGAATTCCTTTATCCTTCTATTCTTGAGCCTAACTTCACAGAGAATTTTTTCATCCTTCTATTTTTGAGCCTAACTTCACAGAGAATTTGTTCACCCTTCTATTTTTGATCCTAACTTCACAGAGAATTTGTTCACCCTTCTATTTTTGAGCCTAACTTCACAGAGAATTTTTTCATCCTTCTATTTTTGAGCCTAACTTCACAGAGAATTTGTTCACCCTTCTATTTTTGATCCTAACTTCACAGAAAATTTGTTCATCCTATTCTCGAGCCTAACTTCACAGAGAAATTGGTCATCCTTCTATTCTCGAGCCTAACTTCACAGAGAATTTGTTCATCCTTCTCTCGAGCCTAACTTTACAGAGAATTTGTTCATCCTTCTACTCTTGTGTCTGATTTCAGTCTTTGCAGCATACTTGACAAAGTAAATGCGCTATTTATTAGCTTGTCTTAGCCCTGAGAAAAAAAATAAGAGAAAAAAAAAGAAATAACAGTGATTCTCCGTAATTTTGTCAGAGAAAGCGAGACCGGGATTACGAGTCTCTGATACTGTAAGGTGCCGGTTGCAAAAAGAGAAAAAGTTCTTTAGAAAAACAAAAGAGAAAGCCCTTCCCCCCCCCCCCCCCATAAATCTGAACATTGAAGCCTGGGTTATTTCGGCACAGCTGCTCCTCTCCCGATCAGAGCGGCCATGCACGGACACGAGATGCTATAATCACGTCGAGTTTCCCCGTCAAGCGAATGCCAGTCGCGGGTGTAACGATGTGTGAGCCATTTCGCCAGGATTCATTAAAAACCTGAGTAATTCCCAACGACTCCTGCTTCAAGGAAACTGGAAAATAATTTCCACCCTCCCTAATCTATTCTGGGTTATCAATAGCATTTTCTTTGCCCCTCTATCTCTACAACGTGGTAGAAGAAGTTGTTATTTAAGAGAAGGATGCTCCTGGATCCATCAGCCAGAGACGTAACTAGGGTTGCTGGCGGTCAGAACAAATAACAAAAATAATGCATTTTGAAAGAAAGAAATGTGCAAGAAAACTCCATTTTACTTAATAATTTGAGCGGATCCTACATCACCAGAAAGGAACGTTAGAAACAACAAAGAAATGCACACATTATTCCAATCTCCACTTATAACTTCCATTACGAAAATCAACACATTGAGATGGCTCTGACACTTGGAGAGGACGGAAGAGAATAGACAGATAAAAAGGGCTTATACAGAAGTGATAAACGGAGACAGACTAAGAGGCAGACTAAGACAAGGGTGGCGTGACAACCTGGGAGGAGATCTACGTGCCCTCTAAGTGCATAGTTGACAGGAGAAGATAAGAACAGAGAGGAATGGAGACAGCTGACAGGAGAAGACTAAGACAAGGGTGGCGTGACAACCTGGGAGGAGATCTACGTGCCCTCTAAGTGCATAGTTGACAGGAGAAGATAAGAACAGAGAGGAATGGAGACAGCTGACAGGAGAAAACTAAGACAAGGGTGGCGTGACAACCTGGGAGGAGATCTACGAGCCCTTTAAGTGCACAGTTGACAGGAGAAGACTAAGAGTAGAGAGGATTGGAGACAACTGACAGGAGAAGACTAAGAACAGAGAGGAATGGAGACAGCTGACAGGAGAAGACTAAGAACAGAGAGGAATGGAGACAGCTGACAGGAGAAGACTAAGAACAGAGAGGAATGGAGACAGCTGACAGGAGAAGACTAAGAACAGAGAGGAATGGAGACAGCTGACAGGAGAAGACTAAGAACAGAGAGGAATGGAGACAGGTCTTGTCTTCAGCAATGAGCCCCAATGGTTGAGAATACTGAAAGAATGAATTAATAACTTGAACTCATCCACTTTTCATTATGAAATTCATACATTCCAGCCAAACGTACGTGCAACACGTCTCTCACTCCAGCTACGCCTCTGAACAATGCAGATTAGAACTACTTGCACTCGACACACTTCATCATTTCTCTGGCAGTCACTAGAGTCCTACATTTAGAGCTTAGATTCAGATTATACTGAAGATTCAGAAGAAGAAAACTCGTTATCCGAATACAGAAGTACTTTGAATGAATGATTATGCAAGTCATTCCCACAACGTGGCTTTCGTACATTTCTTTCGCGAGTATATCCAGAGGATGCTGGAGCTAGGACAAATTAAGGGTGCTGGTAGGAAATCTGAACTGTCTGGCAGAAGACGCAACCTAAAGAACTTCATGGGAACTATTAGCAGACATACTCTTGGATGGATGCTGCGGTATGTGGCGGAGCATATGGAGCTGTCCTGAATGCAATTACTGTGTAGTCTGATCTTGACCCTTCGAACCTTTGAGCGTATATCGAGCTAAAATACGGATTTAATGCGGTAGTAACTTTATCCATTATTGTGTGAACATATTATTTTTCCTTAATGAACCGACACAGTCATATTCACACAGCTCTCTGGTAGGCCTCACTTATAGTCATGCGTTCTGCGAACTCAGAATGAATGTTCACAGCATAAGTGTGTCAGGCACTATGTTGCTGTTAGTGTTAACTACATAATCTCAGCAGTGGGTCTCTAATTCAATATCTTCGCACTGGAAACTAGGTTACAATGTTTCATTCATATCTATAGCTTAAAGACTGACAACAAAAACAACAACAACAACAACAACAAAAAGCCACCATAATCCGCTCCCAATCCGATACGATGCTGAGCATAAACGTCTTCACTGAATTGGCTAGGGAAAAACAGATAGCAATTCCAAGAAGAAGAAGAAGAAGGAGGAGGAGGAGGAGAAGAGAAGAATAAGGAGGAGGAGAAGAAGAGAAGAATAATAAGGAGGAGGAGGAGAAGATAAGAAGAAGAAGGAGGAGGAGAGAAGAAGAATAAGGAGGAGGAGGAGAAGAGAAGAAGAATAATAAGGAGGAGAAGGAGTAGAAGAAGAAGAAGAAGGAGTAGAAGAAGGAGTAGCAGAAGAAGAAGAAGAGGATCACTGAACTTTGGACAAGTACCTCTATCTCATCCTATAATAGAGAATATCATTAATATGTACTTACATCTTACAACCTGTAATATCACGAACAATAATACTGTAATACCAGCACTAACACTACACGCGTGAAAACAGCAGAAAGAATCTGCGCCAAAGGTCACGCCTAATTTGTTGGTTTTACGTTAAGTCTTTTGATGGGGCCGGCTAGCGTAGTGGTTAGAGCACTCGTCTAGCAACCAAATGGTCGAGGGTTCGAATCCCCAGCTGAGCGGGACTTTTTTCCGACCAATACGGCCCCGAGGTCGACCCAGCCTCGTAAAATGGGTACCAGAGAAAATCTGGGAAGTAAAGGCAGCGAGGAAAGGAACTGGTCACCCTACCTCATACGCTGATGACCCAGCATAATGAGGTCTCTAACGCTTCACCCCCTACGGCATTTGTTATGGGACTATCTTTACTTTTACTTTTTACTTTTGTGCCAAGCAGTATGTTTGTATTGTTGCAAATTTATTGAAATTTCTAACATAACAACTGAATTCAACATCAGGCACATAGCAACAGAAATACGGAAAGCATGAAAGTAAAAATAAACGTAGAAAGAATTCATCATATGTGATGAAGGAAGAATGTGTTCTGCTGTTCTCAAACTTGTCTCTTTGCTATTCGGCCCAAACATAGTAACACTCAAGTATTACAGTGACAGGAATGGTGAAATATTGTATTGATTGTGTAGTCATGAGATATTACAATACAAACCATGAAGTATTACAATGATAGCAAAAATGCTGCAACTTCCTTCGTGTGCCAGATCTGCACTAGAATGTTGGAGAGAGCGAGCTACAGAGCCAGGTTTCTCAATTAGCTCCATTATGACACAAACCACATCGATTCCCCCCCCCCCCCCCCCAACTCCTTCGTCACACCATAGATTCAGCCTATTTTCGGTAAGAAAAGATCTTTGTATGCTGTGAGTGGCCGCCTTAGGATGAACCTGACTCCAAGAGACATTCTTAACCTACACTTGCAACGAAAAAATGTCATATGTTACTCCAAAAGGAATGTTGCTGAGAAAGTGTGTTAAGCAGTATGACACTATCTATATAGTAAACAGTATGACATTAACTATATAGCATGTTACACAGTATGACATTATCTGTACAGTATGTTAAACAGTATAACATTATCTATACAGTATGTTAAAGACATTATCTATACAGCATGTTGAACAGTATGACATTATTTATTCAGTATGTTAAACAGAAACTACTGGGCTATCTTCTTTGTGGTTTTTTTTTCTGAAATGGTTAATCCCATTTCAGATACACACTTTGCCGTGTCGCAAGAGCTGTTAGATTTAGCACAACTTCATGATTCTGAATGTGTGTCGGCCATCAGTTCTTCTGAGACACTACTTGTAGTATGTAGGTGTCATTATAAAACGTGTTAAAAAGACACTTGTGAGCTGTTACAAGAGGAATATGCGCTTGTTGTAATTAGTGAAGATACTGGTGCGACCAGAGCTTTGGAAGACGTGTACTCGTGTATCTAAATAATGAGCTGAAGACAGGCATGATGGAAATGTAATCATATCACATTTGCTATAATATACTACACTGTATTAAAAATAATTTTCCTCCCATACCAATATCACACATGGACACTAAGAGTAAAAAACAGAAGGAAAAGAAAACATCATGACAGAAATGACATGTTTAAGCAGAATAAGGAAGAGGAGGAGAAGGGGTAGAAGAAGAAGAAGGAAGAGTAGCAGAAGAAGAAGAAGAAGAAGATCATTGAACGTTGGACAAGTACCTCTGTCTCATCCTATAATGGAGAATATCATTAATATGTATGCACATCTTACAACCTGTGATATCATGAATAATAATACTGTAATACCAGCACTAACACTACATGCGTGAAAACAGCAGAAAGAATCTACGCCAAAGGCGTATATATATATATATTTAACAAGAAGAGACCAAATTTAAAAAAAAGGACACCATCAAGGCAAAGGTTGGAGTAACACCAATATTTAATTATACCTACAAACGGTTAAGTCAAGTGGTTTGGACACACTACACAGCTGCCATCACACAGTATATCACAGAAAACTGTTACACTAAGATTTGTACGAAGCAGAGGGAAGGTTTGCTCAGGCAAGAGATGGGGTGGGGAATTTTCAGAAACCTTAAATATCCCATTTCGTGAAGCAAATCGCCCAGGCTTATCAAGAAGTCTGCCTGGACAACACTGAAAGATATATGAGGAAAGAGACAAGACAAGACAAGACAAAATAAGACATTGCATAAAGCGATGCAGATAGTATTTTTTTTTCCTGTTTAACTATAAGAAGTCTAACAAGAAAGCTTTTGAGTAAGAAGGATTATTGTAAAAATCTCACCTACAGGCAAAGCACTGACGAAGAAGATGATCACTGGATTCCATGCGCAGGCCCTTATACAGAACGTATTAAGGGGACATAAGCAAATAAATATCCAGAAACACGAAGGGGAAATAACTGACCTAAATTGAAGACATCTGCACAAGAAATTTATTTAAACTTCCTTAATAAAGCTGGTACGCCGACAGCTGCTACAAGTTCAGCCTCTGATCGACCTGTAAAATTATTCATCTGAAGCATGATTCTTCCCAGGTCCGCTGCGGTTAGTGGAAAAGTCGCAACAATTTATATCATTTGTGGAAAGTTTAGTTTTTTTTTTTTTTTAACGGCATTTTCATTGTTATAAACAAATGTACAAATCTTAGAAGGCGCCTAACGTTGACTGAGTGAACCAGCAACAAAGAGAGCGAGTCCCGGCCCATGCGAATCGAAATTAGTCAAATGAGATTTCCGAAGAAGAGCGTTATTCATGAAGAGATAGAAGATATAATGAGAAATCGAAGAAGGGAAAAACAAAAATCGAAAAACTAACACATGAAGACAAAGAGAGATTCCAGTTCAGCAAGGACTGTTGGATTCGAGAGTACAGAGAAAGTAAGCGGGAGATGGAAGGAGGAAAACTGGATAAGAAAATCGCTGAGGATGGGGGAGGTAGTGGTGGAGGGGGGGGCTGATCATATCATATTTTTTGCTTAAGCGAAACCAAAATCTTGACAAGTATATATATATATTTACAGAACAGGCATGTGACTTTCATCCTGTAAGACTTCATACGGTTTCATATTCTGCGCCTTCGGAGAGAAGCGTCTGTTATGATTATAAAACGCCTTGCTTAATGAACACTGTGTTGATATTTGCTTGTAAAGTGCCCGTTTCCACGCCATTAAGACATAACTGGGGATACTTTGTCAGGCCCGTATTTCCAAGACCATCGGCACATGAAAGTCTGATATGGTCAGTATCACGCCTGGCTGCTTTACCTTCTAAGATTTCTCTGGCGCCCATTTTAAGAGGAGAGGCCCGGGTGGACGCCCCCGGGGAACCTTTTGGTATTTGCTCGTAGCAAAATAAAATCTTTCCGTTTAGTTTCAATGCGTTTTTCATCCCATGAATATACACCAAAAAAAAATATCAACAGCTATCTTTCATGTATGTCCTTCTTGATGCTATCTTTCATACCTTTGTATTTCTAGTTACTCCAGGTCCTGTCTGGTCGAGTTTTACTTACGTGACATCTTGTCTCAGCGGCTTCAGTATGTTCCGCCCAGAATCCCTCTGTTCCTCACCTGACACGGCCTCTACAAGACCAGGCGGTAGTATCTTTATATATAACTTTATCAGTATCTTTATATATAACTTTATCAGTATTTTATCAGTATCTTTATATATAACTTTATCAGTATTTTATCAGTATCTTTATATATAACTTTATCTGTATTTTATCCGTATCTTTATATATAACTTTATCAGTATTTTATCCGTATCTTTATATATAACTTTATCAGTATTTTATCAGTATCTTTATATATAACTTTATCAGTATTTTATCAGTATCTTTATATATAACTTTATCAGTATTTTATCCGTATCTTTATATATAACTTTATCAGTATTTTATCCGTATCTTTATATATAACTTTATCAGTATTTTATCAGTATCTTTATATATAACTTTATCAGTATTTTATCAGTATCTTTATATATATATAAGTTTATCTTTCTTGCTTGATTTTTTTTATTTTTGATTTTTTAAAAAATGACACTGCACAAAACCAAAGCAGATTCTTATGGTTGGGGGGGTGGGGGTGGGGCTGGGTTTAGGGGGTCGGGAAGAGGGGGTATGAAGAGAAAAGAAGGTGCACATTGCAATTGTATTGTGAAAAAAAATTTTAGCAGCGTTTGCAGGAAGGAAAAAAAAAAGAAGACGACATATTTTAAAGTTGTTGATGGGAACCTAAAGGTGGTAAGCTAAATCTCACCATCCCTGCAAAGTTTTGGTTGAATATTCCAAGATAATGACAGATGTAAACCAGGTTCTACTTAAAAACCAGTACTTTTGTCTGTTTAAAAAAAAAGCCTTCTTCTTCTTCGTAGCAAATGAAAACCCTTTTGTTTAGTGCAGAACAAAAACCTGCAGAATTATTTTTATTTAATCACCGACCTCGTTATAAAATTATGCAAATCTAAGAGACGTGATGGTTAAGTAAGAGAAGTGAGGGTTACATTATGTGTAAGAAAAGTGATGGTTAATCTAAGAAAAGTGATGGGTACATCATATCCAAAAGAAGTGATGGTTACGTTATATGTAAGAGAAGGGATGGTTACATTATATGCTGTGCTACATAATTTCAGAAGTTATGATCCTTATGGTCTCTGATAAAGCACATGGATCACACTGTACACACTGTGTACAATGTGTGAATGAAAAATACGACATTAGTTAATGCTGGGATCTCGGGCGGTCAGTCAGTCATTTGCATGTCCCTTGCGGAACTTTCCCGCCCTAACAGCTCTCATGTAAGCCTCTCGGTTGTAAGCAAGATGCCCTGCTGCTGATGCATCCATTTGCTGATTATCAACGATGTCTTGCAGCCATCTTCCCCTTGGTCTTCCTCTCTTTCTTCTTCCCATTATTTACCCTTCCAAGACGGTCTTCTCTAATTTATCATGATGTTTAATATATCTCGGACGGCAATCCGGTAAAAAAAAAACGGAAGGTAAGAAACAGTACAAAGAAACGATGGTTTATTTTGTTAATCTGACTTGTTGTTGCAATGTTTGCCCTAATCTGTCTGTAGCCTTGTTTTAACTCTTTGTGCTGGTAACTCAAGAAAATAATAGAATCTCTCACGCAGGAAGGTCGGTTGCTCTTAACCTACCGTGTGAAGAGAAGTTATATTTAAGGAAGTGAGTTAAGGGAACATACGGACCTTATTTGTGAAATACAGAGTTAAGGAAACATACAGCACCCATTTTGTAAAATACAGAGTTAAGGAAACATACAGCTCCTGTTTTAAGACATACAGAGTTAAGGGAGCATACTGCACCTGTTTTATGACATACAGAGTTAAGGGATCATACAGCACCTGTTTTATGACATACAGAGTTAAGGAAACATTCAGCACCTGTTTTATGACATACAGAGTTAAGGAAACATACATATCTAAAATCGAGTGAATGAAAGCACGCGAAGAGGTTAAAGAGGATTGTGTCGGACCTGGGACACTTTTTTCTACTCCTCTTTACACAACTGTAATCATTTTAGAACAAAGCGAAGACATGTTTCTGTATTTCTCCACCACACTTCAGACAAAACGCAAAGTAAAGCCCCGTGTAGGAATCAAGTTCTGAAACGATTAATGCTTTCCGATCTCTTCTCATTACAGAAAATTGCCTCGTGGAGCGAAAACACGGCCTATAATCTTCTAAAATTTGGGTACAAAAATGAGAACTGTAAGTGACATTTTAGGACAATCTGCTTACGCTTAGAACATTTTTCGTCGGAATGATCTCCCTCTTCCCGTGACAAACCACGTGACAAACAGAATTAATCCTAAACAAGACCCCCTGGTTCTCTTGACATGTATTAATGAGAACAAACGTGGGGCAGATTTCAGAAAATTGAGTTTTGTATAATCTTGCAATAATAATGGGAGATCCAAAAGCTAACTGCCATTTAGGCTTGGTTACAATTTTGTGATATGTATCTCTTACACTCTCTTTCTCTTTCATTCTGTCTCCTTCCTTCTCTCTTTTTTTTCTCTCTGTCTCTTATTCTGTCCTTTCTCCCTCTCTTTCATTCCATCAATTATTTTTCGGCTCCATTCTGTCATTCTCAGAATATTTGTAGAATGTCTGGAATAGAGTGAAAATTGTATGATAAAGGGCAGAATGTCAGACGGGCCTGCGTGTCCAATTCTTAACTCCTTTGAAATAAAGACCAATCAGTCTCTCTCTCTCTCCGTCTCTCTCTCTCTCTCTTTTCATTGTGTCATTCTCTTTTTCTCTCTCACTGTGTCATTCTCTACCTCTCTCATTCTGTCTCTTCTTTCTTTCTTTCTTTCTGTCCGTCTTTCTTTCGTTTTGTTTATCTCTCATTCTGTCAACTCTCCCTCATCATTTTCTGCTTTCTCTCGTGCTTTCCTCTCCCTCTCTCTCATTCTGTCCTCTTCTTTCTCATTCTGTCCTTCTCTCTCATCATGTACTCTTTTCCCATAATTCTGTCTTTCTCTCTTTTTCTGTACTCTTTCAGTATCATTCTCTTTTTTTTCCATCTCATTCTGTCCTCTTTCTCTCTCTCTCTTTCTCTCTTGTTTTGGTTTTTTTTTCTCTCTCTCTCATTCTGTCATCCTTTCTCTTATTCATTTCTCTCTCCTTCTCATTCTATCCCTTCTCTCTCTCTATCATTCTGTACTTTTCTCGCTCTCTCATGCTGTTCTTCTTCACCTGTCTCTCTCTCTCTCAGTTCTTCTCTCCTTTTCTTTCTCTCTCTCTCTCACTCATTCTGCTCTTCTTTATGTTCTCTCACTATGTCGTTCTCCTCTCTCTCTCTCTGTTTCTCTCTCTCTGTTTTTCTTTCTCTCTCTATTACGTTTCTTCTTTGAAAATTACCCCCACCTTACCCCCGTGACCTCTCATCTACAGCCTTCAAAGATTTATCTTAGTCTAATTCTCTCACATATAACAGTATTCCTTGCTGACAACATACTCGTGTTGCATAATCTCCCTTCACGGCTTCTCCCATCAACCGACATTTCTCGTGACATTTTTCATGGCTTGTTGTTCCTTAAATCTTCGCATCCTTCATCTTTTTTTGTTTTTATTTTCAAGAGGTAATATGAAAGATAACAGGATAATTTAACTGATAAATTCTCTTCATATAATGTCATAATCTGACGCGGACAAAGGCTGAAAATTGCAAGGATACCTTATATTATGAAGAGCAACCATGATATCTTCAGTAAAAAAAAAAAATTACTGAAAGGCAATCTACAGTACTTCTGTATGGGGAACTTCTGAACGGAAAACGGAAAGCAGGATGGTAAAAAAAGCGATACAAGGATACGCTCAAAATCTCACTCAAGGCCTTCGGGATAGACACAAACTCTTGGGAGTCCAAAGCACAAGTCTGCCCATCATGGAGGGCTATAACCACCCTGGGTGCTCAGAGAGCAGAGCGCTCAAGAATTGAAAGTGGCCAGCACAAACGTGCAATGCTAAAAGCCAAGGCAGCACAAGCACCCACAACTGAATCTGGACATGTATGTTCCGTGTGTGGCAAAACTTTTAAACCTCGTATAGGACTAGTTGGTCACGCATGGACACACCTCACAGCTCACCCTGTTTAGACCAAGATGAAGCTGTGGTCATCATCGAAGACGATGGACGAACAACAACAATAGTACATTAAGGATTCTTTGATAAGATCGTCTTTGAAGTCAAAACATGCAACGCTTTGCGCATCGCTTTAATATACGGAAAACCTCGCTGCATTCTACGTATGTGAAAATTGTGAATAAAAAAAAATCGTAATATCTTGTGCACTTGTTACATGCGTTACATTCTACAGTTACGCTTCTTCACTTCATGCGGTCCATAGCGTCAATGTAACCGTGACCTTGTCTTTCTTCCTTTCTCTGTTGCTAAGTAAGTTTCTGGGAACATAAACCAGAGTTAAGGGAACCACACTGTTTGAACTTGACATTCAGTTATCCTTAACATACCCTTTCTACACGATAGTGTTCCTTCTCTACCAAGTTACACTCTTTCCTCACCTGTAGTTAGATTCTTTCCTCACCTGTAGTTAGATTCTTTCCTCGCCTGTAGTTAGATTCTTTCCTCACCTGTAGTTAGATTCTTTCCTCACCTGTAGTTAGATTCTTTCCTTGCCTGTAGTTAAACTTTTTCCTCACCTGTAGTTAGATTCTGTCCTCTCCTGTAGTTAGATTCTTTCCTCATCTATAGTTATACTCTTTCCTCACCTGTAGTTAGATTCTTTCCTCGCCTGTAGTTAAACTTTTTCCTCACCTGTAGTTATACTCTTTCCTCACCTGTAGTTATACTCTTTCCTCACCTGTAGTTATATTCTTTCCTCATCTATAGTTATACTCTTTCCTCACCTGTAATTTATATTCCAGGTACAATGTAAGTACCCTTACTATACAAGATTACAAACCCTCTAGCCCAGCCACATTCAGCTATTCCACCCACCCACCCACCCTCTTATGGGCTTGACTACCATTGTATGCTTCTTTTTTTTTCCTTTTCGCTTTCTCAAACTCCTCTTTACTACCAACTTATCACACTTCAAGTCTTTATTTACACATTCATAATACTCTTCCACGTGCACCTTTGGACACAGCTTCTTACAAGTCACAGCTGCATTCTTTTTGTCTATTTTATTCCAATTCTTATTTCTTATTTGTTATCCATGTGAGTTTATATTTTCTCTTTTTTTCGTTATTTCTTTGGCCTGTAGGCTTTTGTATGATTAAGGTGTAAACAGAAAGATCACAATTGCGTGTCCATAATTAACACAACTGCTCCTACTTTTTAAAAATAGTTTTAACATTTTGTTATCACGGCTTTGTGTTTATGTATTTTTATATGTTTAGTATTATATATAGTTACACCCAAAAACTATCCGAGAGTTAAAGGAACAGACAACTCCTGTTTCGTGAAATACTGAGCCAAGGGAACATGCAGCACCTGTTTTGTGATGATCATCATCATCATCAGGTGCCGTGCCGACTGGCGTTGGCTATTATGCTTCTCCAGAGTACCCGATCCTTCATGCAGGCCATCAGTTCAGTTGGTGATCTCCTCTCACACCATCCCGTCAGACTGTCCAGTATCATTTCTCTTGGTCTTCCGCTTGATCTTCTTCCTTCTATTTTTCCTGTTGTTATAATATTTTCAATGCTCCCTCTTCTCATTGCATGTCCTATGAAAGTACATTGTCTCTCTCTTATCTTTTTGACAACGTTTTTTTGTCTCTCCAGCTCTTATCATACATTCTTCATTAGTTATTTTTGCTGTCCAGGGGATTGTTTTGTGATACACAGATATAAAGGAACTTACAGCACCTGTTTTGTGACACACCGAGATAACGGAACATGCAGCACCTGTTTTGTGACACACAGAGATAAAGGAACTTACAGCACCTATTTTGTAACACACAGAGATAAAGGAACTTACAGCACCTGTTTTGTGAAGTACAGAGTTTAATCTTTGAGACAACCAATATGGTTAATAACCTCCTAAATTAACTTTTGTAAAACCAAAACAAAGAAAACTGAAATATTTTGGACATATTAAACGTCATGGTAATCTAGAGAAGACCGTCTTGGAAGGGTACATAAAAGAAAAAAGAAAGAGAGGAAGACCAAGGCGAAAATGGCTGCACGGCATCCTTGATAATCTGCAAATGGATGCATCAGCAGCAAGGCATCTTGCTTACAACCGAGAGGCCTACAGGAGAGCTGTTCCACAAGGGACATGCAAATGACTGACTGACTGACTGATTAACTGAAAACCAAAATTCCAAAACACACCATTCATGAAAATGAAAATCTTTTTGGTGTAACGTACTTCTGACCTGAAAATCTTAAGCAGACTGCCACAGTGACACACCCGATCACCAGATGTGGGGCAGGCACAATATACAGGCCAGTAAAAAATTCAGGAGAGATGAACTGTTGCCTCTGTAGAATATTAAGCCTACTACTGGCAGCACAGGTAACGGAAGAGAAACATTCTCAAAAGTCATTTAAAAAATTCCCGTTTCCATGCCATGAGGGCATGTTGGGAAATACGACGTTAAACCCGTATTTTCAATGAGCTTCGGCACATGAAAGTGTGATGTGGTCAGTATCACGCCCTGGCCGCTTTACCTTCCCAGATTTCTCTGGTACCAATTTTTAGAGGCTGGGTGAACCCCTGGACCTTTTTCGGTGTGTACCAGAAAAAACAGGAAAAATAGAAGGAAGAAGATCAAGAGGAAGACCAAGAGAAATGATACTGGACAGTCTGACGGGATGGTGTGAGAGGAGATCACCAACTGAGCTGATGGCCTGCATGAAGGATCGGGTACTCTGGAGAAACATAATAACCAACGCCAGTCGGCATGTCACATGATGATGATGACCAAAAAAAAAAGGGGGGGAGGGACAGGTATTGACTGGGTACGTGGGACTCAACTAGAAGATCTTGATTTTGCTGATGACATAACTCTTATCAGTAACAATGTGAATTCCATGCAAAAAAAAAGTAAATATCCTGTCTTCACTGGCTAGCAAAATAGGACTTGAAATTAACAAGGACAAAGCAAAAGTAATGAAACTTCTTATTAATCAAAATGGAAAAATACACGTAGAAGAGACAGATATTGAGAAGTCAATCAATTTACATACCTCCCAGCTACATAGACCAGGATGGTGACACCAGAAAGGAAGTTAGAATTAGAATTGCAAAAGCAGCATCGATCTTCAAAAATCTTGAGAAAATATGGAATTCAAAAGTTATAAGCACAAAAAACAATTTAAGATTATTCAATTCAAATGTAATATCCACCCTCATTTATGCATGCGAAAGCTGGAAAACAACTAAAGAAACAGACAATAAATTACTCTTTTGAAAACAAATGCTTAAGTAAAATACTCGGCATCAAGTGGAACGAATTAAAAAAAAACAATGCAGAAATAAGACAGATGAGCGAACAACAACCAGTCTCACGGGTGATCAGGAAAAGGAGATGGACATATGTTGATCACGTGATGAGGAGAAACGATTATAGAATCC
Source organism: Achatina immaculata (assembly GCA_009760885.1). Classification (NCBI taxonomy): domain Eukaryota; kingdom Metazoa; phylum Mollusca; class Gastropoda; order Stylommatophora; family Achatinidae; genus Lissachatina; species Lissachatina immaculata. The sequence goes on along the minus strand of CM019716.1, from coordinate 64,921,406 downwards.
CAAAACAAGCTATCAAATGGAACACAACAGACCGAAAAAAAAGGCTGACCGCGTGAAACTCTAAAGAGGACATTGTTAAGAGAGGCCAAATTAACAGGCATTAAATCCCTTGATGATGTTGAAAAGCTCGTCAAAAACAGGAAAAAATGGCAAACTACGTTAAGAGCCCAATGTGACGTTTAACGGCACAGGACGGATATAAGATATAAGAAAAAAAAATCTCACTGCGGGTTTGAACCCTGTACCACCGGAATAGTAAACCACTCAGCCTAACCAGGCCGAAATTGAAAAAACACATAATGCTAAATTACAGTCAAATGCAGCAGATAGTGGACAGATAAGGAGAAGAGACAGATGAAACATAATGATGAGCAAGCCAGAGGAGGACTGAGAGAAACAGGTAATAGATTCCACAGATGTTTGTCAACTGAACGGTCAAAGAAAAATCACCAAAGGCAGGTTTGAATATTATGATCACGGCGCCATCTACCACGGGAATTAAACATGATGATGATGATGATGACGTCGATGATGATGACGATGATTATGATCTTGACGATATAGAATATTTTCACCACGGCAATTAATCATAACATTGATATTTCTACCACGACAACTAATCATGGCGACAATCTTGACGAAAGAGAATACTATTACCACCGCAATTAATCGTGACGACAATCTTGACACTAGTGGATATTTCTACCACGGTAACTAATCACTATGATTATCTTGACGACAGCGGATATTTCTACCACGGTAACTAATCACTATGACTATCTTGACGACAGCGGATATTTCTACCACGGTAACTAATCACTATGATTATCTTGACGACAGCGGATATTTCTACCACGGTAACTAATCACTATGATTATCTTGACGACAGCGGATATTTCCACCACGGCAACTAACTATGATTATCTTGACGATAGTGGATACTTCCACCACGGCAACTAATCATGATTATCTTGACGACAGCGGATATGACAGTAACAAAATAACATTGAGAATACTTTATGGTCAATTCTGTCATGTCGTGTTAAAAAAAGGTGTAAATTGGGCTTTCTGTATAGCATTATTCTCGAAGGATACCAAGCTATTATTTCTGTCACTGTCCGCTGTCATTTCCATTAGTGTAGCGTACACCAATACTACGGAGTACCTGCACCGTACTGAGATTCTTCTTGGCTGGAGGAGACTTGCCAGACGTGGAACAGATAACCCTTTAACTTTTTCGTCTCCTTTTTTTATATTTTTGTAGATTCCCAGCGCGAAATTCGAGTTAACTGAACTCTATAAGAGACTTTAAGGGTACCATCAAACAAAATAGAAAAAGAAAAAACTAGAAAACTAAAAGAAATAAGAATAAAAAGTTAAATGTTAGTGTTCGATCATAAAACATGTTCTAAGTGTTTAAAAAAAAGAACTGTCAATCTTGATCTATACAGATATATTACTTACCTGTTATTTTGTATTTTATATATATATATATATATATATATATATATATATATATAAGCTTTTCAGTCTAGTGTTATTTATAGCCAGAGTTCTGTTTTCCTCAGCCGGAACTGTAGGTTTACTTCCCTTGAACTAGAAATAAGACATCATAATTTGCATTCTCGTCTGTTTTTCGACTGATTCTAACGAGTAGAGAAATGTAAGCTCTCCAAAGCTCATTTTCATGAATCATCGTGTTTCTGTTGCATTTTTTCGTTAATATCCTGTCGTTATTTGTTTTTCATTTTCCTCCCATCATCTCATGTTTGCTGATCCTGCGTTGAGGATATGTCCCATAAAAGAAGTTGAAATTTCTTTAAAGAAAAATTGATTCGAATCTTTTCATGGGCTTCTAACTTTTTATTTTTATTATTTTTTCCCTCAACTTTGTGAATTTTCATCCACGTGGAGATAAAACTTGGAAATTTGCTATATGAAGAGCTTTAATTTTGTCACACAAGATTAGTTCTGGTGTTATTCATTCGTATATGGAAAGAATAAGTTTGTACATTTGACGTATTCAAATTTCTTTTCCTTTTTAATGCTGTTCTATTTTTTTGTGTGTTAAAGTTTCTTCATTGTATCACATTTTTACCTTAATGTTCTGCCTCTGATGTATTTGTGTCATATCATGGTGTTATCCTTTGTATTTGTGACATATCATGGTGTTATCCTTTGTATTTGTGACATATCATGGTGTTATCCTTTGTATTTGTGACATATCATGGTGTTATCCTTTGGAAATATATGAACTTCTATATAGAAAATGCCTCGCGGTAATTTTTGTTCCCCGTAAAATAGCACAGAAATAATCAGTGGTTCCCAACCTTTTAACAACCAAAGACCATTGATGTACATATAGGTTCCGGGGAAACTGGATTATCTCAACGCATTAAACCTATTATTGTTTTTACTCAACAGATGGTTCTTAACGTGACATTGACAACACTTCCCCGGACCACGTGATAATGCACATTTTGAGAACCAGTGGATTAAAGGAAGTGATTTTTTTAAAGAAAAAGTGAAAATCAAAGACAGAGAAAGAGAGAAGATTTTTGCAAGAACAAATAAAATAACTACATATCGAGCAAATTCCAGACCTCGTTTCAATATACAGAACATGTTGTGGTGCATGTAAACAGCGCATAGGAGAATCGTCCTTAAAGTCTTAACCGTTAAAACGGAGAGTCATAATGCTACTTGGTGCCAGTACTGTTCTGTTCACTTAAGACTTTGAAATGTTCAGGGAGATTAAACAGAACTCTTAAGCTTCAGATGTTGGTTTGGTTAAAAAAATAAATAAACAAACAAATAATGCGACATATATAGAGAGGTCAATGAAGAAATTCTCAGAAAAGTAGTACAACAATTCCACTTATATCCCAAACTGTTCATATTATCCCACCACTTCTTTTAATCCCAATATTATATATTATTTCAACATCTCCTCCGAAGATGGCTGCAATACGTCGTTGATGATCTGCAAAATGGATGCATCAGCTGCAGGCCATCTTGCTCACAACCGAGAGGCCTACAGGAGTGCTGTTAGGGAGGCAAAGTTTCGCAAGGGACATGCAAATGACTATATGACCATCTCCTCTAATCCCAACATTATATATTACTCAACCATATCTTCTAATCGCAAAATTACATCACTCTTTCAGTCCCAATATTATATATTATTCCACCTCTAATCCTAGTATTACATATTATTCAACTATCTCCTCTAATCCTCGTATTACATATTATTCAAGGATCTCCTCTAATCCTGGTATTACATATTATTCCATTATCTCTTCTAATCCAGGTATTATATATTATTCCATTATCTTTTCTAATCCTAGTATTACATATTATTCCATTATCTTGTCTAATCCTAGTATTACATATTATTTCACCATCTCTTCTAACCCTAGTATTACATAGTATTACATGTAATCTTATCCCCATACATTACTAAATGACTGTCCTCTAGTCCTGCTCTAACACACTATATCAGCCACACTCTATCTCCTCTGTTTACGCGTTGCACAGTACAACTCATTAATTCATGGTTTTGTCCCTTGGTTACCTACACCACAATACATACATCTCACGCTTTCGTTTGTGTTGTTGTGTCCGTTGTATTTTATTTCATCCTCATTTACCTTGGTGTCCTTTCATCTACCCATTTTTAGTACACTTTCATCTACCATAAAGTTTTTATAAGTAAATGTTTACTGAAACTGAGCATATCTTTATGATCGATCAGCTTTGTTCTTGGTTTCACTGTACGTACATACAACATAATTCTCGTTATCTTCTTCATTTTAATCGATCTCACTTACTTGCTTTCTTAGATTACATTTCACTGCACACTTCCGCCATGTATGGGAAAAATAGTATCATGATTTAACTTCTGATCTCAGGCAGAGACATCAGACCGCGACACTAGTAACTTGATTTTGTTCATTTCCTCCTCAAGACCTGGCCTCTCTTCACAATATTTCTAGTTGTCTCCCTTGCATGCACTTAGAACGAGTCGTTGAATCAATACGGCAAGTACTAAAGTGGGGCATTGCGAAGACACAATACTCAATGAGACAGAGGTCAGAAACCAATAGCTGAAGTGGTCAAGAACCAATAGTTGATTGCTCGCGCCAAGACTGAGATAGTGGTCACGAAGCAATAGTTGTCTGCTTGCGCCTTGGTTAGGGGATCATAAACGGTTAAGACCGTATTCTGCCTGCAAGCGGTGGCTCTAGTAACAGACAACAGTGTGGCCGACTGAAGAGGGATCGAAAAGGGGAGTAACCTGATCCTAAAAGTATGCTTTACCGGAGATGGATGTGTTGGGTCGCAAGGCACAGATATCACAGCCCAGGTGCGGACCGTTACATAAGGCAACTAATTTCCTTGTTAGGGTCAACGCAAGAGAAGACAAATTCGGTTGGTTTTTTTCTTTTCAGACTTTTTCCAGTCAGAAAACAGTAGACTCTTAAAGAAATGAACCTCTGTGTTGCTTTCTTTCCAGTACCTGCGCTTTTATCTGTTCAGACATATTGTTTGTAAAACAAAATAACGTAAAACTGAGAGTGCATAGAACACTATAAAGTGTAAAACGCTCCAGTCGTAATCACTGGAAAAGTTTGGAAGATAGAATGAGTGTTTACTTACAGAAAATATTGTGTCAATATGTGGAGGAAATAAAAAGGCACCTGTTTGAACTCACTGACGCCAGGAACCATAGAGCAATGTCAAACCATCAACACTGGGTAAGTTAAGGAACTCAGGAGTCTCAAAATGATCGCCGTAAACATGTATGGTTTTAAAATAAGAAAAGTTCTAAAGACTGTTTAAGCCGGAGGTTGGGTGGAGGATACGATCTCCAATCCAATTAAATATCTCCAAGGCGCGCGTCTCAAATAACCTCTGACAGTCCAGGTCCAGCTCCTGGCCTTCTCGTGGCGGAACTCTTTAAACTGACAGGTGAAGGGGCGAAGGCGAGTATCTGGCGCCTGAAAACTAGACGCTTCGGGTAGATGAGAGTCTTGTTTGGTAGCTCATCTAGGAGAAGGAAAACTCTGATTTAAAACCAGCTGCTGGCGAGATTCTTCAGCTACTGTGCTTGGGGTGAAACTCCTCCCGGCCAAGGATAAAAATTCGACTAGGATTGCCGCGCAGCGCCGTCGTGGAAAAGGTGAAAGAAAGGATTAAGTGAAGTAACCAGTAGTATTGAGGTCAGAACAACTCAAATCACGACAACTCTGCTCTAGAGGCCGCCACGTCCCATATACACCTATGCTGGGGCAGATTACATAAATCGGCTTAACCCAGGGGTTAAACTAAGACACTGGTGGCGAAATTCTTCGGCTGCAGCGCGTGGAGTGAAACTCCTCCCGGCCAATTAAGAAATTGAGAAAATGCGATTAGGGTTGCCAGGTGGCGCCGCTGTGAAAAGGTGATGGAAAGGATACAGTGAAGTTTAATCGGTATGTCCAGTAGTCTCGCAGTAAGAGCTGCTCATACCACGGCATCTCTGTTCTAGAGGCTGGCCAAGTCCATTATACACCCATACTGGTGAAATATGCCAAAATCGGCTTAACACAGAGGTGAAACCTGATGACTACCCATGTCACGATACCTCCGCTCTAGAGGTCGGTCATGTCCTAAACACGCCAATACCGGGATAATACGCCTACGCCGGGTCGACCCAGGGGTGAAACTTACTAGTGGGGAGGATTCGTCCTCCTGGACAAAAGCTCCGTCCTAGTCATAACTAGGAAGGGTAGTGGCCACGACCACAAAATGCTGAAGTCGGAGACACTGGACTAGTGCAGTCTAGGTAGGCAACCACCTCTCAGCGGGGATGTATGCATATTCTAATCACGTTGAGGTTTTCCGGTGAGTAAGTCCAATGCTGGACTGGATGGGCAACCACGTCTCATCCGAGGAGGATATACGGATATCCCAAAACACGTCTAGGCTGGATGGGCAACCACGTCTCAGCCGGCGGGGATATACTGATATCCAAACCGTGTCGAGGTTTTCCGGTGAGAAAGTCCAAGTCTAGATTAAACTGGTGCAACGAAAACCGCAGTGTCACGCAATCCCGCTTCTGCGACCCACCAAGAATACAAGCCCAAGCCCCGCGATATTCTGAATCTCTTGTGGTCCTCTCGGGGATCTCGTGTAGATCTCTCGGGGACCACAGGAGGACCACGAGACCTATCGAGGACCACAGGAGTAAATTCAGTAGGATAGCGGGGCGGTCGTGGTGGTAGAAGCAAACGAAGAAGAAGAAGAAGAAGGTAAGAAAACCTATGTACTGTAGTGCACCGACAAAAGACAAGAGTTTTACAGAAGAAGAAACTAGGGCAGCACAAATAGAGAGCAATGTTCTGCTTTGAATATTCCATTGTTTAGTTAAATAGAACATTCCCTGGAGGTAATGGAACATTCTATAGATTTTGGATTCACAGACAAAAGATCTCATGAATTGGACCCAAAAACTCATTTACAATAACAGATAAAGTTTCTTGTCATCTCCTTTCTGACAAAGCTGAGCATATAAAAGAAGAAATACACAAGAAAAATGGAAATGAAATTCAGAGAAAATTATATCTGATGTATTACAATGCTCTTTAATTATTTGTCTGCTTAGGTAATTGCTCTACATTTAATATGAAAATCCTAGCATTCTTTTCTTATATACATACATTTAAATAGAAGATTATGCTGCTTGTTCCACTTCTGAGCTGTCACCAGAAGATTCAGATGTTGTCATGGAGGACTGCTGTGTTCTCATGAAGTCTGAGTGTTGACTAGGAGGCGGTAGGAATTAACTCTCTTGCGCAGCAAGATAAGGCGAGGTGCATTAAATGACGAACTTGACACACCAAGACAAGCATAAACGACGAACGTGACACAGCTAAAAATAGCTGACTTGGAAACTTCACAAATACCTTTTTCTCTTGTATAACTCAGGCAGTGATAGAACAGAGACAAGATCAATCGCTAGGAGCGTCTCGCGCGATGACGTCAATCACGTGGCTAATAGTTCCGAGTATAGTTATTTAGTCCTTCACATTGTCTTGAGAATCGAACGAAATACGAAAGTATATTTTAGTAACTACCTGCCAGCTATACTTTGGCATCTACCTGCCAAATACAGGTAAATAGTAACGTTGTAGAAGTTGCTGGGAGATGACGTACGTTGTCATGAAATGGGCAACGCCCTAATGCTTATAGCATATTATCGGCAGTTTGAATCGCCAGGCAATATTTATATTTACTGGTTTTTGCAATGCTATTCATTGCTTCGGCGGGCCCACATTTCGCTGAAATTTCTACCACGGAAGGGGGGTCGGGCGAGTAGGAAGGGCATCTCTTACCAAACACTGAATACGAGCAGAAGTTAGTCTTGTATCGGATTCTCTGACCTCAGTTAAAAAAAAAAAATTAGTCTTGTCTCAAATTCTCTGACCTCAGTTAAAAAAAAAAATTAGTCTTGTCTCAGATTCTCTGACCTCAGTTTAAAATAAAAATTGTAGTCTTGTCTCAGATTCTCTGACCTCAGTTTAAAAAAAAATTAGTCTTGTCTCAGATTCTATGACCTCAGTTTAAAAAAAAAAAATTAGTCTTGTCTCAGATTCTCTGACCTCAGTTTAAAAAAAAAAAGAACAACTGAGTTACACTAGAAAAGATTCAGTTATGCTCATGTGCATTACCGGGTGCGTCTATTTTAAGGTAAATATTATTTGTTTCTGGAGTTTGAAGAGCTTTATTTTACCTTACTGTAATCAGCGTGTACCAAAATCTAACTTTTGAGCCGTGTTATCAGAGTTGGAGACGTCCGAGTTATATTAAGAATCAAATTGGCGCACACATTTTAATTATTGTGAAGTTTCCAAGTCAGCTATTTGGACATGGACATGGCGTAAGTCTTGGCGAACAGATACCCACATGGACATGGCGTAAGTCTTGGCGAACAGATACCCACATGGACATGGCGTAAGTCTTGGCGAACAGATACCCACATGGACATGGCGTAAGTCTTGGCGAACAGATACCCACATGGACATGGCGTAAGTATTGGCGAACACATACCCACATGGACATGACGTATGTCTTGGCGAACAGATACCCACATGGACATGGCGTAAGTCTTGGCGCACACATACCCACATGGACATGACGTATGTCTTGGCGCACACATACCCACATGGAAATGACGTAAGTCTTGACGAACAGATACCGAGGGATTACCTAGTCCGCAGAAGCTGCACGTGGGTTCGCACACTCCGTAGTACATGATGACTTGGGTGTACCCCCCCCCCAGAGTGATGAGGTTAAAGAAAAGGTGTAGATCTGGACTCAGGAGCGACCGGAAAACTTCTCCTAAGGAAGCAAGAAGATAATGGAATGATACAAGAAGTGCATCAACCCGCGGGGGGGGGGGGGACCACAAACACAAGAAATGCATCAACCCGCCAGGGGGGACAACGTGGAGGAGTGATATAGATTGTTTAATTTGCCCTCTCGCTGCTTTTACTTTCTGCTCTTCCTCTTATATCATTGACCCACGTGCTTCTAGTAAAGGTCCCTATCATGGCATTAATGTTTACCCACGCTATTGTTCATCTCTTAACAGACGTCACGGACAGCTGTTTGTATAACATGCTCTAATATGCCTCAGTTTACAGACAGGCACTCGGAGCTTGGTTCCTCAACACACAGTGCCAGGTAGCCATTTTTATATATAGAATGACATAAGCACTAAGCCTGTTCACGTGCACAGCTTCGCATGAGAGTCATTTCACTACGACTGTGGTGTCCCTGCGCTTTAAACGTTAGTAATTATCGCGTGTTCCGCTTTACAATTACACCTTGCCATTCAAAAGCTTAGATTTACAGAAACCATTTTGTGCTACAGTTAAATTACACATTCTCGTCTGTACTCTCAATCTGATTGTGTTTTTTTTCCCTCCCACTCCACCTGTAAGTCATGAAAAGCATTCGTGTCTCAGGCCGTGGCTTCACAGGGATCTTGCTGGGACAAATTGTGCTTAACGTCTATCAGTCGGAGACGTACCCGATTTCATTAGCGTTCGGATGCCGTGCCAATAGCCAGGACAAATCCTGCCTGCCCCCGTTATCTCTCCAGTGTTAAGTCGACGACATGAACAGAAAGAAAAGATAAAAGGGGCCACAACTGAAGAGGATGTCCGGTATCCGACCTCTCTCTTGCCGAGTGCCGTTTCTTTCGTCGAGAAATTTTCAAAGGAAAGAAAACTTAAGAACTATTTCATTATAGTCTGTGTCAGGACTTCAGAGGATAGATGAAGAGGATGCAAGTAGTGCTTCAGTTCTTGATTGTAAACCTCGTTTTACTGTCATGCGTTTATCTCAATACCTTAGAACTGTCAGTTGTTATTCTTTTAACCTTCGGCGTGTGCTATCTTCTTCTTCTTCTGCTACTGTTCAAATGTCTGTAACACTTAATCACTTCACATTCGCTTTCATATTTGGCTGTCAGTGAGTACTTCTTCACTTGGATGAACCTCAGTTACACAACTATAAATTGTATTATTACTACAGAAATATTATTCTTCTCTTTACAGAAGTTGCATGTCATACTTCACAAGCTGTTTTGTTTTCTGTCCTCATAATTCAGTAGTTTCTTGCAATCTTTCTTGACTATAAGATGAAGCGTCGTTGAAGTTAGAGTCATAAAATGAAGACCTCTTGAAACTAGAGTCATATGATGAAGACATCTTTAGACTAGAGTCATAGGATGAAGACATCTTGAGGCTAGAGTTATAATATGAAGACTTCCTGAGCCTAGGATAATAAAATGAAGCGGAGTTGAGGTTAGAGACATAGGATGAAGACCTCTTGGGGCTAGAGTCATAAGATGAAGACCCATTGACATGAGCTGGTAGAAATCACTGCCTAAGATTATAGTCTACTGCCAGATATGAACTGATAGAAAACACTGCCTAATATCATAGTCTACCGCCAGATATGAACTGATAGAAAACACTGCCTAAGATCATAGTCTACCGCCAGATATGAACTGATAGAAAACACTGCCTAAGATCATAGTCTACCGCCAGATATGAACTGATAGAAAACACTGCCTAAGATCATAGTCTACTGCCAGATATGGACTGATAGAAAACACTGCCTAAGATCATAGTCTACCGCCAGATATGAACTGATAGAAAACACTGCCTAAGATCATAGTCTACCGCCAGATATGAGCTGATAGAAAACACTGCCTAAGATCATAGTCTACTGCCAGATATGAACTGATAGAAAACACTGCCTAAGATTATAGTCTACCGTCAGATATGAACTGATAGAAAACACTGCCTAAGATTATAGTCTACCGCCAGATATGAGCTGATGGAAACCTATTTTATGATATTAACCTGTGTCCTGCAAGAGATGGGTGTACAATATCAATAGATAGAAAAGTTGCAGTTCTCACGGTAAAAAGAAAACAAAAGTCCCTGCAGATCCATAGAGTATCCAACATTCACTATTAAAGTTAGGTAATTCCAAATGACAGAGTAAAGATCCTGTTTTACTGAGGTTTTCTAACTGGAACTTGAAACTCTACATGCGACTCCCTGAACTTATTTACCAAAAAAGTTAGATAATGGATACCCTTTACTCCACTTAAATAAATGATATTTTGTGAGGAAATGTATCACTATCCTAAAAATATAAGGTCTGTTTTGTGAAGTCAGGTCACAAGTACACGTGGTTTCCTTTTTGGGACATGGATCAGACAGTTAGATTACATAAATGTTACATGGTGTCTGATTAAAGTACTGCATGAATGATATATGGTGTCTGATTAAAGTACTACATGAATGATATAAGGTGTCTGATTAAAGTACTACATGTATGATATATGGTTACTCATTAAAGTACTACATGAATGATATTTGATGTCCGATTAAAGTACTACATGAATGATATATGGTTTCTCATTAAAGTACTCACGAATGATATATGGTTTCTCATTAAAGTACTGCACGAATGATACTTGGTGTCTGATTAAAGTCCGTTATACATTTTGTTTCATCGTGTCCATTTTAACATGAAGCCACGGGCACTACAATGATCATGACGCGCCATGCAGTCTTGTCTTGTCTTGTCTTGTCTTGTCTTGTCTTGTTTTGTCTTGTCTTTCCTCATTTAAAGCTAGGTGTAGAGGTGAAGTGCAATTGTCTCTCAATAGCTTGCTTGTTGGCTCCGTACATTGAGATGTTCAGGGACTCTGCTATACCATCAGTCCATCGTTTGCATGGGCGACCCCTTCCTCTGCCTTTGTGTGGTCTGTAAAACATTGCTCTCTATGGTACACGGTATGTGGTAGTCGTGACATATAACTGAACCATTTTGCTGTTTTTTAATACAGTTCAGAACGGGTTCAACTCCTACTTTATTTCTAACAACATCATTTCTGATTCTGTCCATTCTTGATATTCCAAGAATTCTTCTCAAGAATCTCATTTCAGTTGTAATTTTCCTTTTGTCTTTTGCTGTCAGCGTCCATGCCTGGCATTGGTAGCACAGAATTGGTATAAAGATTGTCTTACAGATAATTGGTTTCCAGTGAGACATGCTTGTTGTTTAGTATGGGAGCCATTTGCCCGATACGCTGGTTCGCTTTGTTACATCTGTTTTCGATCTCTATGTCTATTTTTCCTTTTGTTGAGAAAATGCTTCCGAAGTATTTGAAATGCATTACTTGCTTCATAGTATGATTTTCCAGTGTAATGTTTATTGGTATGTCTACTCATGTGATGGTCATGATTTCTGTTTTGCTTAGGATAATTTTCATATCGTGTTCTTTGAATGGATTTCAGTCCATTAATGTGATCTTGCAAATCTTCTTCTGAGCCGCCAATTGAAGCTTGGTCATCTGTAATGACGCCTAAAAAGTCTGAGTAGTTTGTTGCTGAAACTGAAGAAAAGTTCTTCATGAATTTCTGAGTACTACCCTGAAATCTAAAACACGCAAGTACTGCTCTGAAATCTATAACACGCAGGTACTACTGTGAAATCTAAAACACGCAGGTACTACCCTGAAATCTAAAACACGCGGGCACTACTGTGAAATCTAAAACATGCAGGTACTACTCTGAAATCTAAAACACGCAGGTACTATTGTGAAATCTAAAACACGCAGGTACTACTCTGAAATCTAAAACACGCAGGTACTACTCTGAAATCTAAAATACGCATGATAATAAATAAAACAGTAAACTAAGCTAAATGGTGAAATATTTAGAGACAAAATGTACAGCAAACTATTCGGTTGAACGAAAATTATAAACGAAAGTCTGAGAACGGGACCGAATAATCTGATCATGCAAGCAGCTTATTCCCTCTCCTATCACAAATATGGGAGGCTGATCTGAAAACAAAAATGGACATAGATAATAAAACTGTTGGTTGGGATCGATATGTGATCCACATGAAAGTTAGGAGATGTGTGAAGTGATTTCGCTCTGACACAAAAGGGGCGACAACATCGTTCTGAGGGTATAGAAGAGTAAGGGAGACTGGGGAAAGGCTTGAAAGCTTCAGCCAAGAGAAGAAGGAAAATAATCTACGCTACAGAATGTCTAGGATTCTAACCTTATAATACAAGGGAGGCGAGTACCAGTATAAGAGAAAGTTATAGCTCATAGGAGGGAGAGTGGAAACTACAGATGAATTCTCTGTTATCTTTGTGTTTTATTTCCCCCTTTTGTTCTTGTGTTCCAGTACGTAAAGGCTGTCGCAGAGTACAGTTTTGTTGTTGTTGTTGTTGTGTTTAACCAGTGTCCAACAACAGTCTTTAACCAGTGTTCAACAACAGTCTTTAACCAGTGTCCAATAACAGTATTTAACCAGCGTCCAACAACAGTCTTTAACCAGTGTCCAACAACAGTCTTTAACCAGTGTCCAACAATAGTCTTTAACCAGTGTCCAATAACAGTCTTTAACCAGTGTCCAACAATAGTTTTTAACCAGTGTCCAATAACAGTCTTTAACCAGTGTCCAACAACAGTCCAGCATTCCATGCGTGGTTGTGTAACAAGATAGTGCAAGCAAAAATGTATTTCTATAAAAATACAGTACTGTCACTGTTACTACAGATTTCAGCATAGCTCAATGTGGACACAGAGAGAGAGAGAGAGAGAGAGAGAGAGAGAGAGAGAGAGAGAAAAGGACCAGTGATGTGTTTGTTTGTTGTTAAATGACTCACAACATTTGTGAAATAAATGTGGCACTTTTCTCTTTGTCTGCGACTATCTCTGCTGGAGCATAGAGTGTGCCACTGAGATGAGTACTTTATGTATTCAAGCGTTTGTGCCAAATGGTAAGTTTATAATTGCATGTAATATGTGACTAAAGATTGCTTGAAAAACTTTGTCTTCAGATATCCTCAGTAACCATTAGAGGACACAGTTTTAAATCACTAGGGCTCAGCTTATCACAATTTGAGACTCGCTGTGTAATTACTCATATTCTTTTCCCAGGATTTCTGCTGTTTTTCTCTTGTGCTCAAGAGAATGAGAGAGAGAGAGAGAGAGTGAGAGAGAGATGAAAGAAAGAGAGGGAAAGAAAGAATGAAGGAGAGAAGGAAGGAGAGGAAAAAGAGACAGAAGGCAAGAGAAAGAGAGATATATATATATATTAGACAATGTGACTAAAAGTGTTTCCTTGTACCCTGCAAGAATCGTCACATCACAAGCTCAGATATCTTCAGATGTATGTAACAGCGCCCATCGTGTCTACACGCCAACGGCCAAGGAAAATAGAGCGATGTATACGTCTTCACTTGACTAGACGTACTGGAAAACTGCGATCTCCCAAGTCGCCTTTCTTCTTATGGTCGCGGAAAAACAGTGAAACTTGAAAAAGTTCCTTTCATTTTTCTATAAACATTTCTATCCATTCGTCTTCGGTAGTTCCAGAAGACTGGGATGCCCTTTTTTTTAGTGAAAATAAAAATGTAAGTGTTCTCATTCGCAGACAAAGTATATTTCAGTATATACAAGCATGCTTGTGCAAGATGATGATATATACAAGATTTGCATGTACATGCAGCTGCTGGTGATATTTACACGTTTTATAAGTATATGCATGCAGCTACTGGTGATATATAAAAGTTTTATAAGTACGAGTATAACCAACTACTGCTGATATATATACAAGTTTTATAAGTATATGCAGGTACTGGTGATATATGTAAGTTTTATATCTATATGCAACAGCTACTGGTGGTATATATGCATGCAGCTACTGGTGATATAAACAAGTTTATATATCCATGCAGCTGTTGATGATATGTACAAGCTTTATATATCCATGCAGCCACTGGTGATATATACAAGTTTTATAAAATTAAAAACAAAAAATTCCTGTGCAAGATAAAATAATTATCGACTGACTGCTTTGGACAAAAAGAAAAACTGTTAAAATATTTAGCCATGCTAATGCATAGCAGGGTCGCCATTTTTCGCCATTAATCTTGGGATTTGCAGGTCTTGATAATGAAGGATTAATGTCCGTCTAGTGAGACTTTCTTATTGGACCATTTTAAAGTATTACCTTAGAGAAAGAGTGTTTGATGACAAGTTATGAGCCAGAGAAGCACACATGTCATATTTCTTGTTCATATATGTCAGTGTTCACCAGAAAGCATTGCTAATTGTGTGTATGTTCAGTGCTGGCCTGTATCACAGATTTTTTATATATTTCAAACCATGTACAGAGTGCCGAACTGCGTTACTTCCAAGCGCTAGATAGCTAAGGCTGTTTTGGCAATTATATTTAATGATCACTCATAGACAATTAGAACACAAGAAAAAAGTACAACATTCCATGCCCCTTACAATATTTTCATTTTAAAATAACACAGAAGAGAATGCTGCTTCTAAAGATAAATGATGAATAAAGAAAAGGATCGAGAAACAATACAGTGGATGCTGTTACCCTAGTTTTTTTGTTAATCTTTCATTTTAATCTTCTTTCCTGTCACTCACTTCCATCTCATTCCTCATACGACCGTTTCCATTAGCACCACGGGATGTCATTTCAGTAATTGAACTCTCTACGATCACACGAGCACTGATTCAACAGAATAAGTCATCTGGACTAACCACAATCACCCATTTTCCTAACTCGAACCTATCAGACAAGAACTGTCTGCACTGAGACTATTACACAAAAGCCAGACACCAAAAATTGGTTTGCTATTTGTAGCTTTCAGGCTGATTCCGTGCCTTACGTCCATTCATTCATTGGCAAAAGCGAACGTTATCGGTGATGCTCCACATAATGTAGCGATGGGAGATGCAAATATGGCGATTTGCGGGCAAAGCAAAACTCTGAAACCGACGTAGATCGTTTTCTGACGAGTCAGAGCAAAAATCTGAAAGATTCTTAAACAAAACAAAACAAAAAAAAAGGGCAATAATGTTAGTTTCATAAGCCACCGGCTCAGACCAGAACCTACTATCGAACATGAGCTTATGGTTTATGGTCTGGGTCACCATCATTGCACTGCGGACATGTCCAGAGGTGCTTAGATTCCCCGCCTTCAACATATCCACCAGCGTCCTATGGCTGATAGTGCCCGTCCTGTGTTGGTTCACAAGTTGTCTCGCATGTCTAGTGTACCTCTCGTTCCTGGCCGTGCCGATCTGAATTTCCAGTTCTTTCAGTCTAAGCAGCGATGTAGATTCACTGCCCTCGAAGTCCTCCTCTCTGCTTATCTCTCTGAGAGCGTTAACAATATCAGCAAACAGGTGCAAGAAGCAACTATAAAAAAAATGAAATTAATTTAGAGACGATATCTCGTATTTACTATACAGTCACGCGCCAACTTGGGGCCACATCTGGGCCCCTGCCATCAGGCTGTAAGAAAGAGACGGAAAACCAGTCGTTATGGAGGAAGACCAGACACTAGAGGAAGACCAGACACTAGAGGAAGACCAGACACTAGATGAAGACCAGACACTAGATGAAGACCAGACATTAGAGGAAGGCCAGACACTAGAGGAAGACCAGACACTAGAGGAAGACCAGACGTTAGAAGAAGACCAGACACTAGAGGAAGACCAGACACTAGAGGAAGACCAGACATTAGAAGAAGACCAGACACTAGAAGAAGACCAGACACTAGAGGAAGACCAGACACTAGAGGAAGACCAGACACTAGAAGAAGACCAGACACTAGAGGAAGACCAGACACTAGAAGAATACCAGACACTAGAGGAAGACCAGACACTAGAAGAAGACCAGACACTAGAGGATGACCAGACACTAGAGGAAGACCAGACACTAGAGGAAGACCAGACACTAGAGGAAGACCAGACACTAGAGGAAGACCAGACACCTTGTTATAAGATACATAGACGTTACTTGATAATTGCCAACATATTACAAATTAGCACAGTAAATGTCAGGAAATTAGTCACAAAATATTTCTGGTATTCCAAGTGACTTATTACACTTGTATTAGACCGATAGTTTTACGTTAAACAACCAGTTTATTTTTTACACAGATTGTGTTCTTCGTATCGAAGAAGATAATTCACTCGGGTTTATTAAACTTAAACTTATATTTACTTTTAATTATCTCCATAACTAATAAAGTACTGAAGAAAGACGCTGGCGATGGTGCGACAAGTACTCTGTAAGTACCGAAGAAAGACATTGACGATGGATGCGACAAGTACTCTGTAGGTACTGAAGAAAGGCGTTGGCGATGGATGCGACAAGTACTCTGTAAGTACCGAAGAAAGACGTTGGCGATGGATGCGACAAGTACCCTGGATGATTGCTAACTCATTACCCCCAAAAAGCACTGAATGGACACCTCCGGGAAACAAGAGTAAGGGTAAACAAAAGGAGACATGGAGAAGAGCAATAGAGAGGATGTTGAGCAAAAGAGGGTTCAAATGGGCAGCAGCTTTGGGGGGGGGGAGGCGAAGGAGAAGCGTTTGTGGAAAACACTTGTGGAAGCCCCATGTGCTTTGAGCATCTAAATATTCAGAGGGAGAAGGGGAGAGAGAGAGACATGGAGAGAGAGAGGGAGCTGTAACTCCAGATCAGCGTTTCCCAAGCTGCTTTTGAAAGCGACCTTAAATCAGCGACCCATGTAAAATATCAACTGAAATTCATAATAAAAAAAAACTGTAACATACGAGATGCAAGAAACAACACATGTAATGCCGACTCGCGACACGACTTCAGATTCACACCCCCCCCCCCCCCACCCCAAAGCACAATCTATGACATCGAACGAGGAAATTTCTCTCATGTTTCACTGCTGACAAATTTTTACCGGTAAATTTAAAATACTTTTTATTTTATCTTTTTTTAAAAATTGACCCAAACACACTATAAATTGCTCTAGTTCTTTTATAGTCTTCCTTGATGGATTGTCTTACATTATGATCGTCTCCCTTGATGGGTACTCTTTCATTATGATTTTCTCCCTTGATGGGTACTCTCGCATTATAATCGTCTCCCTTGATAGGTACTCTTGCTTTATGGAAAATAACAAACGCGAACATGAAAGCACACAACAGCATTATTACAACAGTGCCAAGAACTTTGGTTCTTGTTAACATAAACCAAGGGAGGCGACCGATTTTAATGGAAAAGTCGTGTAAACGACCGTTTTTCTACTGTACGTGACTCGACAGGCCAAGAACTTGTCGCCTAGTCTCTGTGGAGCTCCCTACGTGAACACAAACGACAATTGAATATTCAGGACAAGCTTGCTATTATGAGTGTATTTGCTTGAACAAAGAGGGCCACAGACTGTTCTTATTGTGAGTTCTTCTTTCTGGTCGAATTTGGAGAAGGCGTAATAGAAGTGAGACTGCCTGAGTGGTTGTGATTAGCGGTGGGAAGAAAAGTTCAAAACCATGTAGTTTCCTTCAAGATAATCCAGATTTTCTGGTGTGTGTGTGTGTGTGTGTTTTACCAGTAAAGATCTTCTACACGGGTTCTTCTTTTGCTCTCTCTAGTCTAATGTGATCGGACGTGTTTATTTTAGCTCCTACATTTGGATTTTTACAAGTGTCATTTTATAAGATTGTGATGTGAAATGGATACCATTGGATTTCACTTGTGTTTGTGCTTGTGGTGAAATATGTGAAATTTTAAAAATCCATGTAGTTTGTTAAATATTTATCAAAATGGTAGAATAGTATATATAACATATATCCAATACTGGCCTAGGCGGTGACCACGCGGCTCATTGTAACTAGGTCATCGTGTGGCCAGGCATGACTACAATGGCTGTCATAATGTATTGCATCATAACTTGACAATGTTATCTTGTAGTAGAGACGATGATGTAGAAGATGATGTAGAAGAAGCTAGCCAGACAAGAAGACGGGATGGACTGCGGCCGGCGGCTGTAAAGAATTACTCCCTGAACAAAAGAAAAGCGATAAATACCAAGCTCCGTGGGTGCGACAAAGTCCCCGGCCTAACAATAACAAGGACCAACGAGGGACAATGCTTGGTCGTTCTTTTCAACAACACACTCGATTATGAGTGTGTGAAAAAAGTGTTCAGGGAGTACTATCACGACCACACAGAAGAGAGGGCAGATAAAAATGGTGCAAATGTGGAGGACTTTATAAAAACACCGCTTGTAACTATCCACCTGTACCATACAAGAAATAAAATATTGGTTCAAGGCGGTGCTCATGATGTCGACTCTTGGTTGACAGATGACTTCAGTCGTATTCAGGATGAAGCTTTAAAACCTTTCCTGCGACTGTCAGCTACAGTGAAGCCATCTCTATCATCTGTTGCCATGAGTGACAGACCGGCCATCACCATCAGTGACAGACCGGCCATCACCACCAGTGACAGACCGGCCATCACCACCAGTGACAGACCGGAAATCACCATCAGTGACAGACCGGCCATCACCATCAGTGACAGACCGGCCATCACCACCAGTGACGAACACGATACTGTCGCCACTGATATCAATCAAGGCGCTACCACCACCGACATGCAAGAACAATTCACCAACTGTCCCAGTGCTGATCTTACTGACAAAGCCCTGTCAGATCAGGCAAGCACCTCAGCTGAACCCACTGACGTTCAAACAATGCCTGAACACTCCACCAGCAACAATTTAGCTGATGTGGAAAACCGAGACGACAGCGAAGCTCCAGCTCCAGCGCCTGAGTTCTCTCCCTCTAGTGTGGCTGATTCACCACATGTATCTCAGCAGCCTAGAGTTGTCGAGGAAAACTTAGCTACATTATGTAGCCAGAACATACTTCAGGTAGTCAAAGACCTCGTCATAAACCTTATTACTGACATGGCAGCGGAGATAAAGTACTCATTCAAGCTGGAGAATGACAGTCTCAGGGCTGAACTTACGTCACTGAGAGACGAAAATGCTAAAATGAGACTCATGATATCTGAATGGCAGAGTGAGCCACGCAGACACAGCAAGGAAGTGTTGGCAGGTATTCAAGAAGTGACTGCTGACACAGACAATATGGCTGTAAATTCATGCACAAGTTCACCAGATATCAACAAAGAAGACACGCCAAAGCAAGGAGCTGCACAAGAGAAACACACCAGCACCACAACGCCTATAAAGGTAGCTCCTGAATGTTTAGCTTACCCTATTGATGTGCAGATAAGTAATAGGTTTCAAGCTTTACAAGATAGCCCCATTGTATATAATCATAAAACAACAAGAACCCAAACAGATATCTCAAACAAGACATCTACTCCTCAGTCACGGTCTCATAAACATCAACAAGAACAAGATACACAACAACACAGTAACAACATCAAAGAATATACGACACACTTGATAATCGGAGATTCCTTACTTAAAGGAATCTATGGTGAGCGGATGTCACTTACCTCTGAAGACACTGTCTCAGTCATGCCAGTACCTGGAGCTGGTATTATAAAAATAACGCAGACACTGAGACGACTTGACGTCGATCAGAGAGTGACGAGAACGACCGTACATGTTGGCATTAATGACAGCATGAACGGCCAGAATCTTCGGCCCTCTGATATACAAGACTTGATATCCACCATCAAGAAAAAATACCCCAACACTTCCATAAACATTTCATCCATCATTCCACCTTGTTCTGGTCCTGGACGTCGCATGGTGGATATAAACAACAAAATACTAAAAACATTCTGTCTACAGAACACAGTAGTTTTTATAAACAACACGCCATTTTTTACTTCAGCCACAGGTGCTCCCAAAAAACGCCTTTACAGGGACCACATCCACATTAACAAGACTGGCAGCAGCATCCTTGCCAAAAATATCAAATATCCAGCAAGAACTGAGCAGAACATAACAAAACACTCAAATAGCCAGAAACAGTTTAGACAGCCACCCACATCTCATAGATCCAGAAACACACACTCTACACAAACTACAAGACTCCAAGGACCCTCAGAAACATCACCATCTGCCTCCTACCATTCCCGCTCCATCCACTGACCCACTATACGATTCCATGTTCCCGCCCCTGCCTACACGGCAAGCTCAACAATTTATACCAACACTTAGTACAGCGAACAACATGGAGACTCCTGCACAATCACCACTTAGGAATACCACAACAACTGTACAGGACACAAACACAAGAACCTCGAATCATTATCCGTGGAACTTTCAGCTACAATATCTAATGCAGTTTAGTCCTGCAGCTCTGAGCCACGCATATATGATGTCCCTACTACACAGTCAACACTCAACACCCACATACAGATACTAGATAGCTTGAAACTTCCAGCACTCTTTAACTTCTGTAGATTAATTTAACTGAACAAAAACAAAAAAACCACAGAAGTTCTTACAGCAAAACAGACATTTCTTAGTGCTAGCTTACAGCTAATATTGTTATCAAGTCTTTTACAATTTACACTTACATAACGTTCATTTTTTTGTACTTTTTTCCATTATTTGTCAGTATATTATAAACTTAGTTAGATTCATTATCTCTACTAGCTTAAACGTGTAACTATAATTGTATGATTGAAGTCTGACCAGTTATTTTATTTTTACTGAAATATAATATTTATAACATTGTTATAGTGACTCAGAAAATGGAGGAGTGGCTGCGACACGATGGCCTACGTGTTGGCCACTTAAATGTTTATCATTTGTTAGGAAAACTCCCTGAGGTTACACATATACTTCAACAACATTTTCATATTTTTGGTTTCTCTGAAAGCAGATTACATAAAAACATCACAGACAATGATATAAGAATAGATGGTTTTAATTTGATCAGGCGTGACCCAACTAGGAAGCTAGAGACAGGTTTAGTCGTTTACATTTCTAATACAATTAAATTTTGTAGAAGAGAAGACCTGGAAACATCAGAGGTTGAATGTATTATGCTAGAAATCAAAATATCAAATCTTAGTCCAATTCTAATTAGTTTTATATACCGAAATCCAAATGCTTCAGCCGAGTGGTATGATCACTTTGCGACCATGATGGATGATGCTGTAACTCATAAATTCAAGGACATAATCATTCTAGGCGACTTCAATATAGATCTTAATCAGCCAAATCCTACATGGAAGAACATTTTAACATCTTACAACTTCTCCCAAATTGTTAACAAACCAACTAGAGTTGCTGAATCATCATCAACACTAATAGATCATATTTATGTAGCCCATCCAGGAAACATTACTGAATGTACTGTCCCTCATGTGTCGCTGAGTGATCACTACCCGGTCTGCTGTACGTGGTCACATAAGGGGTATAAAATACCAAAACACAAACATACCAGCATCAAATATAGAAACTTTAAAAACTTTAACTTGGAATTATTTTTAACTGATCTAAAAGCTTCGCCTCTTACGTACGTTTTCCAGTTAACAAATCCAGATGAGGCTATCGAATACTGGATCAAGATATTTCGAAACATTTTTGACAAGCATGTCCCCATCAAAGAAATGAGAGTAAAACACGTAACAAAATCCCCGTGGATAACTCCCGATATATTGCAACTCATGAGGAAACGGGATGAAGCTCACAAAAGCAGAAATTTCAGTAGCTATCGTTCACTTAGGAATAAGGTGCAGTATTTAATTAGGCAGGAAAAGAAAAATTACTTCAGAAATTTAGTGAAAGACAAAACTGATAGTAAATCAATCTGGAAAGCGATTAATACTCTTGTAAATAAAAGGAAGCAAACTGACACACAAACACTTAACGGTGAACATACTTGCACTAACTTCAGTGACATTTTAGGGAAGAAATTAGTATTCTAAAATCTTCATTACCGACCCCAAATTGCGACCTGAGCGTGTTGAAAACTTTCAGCGACAGTAAATGTGTAAAGCTAAAACAAATTAATATTCCTTTCCTCACAGTCGGTGAGGTTTATAACTACGTCCGGTCCTTAAAGAACACTAACTCAGCAGGATGTGATGACATTAGTAACAAGATACTACGCTACGCTGCACCAGTTATCACAGACACACTAACATACTTATACAACTTGTGTATTGACAAAAAATATTTCCCTGACGCTTTTAAACTCGCCAAAGTTTTTCCTCTTTTTAAATCTGGACAGACTAGTGACCTCTCAAACTATAGACCCATATCCATTCTGTCATCACTATCTAAACCTCTTGAAAAACATATACAAAAGTTAACTCTGCTCCACATGCAAGAAAACAGTCTACTAATAGACAGTCAGTCAGGTTTTAGACCAAATTACTCCTGCCACACAGCATTAACTAAAATGACAGAAAGCTGGCTGTCTAATATAAATGATGACAAATTGTGTGGTGCTGTCTTTATTGATTTTAGGAAAGCCTTCGATATGATTGATCATGAAATTCTTGCAAAAAAGCTGGAAGGCTATAGATTACATCCTGACCTAACAAAATGTATTACATCTTTTCTCTCAGGTAGAAAACAAGTAGTTTGCTTTAGAAACAAAATATCTGGCTCGTCTGTGGTTGATACCGGTATTCCTCAAGGCTCCATTCTTGGTCCTCTTCTCTTTGCTATCTATATTAACGACCTACCACTACATTTAAAGCACTCTTCATGTGATCTTTTCGCTGACGACTGTACTGTTTACAATAGTGACTATGACATCAATAACCTACAGACAACGCTCCAAAATGATATAAACAGTTTGATTAAATGGAGTAATAAAAATGGTATGTTGATAAACACCAACAAAACAAAATCCATGCTCATCACTACAAGACAGAAACTGCAAAATGCAACTAAAACTTCACTACAGCTTTGTGCTGGGACTAAGGCAATAGAAAATGTTCATGAACATAAAACCCTAGGACTCATCATTGATCAGCATTTAACTTGGAATTCTCACGTACATAACCTAACAAATTTGATTGCACAGAAAGTTTACCAATTAGCCAAGATTAAACACTTTATCGACAAAAACACAAGAAAAATATACTACATATCACACATACAAACACACTTAGATTACTGTTCCACAATCTGGGATGGATGCTCAGTCTCAAACACAAAAAGGCTCCACTCACTTCACAAGCGGGCATTAAATCTTATTTATGACAAACACCCAGTACAGACTGTAGATCAACATAAACAACTCAAAATTCTACCCCTCAAAAATAGAATCATTTTTAACAAAGTTAAGTTTGTTCACAGAATTCTGTCGCACAATGCTCCGCCTTACTTGTGGTCACTGTTTACGTATAACACTAAACATAGCCAGCGTTTAAAAAACTGTCTTCTTCCTAAACCCAGAATTGATATGTACAAGAAAAGCCTTGCATACTCTGCAGTACAGCTCTGGAACACCCTCCCCTACAATTTAAAATCCATTGGTAATACTTCATCCTTTAACTCAAACCTGTTTCATTATTTACTTGCATGTAATTATATGCCTCCATAAAATAGCCAGCACTCTCTCAACACATGGCTCGTAAACCATCAAGTACTTCAGTGACATAGTTAGGAAAGCAACTTGTTAGATATTGTTAGAAATTATTTTAATGTTTGTTTAAAAAAAATATGTTAGAAGATCTGTATTTACAATGTATTTTTATTTATGTATATGTCTGCGTGTGTATGTGTGCGTGAGTGCTATTTTATTAGGTTAATTACTTCTTCTCTTTTACCTTGAATGTAGTAGTTAAATCTTACACTCTTTTGATATGTTTTTACTAATTTAATTTGTATTTTTGTACTAAATCAAGTGTGTGGGAAGAATGAAAGATGGAGTGATGAAGGGCAGAATGTAAGACGGGCCTGCGTGCCCAATTCTTTACCCTTGAAAAATAAAGATTATTCATTCATTCATTCATTCATAGGTTCATTGAATGCATATATGTATCTGTAGCCTGCGTTGTTTTGACACTATATGGACAATTTGACTGTTTGTACGTCTTGTATAGCTTTGTAGAGATGTATGGTTCAGTTTTTAAAATAGGCAGTTTGTCACCATCTCTCTTACAAAGAGGATAAAAAAAACTAAATCTTTAATTTTTAAATTTGTGTGTGTGTGTGTGTGTGTGTTTATCTGCTGTCTTGTTTTTGCATGTGATCCTTGAAAAAGGCCTTTGTCGAAATATTGGATTGTTGTATGTTTTTCATTTATATGTGCTCATCTCACTTTCTGCCATTCTTGTTTCTCCCCACTTTACTCACTCTTTCTAATTTTATTTTTGTTAGAATGAACCATATACTTCTCTCTACCTTCATAACTAGAACCAGTTTTACAGCAGTCGCCATATCCCGCAGGTCTTGAATAAGGGCTTTTTGTACATGTGGTTGTAAATGTTGTAAATGTTGTACATATATTTTGTTGAGTGTATAGATGATGTGTTTGAGTGTGGGACTTTTAGCCACGTCTGTAAATCTAAACCGCCTGCACGCGAGAGAGACCGCATTATGCGTGTAAGAAGAACAGTTTATAAAGAAATTCAGGTTTACGAAACGATAAGCAAAATTCTCGTGTGTCATAGCAGCCGCTGTAGCGACGTGAAGCTATAAACAGGCTACAGAATTGAGTGCAACTTTCTAGCACAATCTGCAGGAAAGAGAGAGCGTGGTGATGGTTAGTTTCCCTTTGTGCGCTCTCGAAATCCTTTAGCCAATGAGAATCTCTAAGATCGATTCCAGGGGGAAAAAACCCTCCGGGAAAAAACTGTAGCCCGAAAAATGCTGTAGAGAAGGTAATGAAGAAAGGATGTAATTACTAAAGCTAAGAAAAAAGACAATAAACCCCAATTTGGAAATGTGAGGTAGAGCATCTCAAAACAGCATCGCGAAAAAATAGAGAGAAACAGAGATCAATATAAAGGGGGCATGAATAAGAGAATCTGACAGAGAGGATCATGACATTAGGGCACGGGAGAAGTTATCCTGTAAATCTTCGGGGATTGAGAAATGGTAGAATCCTAGACACGTTTGCTATGCGATCGTAACTAATGATCTAATTTGAAGGGATATGGTGGTACACTGGCGGGGAAGTGAACAACAAAGAACTGCTCTTTGTTACACGAACTTGTGTTGGAACTTGTCTTTGTTACACGAACAGTGCTGTAGACTGGCCGGGTAATACTCAGTCAGTAAGTCATTTGCATGTCCCTTGCGGAACTTTGCCTCCCTAACAGCTCTCCTGTGGGTCTCTCGGTTGTAACCAAGATGCCCTGCTGCTGATGCATCCATTTGCGAGTAATACTTACTTATCAGAAGATTCCATGATGCAGCAAGCCTGTACAATGATGTGAGAAACTGTTTGTTCCTTTACTGTCAATTTCTTTTTGTCCACATTTACACGATCAATACAGAGTGCTAGGACCATCATGGCTGAACTCCTAGAATGCATATGCTTATCAGATCTCTTCCTGCAGAAGCTTAAAAAGGCAAGAAACATTATTAAATGGAGGGCAATGACAGCAGGGACAGAACCCACTGTCTTCAGTCCAAGCAACCGCGTCACCATCGATTCTCAAGATGAAGCGATGATTGAAGGTTTACATAGATGTGTAACGTTTTGGGTTTTGACCAGGTGGGAGCCGAGCTTTCAAACATAGCACTGGATAAGCGAGGGTCAGAGAGAGAGAGGAGAGAGAGAGGGAGAGAGGGGAGAGGGAGAGGAAGAGAGGGGAGAGAGGAAGAGAGAGAGGGAGAGAGAAGAAAGAAGGAGAGGGAGAGGAAGAGAGAGAGGGAGAGAAAGAGGGAGAGGGAGAGAGAGAGGGAGAGAGAGGGAAGAGAGGGGAGAGAGAGGGAGAAAGAGAGAGGGAGAGAGAGAGATCGTGTGAAAGCGAAAGAATGAGTACAACATTAATACAATGAGGAGTGAGAGAAAAAAAATGACAGTCTAAAATTAATCACTTACAAAGTAAGTAATTGAACCATACAGAAAAGCAATCAGCATTTAAAAGAAATAGACAACACTAATCGATGCAAGAATAAATATGTACGAACTTCTCTGACTTGGAACACAAGTCACTTATAAGTTTTATGATTTGGTACTATAATAAAAGAAACACTAGACTACGAGAATTAAAACGCGTACAATTTGCTTACAAATACAACATATACGTAGCTTTCTCGTAATGAATTATATATATATATATATATATATATATATATATATATATATATATATATATCATCATCATCATCATGTGCCGTGCCGACTGGCGTTGGCTATTATGCTTCTCCACAGTACACGATCCTTCATGCAGGCCATCAGCTCAGTTGGTGATCTCCTCTCACACCATCCCGTCAGACTGTCCAGTATCATTTCTCTTGGTCTTCCTCTTGATCTTCTTCCTTCTATTTTTCCTGTTGTTATAATATTTTCAATGCCCCCTCTTCTCATTGCATGTCCTATGAAAGTACATTGTCTCTCTCTTATCTTTTTGACAAGGTTTTTTGTCTCTCCAGCTCTTCTCCTACATTCTTCATTATATATATAATTTCTTAGAACGAAACTAAACACTTCATCTGATCTCTTTGAGAAAAGTCTAATATTTCTGTGAAACTTGATATATTTTCCATAGCAATTTTCGCATGCACACACACAAAATGATGCTATTTTCTGCCAAGAATCTAATAAAAGTGTTGATGTGCGATATTTCAAGGTCATGGGGAAATCCCCCGCCCGCTAACATGTTTTCTCTTTGGTAAAGTTCCTAGAAGTTAAAAATTCATGTCACCTTGAATTTTGTGCTGTGCTATCTTTGTGTACTAAAGTTCAGGCATAGAAAATCCCTTACTTTTATTCCAAGCAACAAATGGTCAAACATACACTTCTATTGTTTTTATTCTTGGCAATCGAATGGTCAAACATTGTTCAAATATTTTTATTCCAGGAAACAAATGGTGAAACATAGGCTATCTGTTGTTTTTATTCTAGACAATCAAATGATGAAACACAGATTGTGTGTTGTTTTATTCTAGGTAATAAAATGGTGAAACATAAAATGTCTGTTGTTTTTATTCTAGGTAATCAAATGATGAAACACAGAATGTGTGTTGTTTTTATCCTAGGCAATCAAATTATCAAATATAGACTATCTGTGTCCCAGACAATCAAATAGTCAGACTTAGATACCGTATTCCAGACTCCCTGTACCACACATGATCCATATATCACTGCCAGTTTCATAATCATAGGGAGATTTTTCAGAACAAGCTACAAGTTGGTGGAATTTTTCAGAACAAGCTACAAGTTGGTGGAATTTTTCAGAACAAGCTACAAGTTGGTGGAATTTTTCAGAACAAGCTACAAGTTGGTGAAATTTTTCAGAACAAGCTACAAGTTGGTGGAATTTTTCAGAACAAGCTACAAGTTGGTGGAATTTTTCAGAACAAGCTACAAGTTGGTGGAATTTTTCAGAACAAGCTATAAGTTGGTGGAATTTTTCAGAACAAGCTACAAGTTGGTGGAATTTTTCAGAACAAGCTACAAGTTGGTGGAATTTTTCAGAACAAGCTACAAGTTGGTGGAATTTTTCAGAACAAGCTACAAGTTGGTGGAATTTTTCAGAACAAGCTACAAGTTGGTGGAATTTTTCAGAACAAGCTACAAGTTGGTGGAATTTTTCAGAACAAGCTACAAGTTGGTGGAATTTTTCAGAACAAGCTACAAGTTGGTGGAATTTTTCAGAACAAGCTACAAGTTGGTGGAATTTTTCAGAACAGCTACAAGTTGGTGGAATTTTTCAGAACAAGCTACAAGTTGGTGGAATTTTTCAGAACAAGCTACAAGTTGGTGGAATTTTTCAGAACAAGCTACAAGTTGGTGGAATTTTTCAGAACACGCTACAAGTTGGTGGAATTTTTCAGAACAAGCTACAAGTTGGTGGAATTTTTCAGAACAGCTACAAGTTGGTGGAATTTTTCAGAACAAGCTACAAGTTGGTGGAATTTTTCAGAACAAGCTACAAGTTGGTGGAATTTTTCAGAACAAGCTACAAGTTGGTGGAATTTTTCAGAACAAGCTACAAGTTGGTGGAATTTTTCAGAACAAGCTACAAGTGGTGGAATTTTTCAGAACAAGCTACAAGTTGGTGGAATTTTTCAGAACAAGCTACAAGTTGGTGGAATTTTTCAGAACAAGCTACAAGTTGGTGGAATTTTTCAGAACAAGCTACAAGTTGGTGGAATTTTTCAGAACAAGCTACAAGTTGGTGGAATTTTTCAGAACAAGCTATAAGTTGGTGGAATTTTTCAGAACAAGCTACAAGTTGGTGGAATTTTTCAGAACAAGCTACAAGTTGGTGGAATTTTTCAGAACAAGCTACAAGTTGGTGGAATTTTTCAGAACAAGCTACAAGTTGGTGGAATTTTTCAGAACACGCTACAAGTTGGTGGAATTTTTCAGAACAAGCTACAAGTTGGTGGAATTTTTCAGAACACGCTACAAGTTGGTGGAATTTTTCAGAACAAGCTACAAGTTGGTGGAATTTTTCAGAACAAGCTACAAGTTGGTGGAATTTTTCAGAACAAGCTACAAGTTGGTGGAATTTTTCAGAACAAGCTACAAGTTGGTGGAATTTTTCAGAACAAGCTACAAGTTGGTGGAATTTTTCAGAACAGGCTACAAGTTGGTGGAATTTTTCAGAACAAGCTACAAGTTGGTGGAATTTTTCAGAACACGCTACAAGTTGGTGGAATTTTTCAGAACACGCTACAAGTTGGTGGAATTTTTCAGAACAAGCTACAAGTTTGTGAAATTTTAAAAACCTTTAACGTGGGTCTGTGAGCCACGAGGTTTTTTATAAAATCTAAAAGCAAAAAAAAAAAAACAGGAAAAAAGCTCTAATAATTAACGTTTTCATGGCTTTGGAAAGAATTAGGAAAAGTTGATAGAACAGTTTCCCTGTCGCCGTCACAGTTAGCAAGGCTGATCAGTCATAAGTTTGTATGAAGTTTGAAAGCCAAGGTTCAAGTATTCACACTGAAGGTTGCTGCTCAAGAAACAGAGATGAAGGCAACAGAGTAATGCTTGGCTTGTTTAGTTCTCCCCACGGCCGTAATATTTTTTTTTCAGTAAAAAATAAGGTAAAAGGTAAAACTCCCGCTTCCATGGCATATTGGGGAATACGGTGTTAAGTCGTTATTTAAGCCACCAAATTTTTTCATGGAACAAACACAAGCCTTATTTACACCAAACTATACCTCCACGATGGATGCATCAGCGGCAGCCCATCTTGCTCACAACCGAGAGGCCTACAGGAGTGCTGTATGGGAGGCAAAGTTCCGCAAGGGACATGCAAATGAATGAATGAATGAATGAATGAATGAATACCCCCACGTACGGCTTCGCTAAAAAGTTATAGCACCTTTATGTAAATTTATAAAACACTTGTTCAGACACGATAAATCTGTTACTAGGAGCTAATAACACCATGTAGAACAAGTTTACAGTTTAACACTATTTTAAATCAAAATAACAAACGATAATTTATGATAACCCTTCTTCGTCTTTTGCTACAAGAGTAACATTGAAATTGAAAAAAAAGTCTTAGGTATTCATTATATGACATTCCAGAATAACAAATAAATTACTGTGTGTAAAATCTGCACAAAACTCTGAAACTGCTCATATCAGCAAGTAGTTTCAGAAAATCGAAGAGTTAATGTGTTTTTTTTTCCTTGAAGATGTGTTGGCTCTCTGCCTTTGCTACAATCATGAGAACATAGCTGTAACTTTAGTCTGGATTCTGAGTACAAATGGAAGCAAGGGGGAGTTAATCATGGCCTTGCTTGGAATATTTTACCTGCTAAAAGAAGGCGGCTGTTAGTTCTACTGGAGGCTGAGATTCGATTCACAATCATTTTCTTTCTTTCTCTCTTTACGAAGAAAAGAAACAATTAATCTTTGCTGACAAGTATGGGCATGTCTGACATACAGTGGTTCTTGAACTCTATGCCCATCAGATCTACTTTCGGCAAGTCAAGAAATCTCTAACTGTGATGCTAAACCACACACATCAAGCATAAATGTAAGGCATGCATTTTGTAATTATGGCACATTTCAAATTAACTAAGGATGAAATAAAGAAAGTGACAAAATACCGAGAAATAAGAAAAGAGAATCGTGTTAAAACATCAATAAATAGTGGCAAAATAGGAAAATAAAAACATCAATAAACAGATACTGTTAAAATATAAATAGGACTATAGTGATCCTTGATGCTCGGTTGGGATCTCTGAAAAACTGGCGAACTACTTTGCGAGCCCTATGTGACGTTTAACTGCACAGGAAGGATATAAGATATAAGATAAGTAGTGATCCCTGCCCTGTTAGCCAGACTAGGCCTATTAACGGGGCCACCAACGGAGAGGTGGGGCACGGTCTTGGTCAGCTATGGTTGGCCACCCCTGAGGTGGGTATGTCAGCTATGGTTGGCCACCTTGAAGTGGGTATGTTAGCTATAGTTGGCCACCCCTGAGGTGGGTATGTCAGTTATGGTTAAGCCACCCCTGAGGTGGGTATGTCAGCTATGGTTGTCCACCCCTGAGGTGGGTATGTCAGCTATGGTTGGCCACCCCTGAGGTGGGTATGTCAGCTATGGTTGGCCACCCCTGAGGTGGGTATGTCAGCTATGGTTGGCCACCCCTGAGGTGGGTATGTCAGCTATGGTTGGCCACCCCTGAGGCGGGTATGTCAGCTATGGTTGGCCACCCCTGAGGCGGGTATGTCAGCTATGATTTGCCACCCCTGAGGTGGGTATATCAGCTATGATTGGCCACCCTTGAGGTGGGTATGTCAGCTATGGTTGGCCACCTCCGAGGTGGGTATGTCAGCTATGGTTGGCCACCCTTGAAGTGGGTATGTCAGCTATAGTTGGCCACCCCTGAAGTGGGTATGTCAGCTATTGTTGGCCACCCCTGAGGTGGGTATGTCAGCTATGGTTGGCCACCCTTGAAGTGGGTATGTCAGCTAT
This sequence comes from Achatina immaculata, assembly GCA_009760885.1. Lineage (NCBI taxonomy): Eukaryota > Metazoa > Mollusca > Gastropoda > Stylommatophora > Achatinidae > Lissachatina > Lissachatina immaculata. Next base: position 64,889,951 of record CM019716.1, on the reverse strand, counting down.
GGTTGGCCACCCCTGAGGTGGGTATGTCAGCTATGGTTGGCCACCCCTGAGGTGGGTATGTCAGCTATGGATCCCTGATTGCCAAAAGGAAGAGTGTCATGGCCCCCCAGATACTGTCGTAAAGATAGCACTAAGGTCACGGTGAGCGGCGGTCGTGGAGATGACGCCAGGCACATCCGATAAAAGTGTCTATGTAATAAGATCTTCACTTTGTCAAAAGCTACAAGTTTAAAACTACAACACAGAACAAGAGATATACAAGTTTCTAGCTACAGCACAGAACAAGAGAGATACAAGTTTCTACCTACAGCACAGAACAAAAGAGATACAAATTTATATCTACAGCATAGAACAAGAGAGATACAAGTTTCTACCTACAGCGCAGAACAAGAGAGGTACACGTTTCCACCTACAGAGCAGAACAAAATAGATACAAGTTTCCACCTACAGCACAAAACAAAATAGATACAAGTTTCCACCTACAGCACAGAGCAAGAGAAACATCATGATGTGATCATTGTCGCCTGAATTTTCTCTTACAGAACAAGGAACAGAATGTACAGATATACCCATTGCCTAGAAGGTCTCAGAGGGTGTTGAAGGAACACGTGGCAGGCAGTTGAAATATCGACATTTCTGATAATTATTGCAAACTGGAAAAGCAACGAACCAAAGGACAAGAGTTCGATCTCCTCCAGCGCCACTGCCTCACTGTATCCTTCTCGATAAATCAAGGTCGCAGAGTTCAGGCGCTCACATCCCGAATATCCACATCTTCTTTACCAACCGAGATGAACTTCAGAAATGGCCGTTTGGCAGCATGCCACATGCAGCAGTAACGATCTACCTGAGACACCCAATCAAAAGTCTAGAATATGAGTCATGCCTCGGGGCAGGGTAGAATTCAACAAAAATAACTCCGGAGAAAAGTGTTGTGAAATGGTTATTCCATCATTTATTGCCAGTTTTCAATAGGTCACGCTCATTATCTACGTCTTGGCCAGGAAAAGAAAGGGGAAAGTGATAATATGGTGCAAAATTAAAACGGAAAGCGTGTTTGCTAGATAACATAAGTAGCCCAGAGGGGTGTTTTTTTCTTTCTTCTGAAGCTATCTAACGTATAATGATTTTCATATCACTTATATATATACATATATATATATATATATATATATATATATATATATACAACATATACATATATTTTTTTATTCTATAGTGTCAGACTGGAAATCCGACAGACATAATAGCACAAACTCTGAAAATTGCACTTCTGTCTTCCAAAAATAGTATTTCTAATCCAGTTCACTCGAAATGGCTGATGGCCTACCAGATTTACTGTGCCCAGATTGGTTTTTTTCATATCAGAGAGATAAATAACCATTCAAGCGTGTCATGATGATCTTGTCTTGGTATTTCATAATTTCTTCGTTCAATGGTGTTTTTTTTATTTTAAAGAAATAGCGCTTACAGGAAAGAGCTGAACTTTCACAAGAAAAGATTCATTTAATCTTAAAAGAACTTTTAAAACAGAAAACTGGGCATGAATCTGGTCACAATAGATGGGTCATCTTCTTATTCTTCTATCTCCTTGGAACTGCCACCTGATATTCTTTGAAGTCGATGGCACTATTTTAACCCATTGGTGCCGTTGCTTACCTTTATCGATTCAATACCCATGGGTGCGAAAAAGCTGTCCGGACTGGTAGTCACCTACCTATTCCTGACGTTAACGTCAGGGTTGGCGAATCATATCCGACATGGTAGCGTCGGAGTTGGCGAATCATAGCTGACGTGGTAGCATCAGGGTTGGCGAATCATAGCTGACGTGGTAGAGTCAGGGTTGGCGAATCACAGCTGACATGGTAGCGTCAGGGTTGGCGAATCAAAGCTGACCAGGACTCAATCACACCTCGCTGTTGGTATCCCTAGTAACAGGCCTAACCTGGCTGAAGGAGCAGTGATCGATATAGTCCCCAAGGGGTTGGAGTCAGCTTAAGAAGTATTACACATCCTCTGCTTTTTAGCTTTGCTTATGGATTAAACACAAAATAATAGCCACCGCAGGCGGCTCCAAGTTCTAAATGATGCCTAAAATCTTCACCACAACAGCTCCAAGTCCTAAACGTTGCCTCAAATCTTCATCACATCAGCTCCAAGTCCTAAACGTTGCCTAAAATCTTCACCACAACAGCTCCAAGTCCTAAACGTTGCCTCAAATCTTCACCACAACAGCTCCAAGTCCTAAACGTTGCCTCAAATCTTCATCACAACAGCTCCAAGTCCTAAACGTTGCCTCAAATCTTCATCACAACAGCTCCAAGTCCTAAACGTTGCCTCAAATCTTCATCACAACAGCTCCAAGTCCTAAACGTTGCCTCATATCTTCATCACAACAGCTCCAAGTCCTAAACGTTGCCTCAAATCTTCATCACAACGGCTCCACGTCCTAAACGTTGCCTCAAATCTTCATCACAACAGCTCCAAGTCCTAAACGATGCCTCAAATCTTCATCACAACAGCTCCAAGTCCTAAACGTTGCCTCATATCTTCATCACAACAGCTCCAAGTCCTAAACGTTGCCTCATATCTTCATCACAACGGCTCCAAGTCCTAAACGTTGCCTCAAATCTTCATCACAACAGCTCCAAGTCCTAAACGATGCTGTGTCTCAAATCTTCACCATAACAGCTGCAAAGAACATCAGCTCCGTTTGAATAATAATAATAATAATACCGAATAGTGTATTCACCCATGAACATCCATAAAAGAACTAAATGAAAAGAACAAAACCAAAAACAAAATCCCTTCCATCAGTAGGAGGCGGGGGATGAAGAATGGAATATTCTAAAAGGACCAGTAGTAATCAGTAACGGATCAATTTGTTAAATGTTAATTTTGAACATGTCCTAAACATGTCACTAGATACTTCCTACACCGTGACTGAGAACTTTTCCGTCTGCATGCATACCCCAGTGTGTCCCCATGTACAGCACACATTGTACATACAAGTAAAATACTTGCAGACACTTGTAAAATAACACTCAGTTATATCACATTTCAGCAAGCTTTTACCCTCTAACGATAAAGAATATGTACATTAGACAGTGGTTGAAGAGGTTTCATTTTCTAACCTTCCAATTTACATATTCCGTAGAGGCGAAAGAATTAGTGATTTCAGTCAGTCATTTGCATGTCCCTTACGGAACTTTGCCTCCCGAAGAACTCTCCTGTAGGCCTCTCCGTTGTAAGCAAGATGGCCTGGTGCTGATGCATCCATTTACAGATCCTCAACGATGTCCTGCAGCCTTCTTTGCTTTGGCTTTCCTCTCTTTCTTTTCCCCATTATGTACCCTTCCAAGACGGTCTTCTCTAAAGTATCATGACGTTTAATGTGTCCAAAACATTTAAGTTCTGTTTGTTTAATCCTCTTTACTAGCCATACTTCTTCAATATTCTTCTTGTAGTACGGATATATTTGTTCTTTTTTGTGCCCATGATATTTGAAAAACTCTTCTGTAGCATTTACACAAAAGAGTGTCCAGGTCTCTCAGGGATATTTTGCGATGGGAAAAATGCATGCTCTTAAAAATCTTATTTTTGTAGTTCTGTCTGTTCCTCTCCACATATTCTTTAGTGGTTTAACTTTTAAAGAGCGACAGATGTCCTCCTTTTAATATCCCTTAATTGTATCTCCATTATTAGTTATTTAAGAAAGAGAAAACAAACAAACGAAAATGAACAGAAAGAATGGGTTCCCCAAGAATGTACACCACTTAAAGAGAACTCAAAGTTGCAAGATGTCTACTTCCAGAATACTTCAGCTCAGCACATGTGCAGTTTAGTTATTTGCTTTTGTATGAATAAGTAAAGCCAAGACGACTCATTCATTCATTCATACATTCATTCATATGACATGTCATTTTCAGAACGGTGTCCCTGTCATAGCCTCCCTGAATGCAACACGGTCTTATGCAAGTTGACCAGAGTCTCGAAATGACACATTCAGGCCTTCCGTGATGTCCTGAGTCCATCTGCGGCGAGGTCGTCCCTTTTCTGTTTTTATTATTATTACTTTTTTATTTATGTTTTTATTTTATTTAATAATTGTTGTTATTATTATACTCTTAAAAAAGGACACGCAACAAATACGATGTTTCGATTTAAACTGAAGTTTGCTGATCAGACAAGAGCACATGGCATGAAAGGTTCACTTGGCCATACACTTTACTGAAACGGAGGCCTCAGTCGCAAAGAATAAAAGTCCAAACCAAATTTAATGAACATCATTTCCTGTTAAAGTCTTAAAGTTTCTTCATGCCAAGATTGAAAAATTAATTCCGAAAAATAAAATTTTGATACAAATTTGAAATTTGGTGTCCATTACGACTACAGTAGTGTTGTGTTTCCTTATTGTTGTTGTTGTTTTTTTTTAAACAGTATATATACTGTTTCTAACATTTTTATGAAAATGTAGATTTGCACAAAATATAAACATTTTATCTCTATGCCAAAAATAACACTCAGGGAAATATAAATCGTAGAAATAAATAACTTTTACGTGCATATAACCAGTCTCATGGGTGATCAGAAAAAAGGAAATGGACATGTGTTGGTCACTTGATGAGAAGAAACAGTCAGATAATCCCAAAACAAGCTATAAAATGCAACACAACAGGCCAAAGAAAAAGAGGCAGACGGCGTGAAACTCTGAAAAGGACATTTTTAAGAGAAGCCAAATTAACAGGCATAAAATCCCTTAATGAGGTTGAAAGACTCGCCGAAGACAGGAAAAATTGGCGAACTACCATGAGAGCCCTATATGACGTTTAACAGCACGGGAAGGATATAAGATATAAGATAAAGTGCATATAAATGAAAGAAATAGCCATGGTAGTCCATATGAAGAACAAGGAAAAAGATAAAAATGGAAATAGCAGATGAACAGTTTGGATTTGTTGAAGGAAAGGGAACACTCAATGCCATTTATGCTTTACGAACACTAACAGAAAGAGCTTTAGAAGTACAGAAAGATCTCTACTTATGCATCATTGATTACACCAAGGCATTTGACAAGGTGAAACATAATGAAATTATTAAAATGCTTGAAGACATCAATATAGACGGCAAAGACCTGAGGATTGTAAAACATCTATACTGGCAGCAAGAAGCAGCAGTTCGAGTTGAAAATAGAATTGGAAAATATCAACCTATGAAACAAGGGGTGCGACAAGGATGTGTAATATCTCCAGACCATTTTTCTCTGTATAGCGAGAATATTCTAAGAACAATCATCACAGAACCAGGCATAAAAATTGGAGGATACAATATTAACAACCTTCGGTATGCTGACGACACAGTACTGATAGCTGAGAACCAACACGACCTGCAAAATCTCTTGGATAAAGTCGCCAAAGAAAGTGAACAGAAAGGCCTTACTTTGAACATCAAAAAGACAGAGACTATGGTTATATCTAAGAAACAGAATCCACCCGCATGCAGTATTAAATTAAACGGAACTATTCTAAAGCAGGTGCAGAAATTCAAATACCTTGGAGCAGTAATAACTTCAGATGGGAAATGCAGAACAGAAATTAGGAACAGAATAGGCCAAGCAAAGACTGCATTTCAGAGAATGAGAAACATATTAACCAACACATCCTTATCAATGAATGTTAGAAAACGAGTCCTAAAATGCTATATTGAACCTATTATGTTATATGGAAGTGAATCATGGACAATAGGCAAGTCTGCACAAAAATCATTGGAAGCAGCAGAAATGTGGTTTATTAGAAGAATGTTGCGAATCCCCTGGACAGCAAAAATAACTAATGAAGAATATAGGAGAAGAGCTGGAGAGACAAAAAAAAAAGATAAGCGAGAGACAATGTACTTTCATAGGACATGCAATGAGAAGAGGGGGCATTGAAAATATTATAACAACAGGAAAAATAGAAGGAAGAAGATCAAGAGGAAGACCAAGAGAAAAGATACTGGACAGTCTGACGGGATGCTGTGAGAGGAGATCACCAACTGAGCTGATGGCCTGCATGAAGGACCGCGTACTCTGGAGAAGCATAATAGCCAACTCCAGTCGGCACGGCACATGATGATGATGATGATGAGTCCATATGTTTCTGCAACGGATTCAGCGTCTCTGTTGAAATAAATGTTTTAAAGCTAAAAATACCACTTTTGTGGTTTCAAATCACCTTTTCATATCAGTTAAAAACCTAGACACCATCTTCCTGAACTACTGCCACTACCTGTATTAATTTAAAGTAAAAATCTTCACACATTTGTAGTATTTTACGTAATTACCACATTGAACCCCGCGTGACCATTTACGAGTGCACAGCAAACAACAGACATCAGAGTTTTCGAACAGCTGCCTCTGTGATGTTGTGCTCACGTTGCAAGATCTTTGCTGTAGCATCGGCAGTCATGAATTGTGTCCATAACTATAACAAAGTATTAACTAAATATAATCTTTATCCATCTTGGCTTCCGATTACTTCCAGTTATGTGACTGCAAGTTGATTTTACAAAGAAAATCAGGCACATACAAATAATAAAGAGATCAATTTCGGGGTTACAAATTCGAAAGCTACATTTACTGCCACATCTAAACAATAAATTACCAACCATTCCCAAATATTCCCCCCGGTTGAGAGAGAATGTAGGTCAAACTCGCGGGCGTAATGTGACTGAGGAGTCTTTGTTACAGTCCTCACTCTGAAATCTATGTTTTATAATTAGAGGTGAGATGAGTGCAGAACAAACGTCTGTTTCGTTAATTTATAATTATTTTAATGCCTATCTCCTAGAGGAAAACCAAATTTCAGCTGGGCGGAATCGATTACTTGTAATGAAATTTTTTTTCAGTCCTTATCTCAAAACGCGAAGAAAAGAAAATCATTAGTGGTGGCTGCGAAATCGATTACCCTGGTGGATCGGTTCTTCAGTCACTAGTAGTGAAAGCTGATTACGGTCACGCGTAAGCTGAGAAACGATTAGCATCGAGTTAATAATGAGATGTTATTATCAGTCTTTGGTCACTAAGCTCTACTACGCTGTAATCTTACCAACCCGCGAATGTCACTTTGATAGTAAGTTTGATTACTCCAACCAGTGTCACGTTTCTCAAATTACTAACGTGACATGATAAACGGATGGTAATGCTTAAATTGAGAAAGAAAAAACGACAAACTGTAGATACTGCATTTTGTTCTGGTGAACTCGTAAAAGGGTGTAATAGCCTTACACGGAATACAACAGAGGAATGTTACACTAGAGAATTTCTTATAATTTAAAGTAACGGAAACGTAGTGTAGATTGCCATCCAGAATGCGACAACTAACATCCCAGAAAAGTAGATTATACTATCATAAAAACAACTAACATCCCAGAAAAGCAGACTATGCTAACATAAAAACAACTAACATCTCAGAAAAGCAGACTATCAGTCAGTCAGTCATTTGCATTTCCCTTGAGGAACTTTGCCTCCCTAACAACTCTTCTGTAGGACTCTCGATTGTAAGCAAGATGCCCTGCCGCTGGTGCATCCATTTGCATATTATCAACGATGTCTTGCAAATATCTTCGCCGTGGTCTTCCTCTCTTTCTTTTTCCCACTATGTACTCTTCTAAGATGGTCTTCCATAAATTATCATGACGTGTAATGATATGTTAAATAAAGCAGACCCTACTGACATAATAACAACTAACATCTCAGAAAAATAGACTATATGGACAGAAAAAACAACTAAGATCTCAGAAAAGTAGAACTAAATTGACATTTTTGAAAAACCATTAACACATCAGAAAAGTAGTCTGTTAGACTAGATTGATATTTTAAAAAATAACTAACATCTCAGAAAATAGCACTAGATTGGCATTAAAAAAACTAACATCTCCGAAAATAGGACTAGATTGACATTTTAAAAAATAACTAACGTCTCAGAAAATAGGAATAGATTGACATTTAAAAAAAACATTAACATCTTAGAAAAGTAGTCTGTAAGACTAGATTGATGTTAAAAAAAGTACTAACATCTCAGAAAATAGGACTAGATTGACATTAAAAATATAACTAACATCTCAGAAAAGTAGTGCAGTTTGATGTTAAAAAAAACTACACTGAATATCAAAAAGAAAAGATGGTCTATATTTATATAGAAAGAAACTACACTTAACATCTCATAGTATAAAACTAATGCAGTTTGATGTTAAGAAAAAATGACACCGAACATCATAGAAATTTAGTCTACACCGACATGAAAGAACGACATTTAGCATCTCAGAAAAGCAGTATATCATCATCATCATCATCTTTCACTCCCTTAAGAGCATAGGCCACGGATAAAGGCTCTCCAGTCATCCCTATTCTTGGAATTATTCTCTGCTTTCTTCCACGTGCATCCCTTGTCTCTGAGCACTGTCATAACTTCTCTTCTTCAAGTAAGTCTAGGCCTTCCTCGTTTTCTATTTCTTTGAGGATTCCATGTCAGTGACAGTAAAAGCAGTATATACTGACGTAACAAAAAACGAGAACAAACATATCACGGAAGTAGTGCTGACAGGTGCGTATGAAGACAAAAGAACATGACAGAAAAATAGTGCAAACTGAGGTCAGAAAACGACAAACATCATCACGTGGTATTTGATAGTGTCAGAAACAAGAACATGGCTCTTGACTGATTGATAACTTCATTGTATTAAGTTATTTCTGCACTTTACGTCTCAAAGAACACAACAGGCGTTGAGTCAGGCATCGAGTGTAGAGTGGATAACGTTGACTTTCTTAGTCATATACTTGGCTCAATCAGTGTTTTAGCAGACTCCACTGGCAGATAGAACTTGTCGGTCCATACACTTCAAGGAAACGACAGCTTTATTTGTGGTCAACCATGTTGAAGTAAACCACAATTTGTGTGAGGACAACCATGTTGAAGTAAACCACAATTTGTGTGAGGACAACCATGTTGAAGTAAACCACAACTTGTGTGAGGACAACCATGTTGAAGTAAAACACAACTTGTGTGAGGACAACCACGTTGAAGTAAACCACAAAATTGCATGATGAGAACCACACTGAGACAGGACAAAGACTGCTTCACTGATTCTCATGAGTTCCACAATTAAAAACTGTTGCACTGATTCCCACAACATTGCCTTGTAGTTGAATATGCTGTACTGACTCTGTTTTTCAACAGTGGTATGAATTTTTTTTTCACAAACAGCATAAGTTATAGACATTAAAGTCTACATAGACATATAGACATAAAGATTAGATTCTCTTAAAGGGAAGTCAAAATTCTCCCGCGAGTTAAAAAAGTTTACAGTTTACCCTTTTCTATTTTTGTGAAAAAGAATCTGTAACAAAAAAATGTTTTTTGGACAATATTTTCTTAAATCTGTAGTTTGAATGTTAATGCTACAGAGGAGTTCTTCAAATATCATGGACACAAAAAAAGAACAAATATATCCGTACTACAAGAACTTAATATTGAAGAAAGCCGGCTAGTAAAGAGGATTATAGAGATAAAACTTAAATATTTTGGACACATTAAACGTCATGATAAACTAGAGGGTGCATAGCGGGAAAAAGAAAGAGAGAAAGACCAAGGTGAAGATGGCTGCAAGACATCGTTGATGATCTGCTAATGGATGCATCAGCAGTAGGCCATCTTGCTCACAACCGAGAGGCCTACAGGCGTGCTGTTAGGGAGGCAAAGTTTCGCAAGGGACATGCAAATGAATGAATGAATGAATAGTTTGAAAATTCTTTGTTGTCTTATCTCAACAAATACAAGCTAATTTACATAGAAATATACACGTTTACAGCATGTACGAGTATATTTTTTTAAAGTGATAAGGTATAGTTTGTAGAAGTGGGTAATTAATCTAAAGAGAATCTATGAAATATAACATAGTTCGTAGCATTGAGTAGTTAATCTAAAGAGAATCTATGAAATATAACATAGTTTGTAGCATTGGGTAGTTAATCTAAAGAGAATATATGAAATATAACATAGTTTGTAGCATCGGGTAGTTAAACTAAAGAGAATCTATGAAATATTAGTTAAATATTAATTAAATTAGTTTCTAACATTGGGCACTTAATCTAAAATCATATATGAAATATACTATAGTTTATAGCACTGGGTAGTTAATTAAAAAAACGTGTATGAAATATAACGTAGTTTGTGGCACTGAGTAGTTAAGAGTTAATAATAATGTTATGATCCAAGAACCACCTTGTTAAGAACAATAAATTTCAAGTTAATATAAATAAAAGCTATGAAATTTAATTTGTAGCACTGAGTAGTTAAGAGTTAATAATAATGTTTTTTTTCCAAGTACACATTTGATAAAAACAATAAACATGAAAGTGACTTTCATTTATAATATGTACCTTCTTCGGAAACGTCTTACCTGCGCTAGAAAACCGGATATATTTGTCACTGGTCATGATTAGAGAAATGTTCAGATTACAGGAATACTCAGGCAAAATGGTACTGAACGAGTTAACAGTATGAGAACACCACGTATAAGAAACTGCGAAAGGCTGTGTTCCATTCAACACTGCAGTCTGCGCCATGAACGATAATGGTAACGCCAGTCCATAGAGCCCAACACTAAACACGTTTATCCTAGTGTGTGATTTAGCTAAATACACTATAAGGTGGGCATAAAGTCTTTCATTCATTTCAAACATGTATTACATACACAAAAATCTGTACTAAGTGCAGAAATATTACTTTTTTTTTGGTCACGTGTCCACCAACATCTCTTTAGTCACCGTCACTGAAGCACCGGCCATCTTTCCCCTCAAAGTGTCAGTATCATGAAACTGGTGAATTAAACACTTTGTCTTTTTGTATACCCCCCGTAAAAAAGTGTCAAGTAAGGTAATGATGAGTGGTCCATGGTACTGGACCATCGCTCCCCAACCATTCGTGATACCACAAAACACGCTGGGCTTTCTCCTTCATAGACGCCATTTTGATAGCGGTGACTGCGCTACTAACTAAAGAAAGGAAGCTTTCATGAAGCCCCAAGGTTCATGTTTCTATCTATCGTAATCAGTTTTTTTTTAAGATATGATTTTTTTTTCCTTAATCAGATACAGGCTTCATGATCACTGTGTACAGTATGATATGTTCTCGTGAACGGCAAGAAATCACGTTAACCATCTGAGTTACTACAAAGTGTAATTCTCTAGAATCAGCTTTCATCAATATTAACATGGTAAGGATGATTATAATGATGATTATTTTTAACAATATCAGTCGTCCTGAGTAAAATTACCTGGTAACAGATAGTTATAGAATGTTGATAGAAATCGCCTACATTTATTAAAGATTTAACTTATTAAGTTATTCACTTATTAATGGACAATTTCTCTCAGAAACTATACTTTCTCTGAGTGAGGTAACATTGGAGAAACATAAGTGTATTTAAGAGTTAAATAACTGCAGATTTCACAGGGGAAAAATAAACTCTCTCCTGATCAAAGAGGAAAAGGAGAAGGGCGGAGTATGTATGGAGGGAAAGAGTGAGAAGAGAGAGAGAAATAGAGAGAGAGAGAGAGAGAGAGAACATCTTGAAGCACGCGGAAATGTATTCTTTCATCTTAAATTAATTGTGTAGGAGGCGGAGATTACAATTATTAAATATTAAATGAAATAATTACTTGTCATTTAGTTATTTGCGTGAACTCAATGCTAATCTGTATTTTAATTTGCGAGGTCTACATGTATGCGCTGCTTGTGAATTTCTACATGTATGCGATGCATGTGCTATGCATGAAAGTTTACGGAAGGACGCAAAGTCAGTTAGCAACTTAGAAGCATGAGTTGTCTGATAACAGAAGGTAAACTTTTTCTCACTAACAGACGAGTATTTTGTAACTTCCTTTGAGATAGATTTGCCAGTCTCTTGCATTAGCCCATTAGTCGCCATGTGAGAGAGTAACTAGTTCGAAGTTTTACACCAGTTAGTTCACAAAAACAAAGAAAGACATGACCAGTTAAACTGTTTAGCCATCAGAGTAGAATCCAGACAGGTCATATGTCAGATATCAGACCAGGAGTGCGCCCTTGATGAATATGGGCTAAAATGTCAAGGATATCTGTGCCAGATCTCTCTAGGGGCATGAACTCCATCATCTCTTGTCTTGACAATTGTAAGGGGGAAGTAATCACACACGTCACTATCATACGGATCATCTTTACTGAATAGTCCTTTTTTGTTTCTTCTTAGAAATATGTGCACTTTAAATGTGTATGTGCGCATATGCTATGTGCTCTCTCAGGGTACTCACTTAGCAAACAGTCAAGAAACATGAGGAAGTTCATAAACACACGTACAATAACCTACTCTAGAAGAAAGTTTCTGATTCATGAAAACAAAGTACGTTAATGAGAAATAATGAAAATAACATTTAAAAAAAAGAACCAAGCGGTTAAAATATTTGGGTCATATTAAGAGGTATTTATACAATAATGACAGCCATACTTGAGAGAAAAGTTGAACAAAATAACCCAGACGTCAACAACGATATAGATGGACGGACATAACATACAATGATGAACCTTATTCACCTTCATCATCATCATCATCATCATTATCATCATCATCATCGCCTTTCACTCCCTTGATAGCATAGGCCACTGATAAAGGCTCTCCAGTCATTCCTGCTCTTGAAACTATTCTCTGCTTCCTTCAATGTCACTGGTCATGATTAGAGAAATGTTCAGATTACAGGAATACTCAGGTATGTCGTAGTGAGAACACCACGTATAGGAATACTGAGCACTGTCATAACTTCTCTTTACCAAGTAAATCTAGGTCTTGCCTGTTTTCTATTTCCTTGAGGATTCCATGTCAGTGCCTGTCTTGCTATGCTGGTGTTCAGCTTCGCCCATTGTAATTTGAAAACAAGAGGCAGAACAAATGGGGAGGCCACTGCAACCAACTTTACATGAGGAGGGCACAGGATGATGATTATTTACATGAACTGAGAGGAAAACAAAACACAAACAAACAATCTTTCATGCTTAAAAAAAAACAATTCACCATTTGCATCTGTTCTGAGATTACAGAAATAAAAAAAAAATGCTGCTTGTGCAATATTCCAAGATAAGATTTGAAGAAACCTTCATTCTTTAGAATCAAAGCTCAAACTTTATGAAGGTTTCTTCAAATCTTTGTATTTTTTTTTTTTTCAAATTTTGTATTTTTAAAATTTCTGCCTGCGGATAATTCATGTAAGTGGAATATAGTGTGATAATTCTTGTGTGAATATCTGGAGAGGTGTTACAGTACAGCACTCCAGTAACCAGGGGCCCAAGATCTCAAGATTTAAAGCGTTTCAAAACGTACATATACCCGCTCTGAACAGAAATTAAACGAAAAGAAATGTATGATGCATGTACATACGTAAAGAAACAAAAAGCTATTTAAAGAACACGTATGAAACAAATGAAACACATAACTGCAAATTTGAAACATATTTTAAAAAGAGAGAGAAATGCTACCAACAAAAAAAACCAAAAAAAAACAAACCATTCTTTCATAATTTAACTGGGCAATATACTAAGAAATTAACAAGTGAAAAAAATGCATAATATTTAGAAATAAAATAACTTCAATACACAGAAAAAATAGAACTTCAGAACATTTCATACTTATAGATTAGTTGTATTATCATTTCGTTATAGAACTAAAAAGTGAATAGAACTTTTTAAACATTGCAAGATTATAGATTATAGCTGAATTATCGTTTCGTTATAGAACTAAAAAAGATAAATCGAGCTCTTAAAGTACTGCAAGATTATAGATTATAGCTGAATTATCGTTTCGCTATAGAACTAAAAAAGATAAATCGAGCTCCTAAAGCACTGCAAGATTATAGATTATAGCTGAATTATCGTTTCGTTATAGAACTAAAAGAACATTTTTAAAGGACTGTACGATTATAGATTAATTGTATTATCATTTCGACATAGAACTAAAAGAAAATTACTATTTTTTTTAAACATGGCACGATTATAGACTAGCTGAGTTATCTTTTCCTCCTAGAACTTACCTTGTCCCACACAGCTCACTCGCTGTCGTCAGATGCTCGCCTTTCCACGCACAGAACGATGAGAACAATTAGTATAGATATTCAAACGCGGTCATCAATCGACTTCATTAAGAGAAAGGAAGAAGAAGAAAAAAAAATAATATTTGTCCAGCAAAAGTATCTAGAATACCTTGGCTGTATGACACCTGGCTCACAGCTAGGGCCAAGATCACATGCAGTTGTGCTCACGCTTGGGTGCGCATCTGTCCGCCGTAACTTGTCGCACAGCGCGGCAGACTGTGAGCTGCCTGGCCCGCCAGCTCTCTCTTCACTGCTGGGATTTACATCTTTGACGTTATGCCCACAGCACAGGCTGAAAACTTTCCCTGAGACCCGCAGCTGCCTTTCCTACCACTGGTGTTACCTCGGCTTGACCCCCCGACCCCCCCCCCCCAACCATCCTCCTTTCGCCCCTACTTCGACCGAGGCCAAATCAGATGACTAATAATTTCCAATTTTCACAATGGAAATACATCATCGATGAGAGGACAGCACTCGAACCGCGCTCCGGCTCTAAATGATCGTCCCTCCACAAGCCGTCTTACAGCTATGCTTCACAGACTCAAGGTGGTGGCCGTGCTATTCAAGGGTCCATGATACAGAACACCACAAGTTGCTGTCTGGGAAGGAGTACACAATAGACGTCTATCACTCATTACTTACTCAATTGTATCAAGAAATAGAAGTGAAGTTTCACAAAGAAAACACAAATACACACACACAAAGTCAGATTTAAAAAAAAACAAAAAACAATCCACTCTTACACTCCTGTGCCATTTATCACGTCTAAGAAGAAACAAAATCCTCTTCCTCCAAATTGAAAGGACAGGCCAAGTAAACCGGAAACAAATCCATCAAAATAAGGACATAATTTTGGTCATTTCAGAACTTAATAATAGCATTGTTAGCATGGACAATGGAAAAGTATTCTAATCATCATCAGGTGGCTCGAAAGTGGAGTCTTTGACGAATGAAGCGCCAGATAAAAGAGGCCTATTGAACAGTTACAGAGGAAAACTCCAGAACATATCCTTCAAGAGTGCCCAAACCATACGGACCTGAGGCGTGAGACATGGCCAGAGGACATAAGGCTGGGGCAAAAAGCTTTGGAGGCTCCTATCAGGATCTGGAGAGGACTGTGGACTTTGCCATGTCGACAGGGATCAGGATCTGATGTGACCAACAGCTTCGAAAGAAGAATAAGAAGAAGAAGAAGAAGAAGAAGAAGATGAAGAAGAAGAAAATATTTTTTAGCTTCTTTTTTTTTAAAGGAAAGTATACAATTCACGTATTCTTTAATTCCCTCCTTCATTCACTCTTTCATTCGTGTGCTGAAAGGCACTTTAAGTTTCTCAGTTTCGTGTGGTCACTGATGTTTTCATTCATTTCGGTTTGCATTTCTTTTTTTCCTGTGCCACTTTGTAGGCCTGATATGATAGTTTCCTCTCTTGTCAGCCTGATAAGATAGTTTCCTCTCGTGTCTGCCTGACAGGATAGTTTCCTCTCTTACTCCCTCACTGTCCTTGAAAATAAATTTCTTTTTTCCCTTTAGTTTTCCAGCGATTTTCAATTTCTGACACTTGTGTCTTGTCCTCATTTGTCTATATAATTTTGATTCATTTTTTTCTGTAACTTCTCTTTATACAAGTGTGTCCAGAACATTGATTCATTTGTTTCTGTAACTTCTCTTTATACAAATGTGTCCAGAACATTGATTCATTTTTTTTCTTGAGGTTTTAGTTAGTTTTTGTTCTTCTTCCACGTTACCAAGAACTTCAACTATTTATCTCATCGTTCGAACATTCCATAAACTCTGTGAATCCACACTTTCTGGAAACAAAATATCACATACTCGTTTGTCACATTTACTTATATCTTATATCCTTTCCGTGCCGTTAAACGTCACATGGGGCTCGCAAAGTAGTTCGCCAATTTTTCCTGTCTTCGGCGAGTCTTTCAACCTCATCAAAGGATTTTATGCTTGTTAATTTGGCCTCTCTTAACAATGTCCTCTTCAGAGTTTCAAACGGTCTGCCTCTTTTTCTTTGGCCTGTTGTGTTTCACTTGATAGCTTGTTTTGGGATTCTCTGATCATTTCTTCTCATCAAGTGACCAACATATGTCCATCTCCTTTACCTTATCACAAATGAAACTGGTTGTTGTTCAGTCATTTGTCTTATCTCTGCATTGTTCTTGAATTCATTCCACTTGATGCCGAGTATTTTCCTTAGGCATTTGTTTTCAAAAGTCTAATTTTTATGTCTATTTCTTTAGTTGTTTTCCAGCTTTCGCATGCATAAATGAGGGTGAATATTACATTTGAATTGAATAGTCTTAACTTGGTTTTTGTGCTTATAATTTTTGAATTCCATATGTTCTCAAGATTCTTGAAGATTGATGCTGCTTTTGAAATTCTGATCCTAACTTTCTTTCTAGTGTCACCATCCTGGTCTATGTAGCTGCCAAGGTATGCAAATTGATTGACTTCTTCAATATCTGTCCCTTCTATGTGTATTTTTCCATTTTGGTTGAGAGGAATTTTCATTATTTTTGTTTTGTCCTTGTTAATTTCAAGTCCTATTTTGCTAGCCAGTGAAGACAGGCTATCTGTTTTTTCTTGCATGAAATTCACATTATTACTGATAAGAGTTATGTCATCAGCAAAATCAAGATCTTTTAGTTGGGTCCCATGTACCCAGTCAATACCTGTGTTACCTGTGCAGCATTTTTTCATTATGAAGTCTATTGTAATCCCAAAAAGTAAAGGAGACAGTATACATCCTTGTTTCACGCCTGTTTCAATCTGGAATCATTCACTCATCCCTTCTTCTGTCTTGACTGCACAAACATATCCATTGTATAAGTCCTTAATGATGTTGACAATTTTAGATGATATTCCATATAGACATAAAATTCTTCATAATGAGTCTCTGTATATGCTATCAAATGCCTTTTTAAAATCTATAAAGTTCAGAATTGAAGGTTTCTGCTTTTCAATATGTTCTTCAAGTATTATTCTTAGAGTAAAGATCTGGTCGAGACAGCTTCTCCCTTTTCGAAATCCTGCTTGTTCTTCTCTCATTGCAGTATCCACTATATCTTTGAGTCTATTCAAAATGACCTTGCAAAATACTTTCGACACAACTGATATTAAAGTTACTCCTCTCCAGTTGTTACAGTCACTAAGGTTGCCCTTTTTTGGTATTTTAACAATGATTCCTTTCTTCCAATTAAAAGGGACCTTTTGTTCTTTCCAAATCGTGTTAAACATTCTCTGTATTTGTCTCATATTGTCACTATTGATAGCTTTTAGCATTTCGGCTGTTATTTCATCTTCACCTGCAGCTTTGTTGTTAGCTATTAAATTCATTGCTGTTTCAATTTCATGCAATTTAATTTCGTCTAGTTTGACATTTAGTTGTGGGGATGGTAAGTCCGTTTCAAGGTTTAACAATTCTTTTGGGTGTGGTCGATTGAGTATTTCTTGGAATTGTTCAGCCCATCTTTGCTTTTGGTCTTTATTTGATGTTAATAGGGTTCCAGTTTTGCTAAGGACTGGTTTTTCTTTAGATGTAATAGTACCTGTTAGCCTCTTTTGTATGTTATATAAAGTTTTGCTGTCTCCTGTTTTTGCTGCTTTTTCTGCCTCTTTCGCCATATTGTCTATGTCATTTACTACCTTCATGAAAAATAACCGTACATGACATCCGTCATCTTCATTCCAGACACCCGTGTCTCTGTTACGTCCCGTGAGTACGTACAGATCTCAGAATTTCTGACTGTTTTTTTTTTACCTGTTTCTCGCAATCTAAACGGAGAAAAGCACATTTCTGTGGCAGTTTATTCTGTATCTCTCTTCAGAGTCACATCCCTGCCGCTCTTGATGTGTTCCCTCTTTCTGTATACTCTTCGTGTGTCATGAGCACAGTGTCATATTTGATTTCTGAATACTACTTTGTTACTTTCTTGTCTTTGTTAAGTATATTCTCCTATCAGTTAAGTATCTTTCTTATGTCATAAAAAAGGGTTGCCATATTTCCTGTACGTGACTTGATTTTAGCTCGGGATTTGTCATGAGCCGCTGTTGTTGTTCTTCTGTAACTGATCTTACAAACATGTACCGTTTGTTCTTGTTTTCCTTGACGTTGAAACTTTGGTATGTTTACTCTGCATGATATTGTCATTGTCTGCCTTACGTCCTCTTGCTGTTAAGCTTTAATATTTGTTATGGCTCCTTTTAATGAATATGTTTGTTGAAGGAACAAATATATTCATACAACAAGAACTTAATATTGAAGAAGGCTGGCTAGTAAAGAGGACTAAACAGAGAAAACTTAAATATCTTTGACACATTAACTGTCATGAGAATTTAGAGAAGACAGCCTTGAAATGGTACATAAAGGGAAAAAAAGAAAGAGAGGAAGAGCAAGGCGAAGACGGCTGCAAGACATCGTTGATAATCTGCAAATGGATGCATCAGAAGCAGGACATCTTGCTTACAACCGAGAGGCCTACAGGAGAGCTGTTGTTTTCCGCAAGGGACATTCAAATGACTGGACTTTTTAATAGCCTTACTCATTTGTTCTTGCGAACTGCTGTATCAGCATACCTAAAAAAGAACGGATATTTTTACCTCTTGTTTAAATCCTTTCGAAGTGTTTAGATCCATTCGTGATCTTATCTGTTACTTTCTATGTCAGTGTATTCTCTTACAACGATTCTTTGATTCCATTAAGATGTTCCGAATAATTCACGTATAGTCACAACCTTTCCGTAGCTTGTAAAGCATTTATACAACATTTTCATGTCTCAGTATCAAAGCTTTCTGTGAAATCGATGAAGCACAAGTATAAATCCTTATTTCCTCCCAGGCAGCACTTTCTCATTGATTTAAAAATACGAAATAGCATAGATTTAAAAATAAGAAACAGCATAGATTTAAAAATAAGAAATAGCATTGATTTAAATATAAGAAACAGCATAGATTTAAATATAAGAAATAGCGTAGATTTAAATATAAGAAATAGCATAGACTTAAAAATAAGAAATATCATAGATTTAAAAATAAGAAATAGCATAGATTTAAAAATAAGAAATATCATAGATTTAAAAATAAGAAATAGCATAGATTTAAATATAAGAAATAGCATACGTGTTGCCTCTTCTTTTTTAACAAAATCATGGCGTTGTGCTGCAGTTTCTGTCTTCATTTACTCCGTATATTGCGTGACTTTCTATCCATGAAGCACTTTTTTTCTTCTCTGTGACTGAGGTCTTCAAGAACAAACTTTTTGTAGCACGTCCTTTCATTATAACAATCATTACCGAACATACAGGCTAGTTCCATTCACTGTTTAGTTACCATAGACTTTTCGTTATGTATAATATGTGAATATATAATGTTTATATCGATGAGCTTGTCATGTAGTTTAATGTTTACTATTTTGTCTAAAGTTGCCCCTTGATAGCGTCTAAAAATGTTTTTCTCTATGACCATTGCCGACCTTGCTGACTAGCTTCTCCGCCTGTAAAGGCAATCTTATGACCTTTCGCCAGCAGTGCTTGTTCTGCAGTAATACATGGCCACACAACAGAAGCCATGGCTACGACAAAAACTCAGAGCTAACCCAAGTCACAAGACTTACACTCAAACCATCTCTCTCTCTCTCTGAACCTTAAGTGCCCAGGGCACATGGGGCTTCCGCAAGGGTTTTCCACAAATGCCTGTCCTTCGCCTTTTTTCTGCTCTTGCCCAAGTGAGCCCTCTATTGCTCACCATCGTTTCTGTTGTTCTTCTCCATGTCTCTTTTGGTCTACCCTTACTTCTGTTCCCCTGTGGTGTCCATCTTAGTGCTATTTTTGGTAGTGAGTTGTCAGTCATTCGGAGCACATGTCCCAACCATCGCCAGCGTCTTTCCTCAATAATTGTTGTCAGTGGTTTCATCTGCATTTCTGCTAATAAGATGTTATTTCTTATGGTGTTTGGCCAAAATATTTTTCTAATTCTTCGTAAACATTTAGTCTGGAAAGAATTCAACTTGTTTTCTATGGTTTTGGTGATTTTCCAGCATTCACTTCCATAGAGTAGTACACTTAGAAATTACTCTTAAATATCCTGATTTTCATATTTATGCTTAGTTTTTTTTATTTCCATATAGTCTGCAGCATTGCAAAAGCCTGGTTTGCTCTAGTAATTCTGCTGGTGATGTCCTCTGTGCTGTCTCCATTTTCTACTACTCTGCTGCCAAGGTATACAAATTCGTTGACCTCCTCCACTAACTTGTTATCTACTCTGAGTACATTTCTGTTGTTCACATTTTGTTTCATTAACTGTATCTTTCCTACGTTGATCTTTAGTCCTATGTTGTTTGCATTCTGAGTTAGCTTGTTTATTTTCTCTTGCATATCTTTGTGACTGCTTGATAACAGACAAATGTCGTCCGCAAAGTCAAGGTCCTCCAGCACTGTGTCAAGGGTCCATTGTAATCCTCTGCGTTTGTCTGATGTTGCCTCCTTCATTAACTACTGCCAAGATAAATAATGTTGGTGATAGTATACATCCCTGTTTCACTCCTGTTTGTACCCTAAAGCTGCTGGAGGTATGTTCTCTACAGATAACTTTGCATTGAAAACCCTCGTATAGGGCTTTGATTACATTAACTATTTTATGGGGGAGGCCATGCCATCTTAGGATTTTCCACAGTGCATCTCTGTTGACACTGTCAAAGGCTTTCTCAAAATCTATGAATAATGCATATGTTGTGCTATGCCACTCATTTGCCTGTTCTAATATTTGTCTAAGTACAAATATATGGTCTATGCATGATCTTCCTTTCCTAAATCCTACCTGCTCTTTCCGAAGTTTTTCCTCAAGTGTTGGTACAGTTCTGTTGATTATTCTGCAAAATACTTTACTGGTGAGTGGCAGTAGGGTAATGCCTCTCCAGTTCCCGCAATCTCTGAGGTCACCCTTCTTTGGTAGTTTTACTATAAGACCAGTTTTCCACTCCTCTGGGGCTTTTTCTAGATCCCAAATTTGTTGTAATATCCGGCAAAGTTGTTTTGGTGTTTCTGTTTCTTCTGCTTTCAACATCTCAGCAGTCACTTCATCTTCACCTGGTGCCCTGTCTGATTTTAGCTTCTTTATCGCCTCCTTTACTTCATTTATTGTTATTGGTCCTGTATTGATGTTTAGTTCCGTTTTTGCTTCAGGTATGTCTATTGTTTGTGCTGCTTGTGTTCTGTTTAGTAGGGTGTTAAAGTGTTCCCTCCATCTTTCAATTTTTTCTCTTTCTCCACTGACCAGTTGTCCATTTTCTGTTCTTACTGCACTTTCACATCTTGTGTTGAAGTTACCTGTCATCTGCTTTGTGATTTTATATATGGTTTTCATGTCATTTGTATATGCTGCTTTCTCTGCTGTTTCTGCTAAGTTGTCATAATACTGACGTTTATCTTGACGGCATGATTCCTTCACTTCTTTGTCTTTTTGTGCATAATTACTTAAAACTCGTTCTTTAAGCCTTTGTGATTTGGTGTTCAGTAATTTTTTCTTGATTTCTTTTCTTTGCTCTATCTTTTCCCATGTGGTCTCGCTTATCCATTCCTCTTTTCTCCTTTTCCGATATCCCAGCACCTCTTCTGCTGTTTCCTGTAGTGTTTTATTGAACTCCAATATGGACATTTCTGCTTCGTCTTGTAGGACACTGAAGCGGTTCTTAAGTAATATTGAGAATTCATTTCTTGTTTGCTGGTCTATCAGTTTTCTTGTATCAAAATGTATCTTTCTGTGTTCTCCGATTTTGGCTTTCCTTAATTTTAGTTTTATTTTTGCTACCAGAAGGTTGTGATCACTTCCTACATCTGCTCCTTTCCTTGCTCGCACATCTTGTAGTGACCGTTTCCACTTGTTATTTATTAGTATGTGATCGATTTGGTTTTCTGTGGTTTTATCTGGTGACCTCCAAGTCACCTTATGGATGTTTTTGTGTTGGAAAATTGTCCCTCCAATGGTCATCATGTTTTCTTCACAGAAACTCCACAGTCTTTCTCCATTTTCATTTATTTCTCCGATTCCTTCTCTTCCCATGATTCTTCTTCTATCTTCATTTCCTTCACCTACTTTTGCATTGAAGTCGCCCAAGATGAGTAGCATATCATGCTTGGGTATTGTTTCTACTGTTGCTTGGAGGCTGTTGTAAAAATCTTCTTTTAATTCCTCTTCAGCTGCTTCTGTTGGTGCATAACAAACTATAATAGACAGCTTCGTGAATTTTGAGTTGAACCGTGCATATAATAATCTCTCATTTATTGGGGTCCATTTCAGCAATGCTCTTGATGCTTCTTTTGTTATAATCAGTGCTACTCCTCCTTCATGAAGATTTTCTTTACCTGACCATATTATTGTATCTTCTATGTGCTGTGTTGTTAATTTCCTTCTGCCTTGTCCTGTCCATCTTGCTTCTTGTATTCCTAGTAGGTCTAGTTTGTATCTGTGCATTTCCTTGATGGTTTGTGCTAGTTTTCCAGTCTGGTTTAGTGTTCTTACATTCCAGCTGCCTATTTGCATCCTGTGTTTAGGTTCCAGGAGGTCTGCAGTCGGGCTGGGGACTTCCAGTGGCTGGCTTTCATCCACAACCTTCATGGGCTCAGTTTCACAAAAACTCAGAGCTAACTCAAGTTACAAGACTACACAAATACCTTGGCTGTGACAAAAGCTCTGAACTGTCTCAAATCACAAGACTTACACTCAAGCCATGGCTGTGACAAAAGCTCTGAGCTATCTCAAATCACAAGACTTACATTCAAGCCATGGCTGTGACAAAAGCTCTGAGCTGTCTCAAATCACAAGACTTACACTCAAGCCATGGCTGTGACAAAAGCTCTGAGCTATCTCAAATCACAAGACTTACATTCAAGCCATGGCTGTGACAAAAGCTCTGAGCTGTCTCAAGTCACAAGACTACACACAGGCTACGATGAACCTGCTACAGGAAATTCAGACAGACTCTCTAAGGCAACAATGATTCGAGTTCTTACACATGTCACAGATCCAGCGACTGACGTTCATTTTTTGGTTTGTTTTGTTTTGGGTCATGCAGGCATCAGGGGAAGTGAAAGAAAGACCAGTCGGTCGACTAACCTGTCATGGAGGAAGGGCAGGCAAAGATCAAGCAGACATTATAAGTGCTATAAGAGAAGCTGGTGGAACAAAGGTATTCACTGGCAACTATGAGCTCAGCGCCGTTGACAAGAGTGAAGGAATTGAGGGTGAAACTTGGGGTGGTGAAAAAAATAAACGACTAACCAAGAGCTTCGGATGGATGATCAACCAAAACAGAATGTTCTGTGAAGGAGATACTAAAGAGATCAGAGCACTTATGGATGTGTCTGGGGTGAATAGATGACGGTCCTTTCTAACTAACTAAAGCATGAGTTTACAAGATAACGAAGTAGACGGTGGTTTACATTCATCTTCTGCTGTGTATACGACTTTCTCCGCTAGCCTTTGTATAAAAAACCCGCAAGTTAGAGTTCGTACCTGATGTGGTTTGCCTTACCTGGCGTGGTTTGCCGTACCTGGTGTTGGTTGTCTCATCTGGCGTGGTTTGTTGTTATTTATTCAAATATTCATGATAAATTCTACACGGGGTTCCATTCCGCCATCCACCATCCACCATCCATCATCCACCATCCATCATCCACCATCCAGTGAACGCACTTGACAGAAATACGATACAACACAGACTGGATAAACCGAACCACGTGATGACAAGAAGAAGGAGAAACATCGTCTGACAACAGCTTGCGTCTGTGGCTTCAAAGTCAGCCATATCGTAATGAACACTCTCAAATCTTAAGCTCTAAATAGACAAACATTGCTCCTTTAACGGCATCTTTTCATATTATCTAATAAGCACTCACGCACATCGATGCGCGTGTCTTATTGTACACCATAACAACATTGTGTGATTACAATATCTTCTTAATATCTTCTTTCTTTTATTTTACATTTGTGTATATAATTCCCTGATAATTTAATCCACTCGTCCTGGTTGTTCTCGTTGTGTTAATGATTTTTTTTTTGTTCTATCTTCCTACATAATTCCTTGTTAATCCTTTGGCCTGTCTTTTTCAGTTTATTACCGAGCAAACTAACGTCAGAAGCTTTTCTAGCAGCAGAAGCTTCTTATATACGATAGTCCTCGACTTACGCCTATTCGACGAACGACTATTTGAAATTATGACGAAGATTTAAGGCATAATTTCCTGGCTGTGGTAGCTTATGTATTTATTCAGTTAATTTCTGGGGGGGGGGGGAAGAGACGCTGTTCGATGAGGCAATCATTGATCCATAGCTGACCAAGACCCTGTCCCACCTCTCCGTGCTACCCCCAGTAACAGACCTAGCCTGGCTAACGGGGCAAGGATCGCCATAGTCTCCATGGTGTTGGAGTGTGCTAAAGAAGCATTGCATAACCCATGCTTTTTAGCTGTACTCCGGGACTGAAAAAAAGTAGCCACCATAACCCGCTCCAACGCCGATACGATGCTGCGCCTCAACATCTCTACAGCATCGGCTGCAAAGAACAACAGCTCGCAGTTACAGGGAGTTCGTACAGGTACAAGTACAAGTACAAATCAATTATTTTATATTTATTTAATTACGTGTTTCATGTGAAGTATTATCCCATCTTTATTCTGTATTATTACGAGTAGAAAATCCCATCTTTATTCTGTGGTATTGCCATTACAAAATTACCTGAAGGAATGTTTTCCCTTATTGTATGCAGTCCTGTACCTCAATATACGTGCCTCCGTGCTCCATGGTTTTCGATTTATGACCAGATCGACTTAGGTCGTGTTAGTCTGAACTAATCTTGTTGTAAATAGAGGATCGCATGTACCTTATATCTGTTTACTTACGTGCATGGTTATTTACTTTGTTTTGCAGTAATAGTCTACTGTTAGAATAAGATTTCAGACGAAGCTGAAGATAAAGAAAATTGAACTTACTAAAACGTGACAAAGTTTATAGATTATATCTACATTTAATCATTCACTTAAATAACAGTCGGGCCACTAAATCAGGTTTTGCAGGAATCAATTTCTTTTCAACCAGATGAATTTTACATATGCTAGATTTATCGGGCATTGAAACCTGCTAAAGCAAAGTAGTGCTTGTAACAAGGAGGCTGAGGAAATTTGAGGCTGAAATACGGGGGGGGGGGGCTGAGAAATAAAATACTCGTATCACATATGCCAAATCTTGACGCCTCGTGTAACTCCATATTAAGCTCGGCTTAACTGATCAAAACATTCAGTCTTCTTTACGTTTAATATTGGATCCTTGTTCTTCCGATTTGAAACCCAGGCCGTGTGTTTCATGTTCATTGTGTGAACAAAACCTGTCGTACATTCAACACATGAAACACTCTACAATCTCTCAAAATGTTATGTATAAATATACAGAAATATGTATGTAAATATACACAAAATCTGTATGTTTTTGTATGAATAAGGCCAAAGCCGAAACTTTACAACTGACTGCTGTGTTCATGAATAAAGCTGTTTCTAGCTGTGTAAAAACAGCTCAACAAGTGATGACCAACGCTGAGATGAAGGAAACAATTTTAGAATACCTGCCACAAGATGGGTGGCGCAGTTTCATGAACTTTGGGAGCTGTGAAGATTGAAAGTGAGCTTGTGATATCAAGTACTCGTGAAGTCTGATCAGTTTCTTGATTTTGACACTCTTAAGATAGGCAAAGAGTTACAGATATCAAGTACTCGTTAAGTCTGATCAGTTTCTTGGTTTTGACACTCTTAAGATAGGCAAAGAGTTACAGATATCAAATACTCGTGAAATCTGATCAGTTTCTTGATTTTGACACTCTTAAGATAGGCAAAGAGTTACAGATATCAAGTACTCGTTAAGTCTGATCAGTTTCTTGGTTTTGACACTCTTAAGATAGGCAAAGAGTTACAGATATCAAATACTCGTGAAATCTGATCAGTTTCTTGATTTTGACACTCTTAAGATAGGCAAAGAGTTACAGATATCAAGTACCCGTGAAATCTGATCAGTTTCTTGAACTCTGGGAGCTGGGAATATGGGAAATTAAATACACGTGAAATCTGATCAATGAAACCATCCTTGACAGGTCACAGGTATACATATTTTAGCTTTTTTGTTCTAATACTGATTGTACAGTGTTCCTCACACTGCAGATATGAGCTCCAATCACAATAAAACTATAACGATCTTACTCTGTCTTGTTAACCATGTTATGAAACATAATAATAAAGTCTGGAGGTCATTAATCATTACAATCGTTAATAATCACCATCATCAACATGTGCCATTCAGTTTCTTTAAGCTTATTTACTTAGAAGAATTTACTATTGCATTTTATTTCTGATGTTTTTTTCCTCAAAAGAGCACTCTCAAATACTAATGTTTACTTGTTTAACTTTATGACTGCCATAAAACGTTTACTTGGATTTGGAAAAATCTGCTGAAGATATTTTATAACTTAAGTGGGAGTGTGACCATTTAAAGTTGTTATAATACATAGCAGCACTAAGATGGACACCACAGGGGAACAGAAGTAAAGGTAGACCAAAGAGACATGGAGAAGAACAACAGAGAGCATGTTGAGCAATAGAGGGCTCACTTGGGCAAGAGCAGGGAAAAAAGGCAAAAGACAGGCGTTTATGGAGAACCCTTGCGGAAACCAAATGTGCCCTGCGGTCTTAAGGTTCAGAGAGAGAGACAGAGAGAGAGAGAGAGAGAGTACATAATATTAGGTAATACGTCATTCATTGTTAACAAAATATTACAATAGTTACTGTTGTGAGTAGTAACAGAGAATGTTCACGGGTAGTGAATGTTGTTTGTAGTCTAAGATTTTACGGTTATCATATTTTGAAATGTTAACAACGAAGGCACATTTACTCACTGACTGCTTGAAATTTTTGTCGTTATTTCTACGCTTTCAATACATTTTAAATACACAGACACACAATTACAACACTGTCAACACGCAAATAATACAGTATAAACACACACATACTATGATATATAAACACACAAATAATACAATATAAACACACCGATACTACACTACAAACACACAGATACTACAATACAAACACAGAGATACTACAATACAAACACGCAAATACTACTGTATGAAAAATGCATGAAAGTGAGCACTATATGGCCCTGCTTCTTCTGTTGATGGCTGCTTTTAGGTCTACTTTGTTTGTCATCCCGAAGCTGGTTAAGCTAAGAGTACTTTAAGTAGCATATAAACCATTCACTTCTGCACAGAATGTGCCAAGCTCTATATCCAAATATCTTTTACACTTTTCTTCTAGCAGGCTCTTAACTTTCAAGGACATAAAATTCTATTTACTTTCAGTAAGCATGACATGAACAGATAACAAGAATTCAAGAGATGAACTTCAACATGTGAACATCAACACTTGACCAGACAGCAAGATTTCAAGACGTGAACTTCAAGACGTGAACAGACAGCACGATTTCAAGACGTGAACTTCAACACGTGAACAGACAGCAAGATTTCAAGACGTGAACATACAGCAAAACTTCAACAAATGGAACAGACAGCAAGACTTCAACATGTGAACAAACACCAAGACTTCAACACGTGAACAGACACCAAGACTTCACCACGTGAACAGACAGCAAGAATTCAACACGTGAACAGACATCAAGATGTCAAAACAAGACGTGAACAAACAGTATGACATGAATAAACAGCAAGACTTCAAGAGACATGAACAAACGGGAAGACTTCAAGAACTTCTACAGATGAATTATTTTCCCGTTCAAGTTCTTCAAATATGTGAATTAAACATTAAAGAAACGGCAAGTGCTCAACTCGTGTCTAAAAAACTTTTTGATTACTGTACATGTTTGATCTTGCGAGAGACAAAATGTTTCTACAGATAAAAGCAAATGAATGAGCCTATATACGAGGGACAGCCATCTTGTCTTGCCATGAGACAGCAACTTCCTGTATTCACCACCTAAAATTGCCAGTAAGAAAACTCACAAGGTAACCGCTCTGTTCACACTGTATAGATGTGGAAATTGCTGATTTATCTTCAAAATGATACTTTCAACATCAAAGTCTAAAGTGTCTCTTGCTTGGTGACCATAATTATTCAGACTGTGTGGGACACCCAACACTAATTAAAATTGTATTATCCAGCAACTTCTTCATCTGTGAAGACGCATTTCTCCCTTCAAAATTCGGTCTCAGAACTCCGAACATTATACTACTGTTATCACTTCATTTACATTTCTGAAACAGTCCCCTACTTTGAAGGATTTTATTTATATATGTCCAAACTGTGTCTGTAGTCTTATATGTTAGTTTTGCAATTCAATTAATTTTGATTTCAAACAACCACTTTACCTATCAAGTACAGAAGAACTACTAGAAATAATTTTACTGAATCATGATTACTTCCACCAGTAGAAACGACCCAGTAGATAATTAATTTTTGTCTATACTTTTCAACATATTTCCCACAGAATGGGGTGCCAAGACAGAGCTTACTGTTGCTTCTGTCTTTGTTCTTGTACACGATAATTTTATACCAACAGCAGAATGGGAAATGTGGTTTCCAGTAAACCTGATGTGTAACTCAATTGCTTTGTAACTGTTGTGATGTTTTACAGAATGGAAAGCGAAAATACTTTCTGCTGCAGACACTTCATCTACTTTGCTGCCTGATTTTATTAAGAAGTTTGTTAACTTTGACGATGATGCCTCTCTTCAAACTAATCTTCTATGTTTTTTCCGAGTTCACGAGCGACTGTAGGTCGAGTCCTCCTGTATGTGCCACAGAGACACAAGTTCCTGACGCAATATCGTAAGTTCAGCTCCAGAATTTCATCAAACAATCCTGAAACGTGAATACTTTTCCCCACGTTAATTCACCGATAAATTTACACTTTAGTTTTGGCTTAAAGAATCGAATCAGGGACGAGACTTTTCGTTTTACGACCGAACGGCGGTAGAGAGGGCTTGGCGGCAGTGTTCTCAATACATCGCCATGCAGAAAATACAACTGAACAAGCACACAAAGAATTGCTAAAATCCAGGACATTTCCCTACATTTAAAAACATCCCCCCCCCCACCCCCCAGGACACAAATTCATGAAGATAAAAAGTGGATATGTTCGAGGAAAACTGGACATATGGTAATTCTATCTAAGAGATAATGGCTGGGAAATTCAAAGTAATCTTTGAGCAACATTAAATGTGATTTGCTATTCCTTTCACCGTTGCTTGTAAATGCAAACAAGAACCGTGGCAGTTAATGATGCATGAACGATACTGTGACAAAATATAATGTCAGATATAGGGAAGATCTTATAATAATATATAATGTCACAATCAGGGAAAATCTTATGACAAAATATAATGTCAGATATAGGGAAGATCTTATAATAATATATAATGTCACAAGTAGGGAAAATCTTATGACAATATATAATGTCAGATATAGCTAAGATCTTATGACAATATATAATGCCAGATATAGGGAATATCTTATGACAATATATAATGCCAGATATAGGAAATATCTTATGACAATATAATGCCAGATATAGGAAATATTTTATGACAATATATAATGCCAGATATAGGAAATATCTTTTGACAATATATAATGCTAGATATACGGAATATCTTATGACAATATATAATGCCAGATATAGGAAATATCTTATGACAATATATAATGCTAGATATAGGGAACATCTTATACAATATATAATGCCAGATATAAGGAATATCTTACGACAATTTATAATGCCAGATATAAGGAATATCTTATGACAATATATAATGCCAGATACCTAGTGGTCTCCTGTGTCTTCAGGTACAGCCCAGACTGGAAGGAAGAATAGATCTCTTTCATCACTAAGAAAATTTTATTCTCAGTTCTTGCTAATGTATTTATTAGTTTTTAGTCTGTTCGTATATTGAACTTTAATTCTGGTCTTCGAATATTCACACCTGGAAACTGGAAAATGGAAACTTTTTTTATGTAATCGTAGAAGATAGAATATTGTGTTGCAATGTCGCTGTGATATATAAATATATATCTTCTCTCTCAGGCCATCTTCATGAGAAGATAAATTACTTTGATTCAGGTGTTATTCCTAAACATAACGGTCTATTCTTATTTGTGTCGCAGTGGTGCAGTGGCTAGCGCACTCACTTGCCGAACAGAAAGCTCCTGGTTTGATTTCGCCGTATGACAGAATTTGATCAAGGACATCTAACTTTTTTAAAAAGTCTATCATAGACTTTAAAAAGGCATTCGATAGCATATACAGAGATTCATTATGGAGAATTTTAAGTCTATATGAAATACAATCTAAAATTGTCAACATCATTAAGGACTTCTACAATGGATATGTTTGTGCAGTCAAGACAGAAGAAGGGATGAGTGAATGGTTTCAGATTGAAACAGGCGTGAAACAAGAATGTATACTGTCTCCTTTACTTTTTGGGATTACAATAGACTTCATAATGAAAAAATGCTGCACAGGTAATACAGGTATTGACTTGGTACATGGGACCCGACTAGAAGATCTTGATTTTGCTGATGACATAACTCTTATCAGTAATAATGTGAATTCCATGCAAGAAAAAAATAGATAGCCTGTCTTCAATGGCTAGCAAAACAGGACTTAAAATTAACAAGGACAAAACAAAAATAATGAAAATTCCTCTCAATCAAAATGGAAAAATACACATAGAAGGGACAGATATTGAAGAAGTCAATCAATTTACATACCTTGACAGCTACATAGACCAGGATGGTGACACCAGAAAGGAAGTTAGAATTAGAATTGCAAAGGCAGCATCAATCTTCAAGAATCTTGAAAACATATGGAATTCAAAAGTTCTAAGCACAAAAACCAAGTTAAGACTATTCAGTTCAAATGTAATATCCAACCTCATTTATGCATGCGAAAGCTGGAAAACAACTAAAGAAATAGACATAAAAATTAGACTCTTTTGAAAACAAATGCCTAAGGAAAATACTCAGCATCAAGTGGAATGAATTCAAGAACAATGCAGAGATAAGACAGATGACTGAACAACAACCAGTCTCACGGGTAATCAGGAAAACGAGATGGACATATGTTGGTCACTTGATAAGAAGAAATAATCAGAGAATCCCAAAACAAGCTATCAAGTGGAACACAACAGGCCAAAGAAAAAGAGGCAGACAGCGTGAAACTCTGAAGAGGACATTGTTAAGAGAGGCCAAATTAACAGGATTAAATCCCTTGATGAGGTTGAAAGACTCGCCGAAGACAGGAAAAGTTGGCGAACTACCTTGCGAGCCCTATGTGACGTTTAACGGCAGATATAAGATGATCTAACTCTTGATATAACTGTAAAATTTTGTGTAGGGTTAAGCCCATGCCTGTTTTCTCTGTCAAAGTTCATAATTTCCAAGTCGTTTTTGCACGTGAAAAGTAAGTGAAAGAAAAGAAAGATTTTGACTGTTGAGTGAGAAGACAGTGTAGTCCGGTCTGTGTTGAGAAATGTAGCCGTATTAAGTGTGTGATAGTTGTTAGCCAGCTTGAATTCTTATGGCGCTGTCCTAGTAACTTGGCTAGATAGCAGCCCGGAATTATTTGTGTTGGAGTATGCATGTTTCTGAGAAATCGTTTTCATATATTTTCGTCGTCAACCATCACCATCATCATCATGTTCACGCAATAAATCTGATGTGAGTGGCAAGGTAATGCAGTCTTGATGGATATATCCAGTGTCCCAGTATGTGATCATCCTGGGTGTCTTGTAAAGAGTATATCATTTCAGGGAATGTTTCCTCGTCTTCTGTCTGCACAGACATATTGTAGACACCACAACAGACAAACCAGCAGCATACAGGCAGAAGCAATACAAAAGAAGCCAAGTAGAAGAAATACACCTTTATTGTGTGTCAGCAAAGAAAACCGTTACACCCGTCGAACAAATTTTTTTTTTCAGACTGGCCTGCACTGGGGTCAACCCAGCCTCAAAACATGTGTACCTGGGGGTCTCCCTAGGCAAACCAAGGCAGCGAGGACAGATCCTGGCACCCCCACCTCAAATACTGTAGTGATCTAGAAATCTGAAGACACTAACACTTCACACTCCCTAAGTCACGATTATGCTACCGGGCACAGAGATCCTTTATTGAACATATTCTCGTTGTGTTGGTTGCCTGTGTGGACCTACAGACCAGCATTATGATTTATCGTGTAATATTGCTACTTACTGTTCTTTGCCTCTGACAATCAAGTGAATTCCTCCAGGAATCAGACAGACAAGTTGGTTGGGGGGGGGGGGGTGTAGGGGGTAGGGGTCCATGCTCTGATCAGTGACCTAGTTCGAATGACCTGCCCAGGGGTTTTACAAAACCCCTCTGCTATGTACCACACAACAAACACTGAGTGTTGGGTCAGGTGGTGTCTAATATTTGGACTTCAATGTAACGGCAGTCATCAGAAGTTCAATATTTCTATTGATTACAAAGACGTTCTGTCTAACTAGTAGTTCTTCATTACATGAAAATTAGTTTACCAGAGTTATGGAACTTTCAACACAGTGTTTTAATTTTGTTTGTTTGTTTGTTTACATTTATTTTAACATTAATCCATTGCTGTTAAAAATATACGTAAATTATATTCTTTCGGAGCTATTTTCTGTTATTTTTAAGGCTTAATTTCGTATAATTATTCCTGGTTTTTGTGCCTAGTTTCAAATAATCTCCCTCGCCTTTGAAAATTGATCAAACTTGTAGTATGAGAAACACTGGCTTAGTTGACCTAAAATTCTGACCAGAGTTCAGTTTATGTTCTCTAATACAATTCTTTTTATCCTGCCAACAAGTGAGGACATAACAGAAGAGAGAGCTAAACCTAAGTGAGGACATAACAGAAGAAAGAGCTAAACCTAAGTGAGGACATAACAGAAGAAAGAGCTAAACCTAAGTGAGGACATAACAGAAGAAAGAGCTAAACCTAAGTGACGACATAACAGAAGAGAGAACTAAACCTAACAGAGTCCAATATTTTCTCCCTTTAGCATGCGTAAGCCAGCTTTCATGAATTTTCTTGCATCTTCTGCTTCCTGGGTGTTAGTCATTTTCAACATTCTCATCTCTGCAAGTTTAACCCAAAATGTTCTTCACCTGTCAATAAATCTGACGCTAAAGTGGATGAGTACATTCAAGACTCGTTTTCCGGCGTAAAACATCAATAAAACATCCACTAGTCGTTTGTCAAATATCTGAAAGGCTTCTTTCTAAATTCTATAAGAGCTATCTTCTTAATTTGCTCCAAATCATGACAGTGTTCAACTTTTTCCCTTGCAATCTTCTTCTTCTTCTCCTGATTGTGTTGTTGTTGTTGTTCTTCTTCTTCCTCTTCCTCTTCTTCTTCTTCTTTTCATTCTTGTTGTTGTTGTTCTCCCTCTTCTTCTTCTTCTTCTTCTTCTTCTTGCTGTTGCTGTTGTTGTTGTTGGTGTTGATGTTGTTTTTGTTGTTGTATTTGTTGTTGTTGTTCTTCTTCTTCTTCTTCTCTCTTCTTCTTCTTTTTCTTCCTGCTCCTGTTCTTGTTCTTGTTCTTTTTTCTTCCTGCTCCTGTTCTTCTTCTTCTTCTTCCTGCTCCTTTTCTTCTTCTTGTTCTTCTTCTTTTTCTTCCTGCTCCTGTTCTTCTTCTTGTTCTTGTTCTTTTTTCTTCCTGCTCCTGTTCTTCTTCTTCTTCTCCTCTTCTTCTTCTTCTTCTTGTTCTTGTTGTTGTTGTTCTTGTTGGTGTTGATGTTGTTCTTGTTGTTGTTGTTGTTGTTCTTCTTCTTCTTCTTCTTCGTCTTCTCCTCTTCTTCTTCTTCTTTTTCTTCCTGTTCCTGTTCTTCTTCTTGTTCTTGTTCTTGTTGTTGTTGTTCTCCTCCTTCTTCTTCTTCTTCTCCTCTTCTTCTTCTTTTCCTCTTCTTCTTCTTCTTCTTCTTCTTCCCTCGAACTGCGGGCATAGAATCGTTTCGACTTGAAAGCGACTTACGGCGGCTGCTTTTTTTAATCCCTGGCTGGAGCTAACAATCAGGGGGGCGGGGGTATAATGCTTCTTTCCAGACTCCACCACCATGAGAGAACAGATTGTACTGGCGAACCTATCTGGATTAAGGCTAACAAAACCTATTATCCTCTGTCAGACTAGGTTGCAGGGATTAACCTTGCTCCGCTATCCAGGCTAGGCCTGTTATTCGAGACGCCAACGCCGAGGTGAGACAGGGTCTTGGTCAGCTATGTTTCGACAACTCGCACGCCGCTAGCATGTCTTCTAAGGGTCACTGACCCTGGTGTAGCTATTGGTCGCTGACCTTGATACTAGCATGTCAGCTATTGGTTGCTGACCCTGGTGTAGCTATGAGTCGCCGACCCTGATACTAGCATGTCAGCTATTGGTCGCTGACCCTGGTGTAGCTATGAGTCGCCGACCCTGATGCTAGCATGTCAGCTATGATTCGCCGATCCTGATGCTAGCATGTCAGCTATGAGTCGCTGACCCTGGTGCTAGCATGTCAGCTATGAGTCGCCGACCCTGATACTATCATGTCAGCTATTAGTCGCCGACCCTGATACTAGCATGTCAGCTATTAGTCGCCGACCCTGACTCTATCATGTCAGCTATTAGTCGCCGACCCTGACTCTATCATGTCAGCTATGAGTCGCCGACCCTGGTGCTAGTATGTCAGCTATGAGTCGCCGAGCTTGATACTAGCATGTCAGCTATTAGTCGCTGACCCTGACTCTATCATTTCAGCTATGAGTCGCCGACCCTGACTCTATCATGTCAGCTATGAGTTGCCGACCCTGGTGCTAGCATGTCAGCTATGAGTTGCTGACTCTGATACTAGCATGTCAGCTATGAGTTGCTGACTCTGATACTAGCATGTCAGCTATGGGTTGCTGACTCTGATACTAGCATGTCAGCTATGAGTTGCTGACTCTGATACTAGCATGTCAGCTATGAGTCGCTGATTGCCAAATCAAATAGCTTCTTCCCCCCACCCCCTCTAAAAACCCCCCAAAACCACGCCCCTTTCCTATCGCAAAAAGTAAAGATTTCCCTGACCGTGACTTAAAGACAACTGCGTCACGTTAGAAGTAAGCAGCAGTGAAATCACAGAGGAAGAAAAACAGATTGTACTGGTGAACCTACCTGGATTAAGGCTAACAAAACCTATTGTCCTCTGTCAGACTAGGTTGCAGGGATAAACTCTTGAGCTTTCTCCGGAGCGTCCTCTAGGCATTCTGAAGTACATTTTCTCATTTTCGCTTCGTTTAGGAACATTTCATTTGTTATTTATTTTCTGTTTTTTCTCTATTGATTGTGTCAGTGTGTCTGTCTGTCTTGATTCTGATTATACTCAGAGGTGGACCAGGACAAACAACATCAGGCATATAAGATTTAATCTTTTTCCAGCATATATCGACAATTAAAAAAAATAAGTAGACTATACAACGTAAGAAAAATCAAAATGGGAACTGGACGATATAACAGTGAAGGTACTTAGATCAGAAGATGTAACATTTAAAAAGTAAGTCGATCAGACGATGTAACAATAAAAGTAAAGAGACCCGACATAACAATAAAAGTAAAGAGGC
Source organism: Achatina immaculata (assembly GCA_009760885.1). NCBI lineage: Eukaryota > Metazoa > Mollusca > Gastropoda > Stylommatophora > Achatinidae > Lissachatina > Lissachatina immaculata. The sequence goes on along the minus strand of CM019716.1, from coordinate 64,854,097 downwards.
CATACTATAACCAAGAATAATAACATTATATACAGCAGATTAGTCCGCAATGATCACACGTTATACAAACGCTCACAGGTTAAAGATCTTAGCCAAATGAATGGGCCAAAATATGAACACTTTCAGAGTATAATTCATCATATTGCTGAACTAATCGCAGGAACTACAACACATCATATGGGTGAAGTATTGGCAGGGCCCACAAAATATGATGATGAAGTATTGACAGAAGCAAATTATGTGACTTAATATCAAGTTAGTGGAAGGTGAAGGTCAAGACTATACTCTTTAAGAAAATAGTATGACAGGTTTTTGACGCCTGCTCACTTCAGCCGTCACCTACTGGGACACTTAAGCCAGGGAAGTGCACACACGCTAATACTTAACTACACCCTTGCTCTTACATTGTGATGTGTCCACCAACAATAAATCTATAAAGTATTGGCATTAGATTTCTCTCTTTCTCTCTCTCTCTCTCTCTCTCTCTCTCTCTCCCATGACTCGCCAGCCATCAAATGCTAAAATGACATAGTTTGAAAAGTAACTTATTAGATATTATTAGAAATTATTTTAGGGTTTGTTAAAAAGACATATGTTAGAAGATCTGTACTGACAATGTATTTTTGATTATGTATATGTCTGTGTGTGCGCGTGTTTGAGTGTGTGAGAGCTAGTTTATTAGCTTAATTACTTCTCTTTTACTTTGAATGTAATAGTTTAATCTTACACTCTTTTGATATGTTTTTTCCCCAATGTAATTTGTTTACTTGTATTAAATCGAGTGTGTGGGAAGAATGAAAGATAGAGTGATGAAGGGCAGAATGTAAGACGGGCCTGCGTACCCAATTCTTTAGCTTTTAAAAATAAAGATTCATTCATTCATTCATTTATTCTCTCTGGTCCATGCCAATCTGGCGTTGGTCGTCATTGATTTTCAGAACCATCTGTCCTTTACTCTTTCTATAAGATGTGTGCTGGGCCATGCTTTGGGCCGTTCTTTTAATCTGTCAAATACTGTATCTTGTTTCTGTGCCTTCTTCTGTCCTTTTGTCCCTCCAGCTTTCCTGTTATCACTAGGCGTTCTAATCTGCCTCTTCTCAAGACATGTTCTACAAATCTGCACTATAGTGTTCTGAATTTTGCCGAAATTTCTCTCTTTTGCGCAGCCTCGCTTAGAAGTTCATCCTTTGTTTTCTTGGCTGCCTATCATTCTTCTTGGGAGTCACATATCCGCTGCTTCCAGTAGATTTTGCATTAGATACCTCAGAAAGAAAGAAATAAACAAATAAACATATGAGGGAGAACTTGTGCCTTCACCCTGTATGTGCTTCACAACTGAAGAATTTCCTACTTGTTATCGCACACATTCTCCGCTGTTACTGGCAGCGGTTTTATAATTTATCCTGGACGAGATCAGGTCGTGAGTCATTACGTAGCGTGGTCACGTAGACGCAAAGCCTGGTCTTTATGTCCGCGCATCCTTACACTACTGTCCTACTTCCGGTTCATGGACCGGTCATTCAAGGGTCTCGCCCGGACTAAGCAGGAACACCAATCAGAATCACGCTTGAATAGACGTCCTTGCCAACAGAAAGTCCTAAACAACAAGGCCCTTATAATATCTCACAGCCGAAGCAAACCCCTCTTTCTGTGTCGAAGATTCAGCAAAGAAATCACGCTGCTATGCTACCAGTATTAAAAAAAATAGACTGACATATTTATAAATTTAAACACTCACATTAGGACAATACGTAGGATGGGAGTAATGTTATTTGGTAGATAAAATTAAATAAAGTAGACAAAAATGCAGAAAACAATATTTCCAGAATATTTATGTGAATAAATAGACATTCGTGATGAAAACAGCGAAGATTTCTGAGTTTATACAAGCAGTTAGGATGATATTGACAAGGAAGATTTGTGAGAATTGTAGAAGCAAAGCAAACAACATAAAGAAAAAAAAATATTAATAAAAGTGCACAGGCGGTTGCTAGCAGAACAAAGACAAACAAACAAGGACATATGCTTTGAAGAGATGGTAGTTTTTTTGTTTTTGTTTTAGTAAACGTAATTATTCTCAACACATGTAAATGATTGAAAGATTTGTAGTTCATGTAGACTGTTGATGATCCTGCAATATGTTGAAGACACAACAAGATACTCTACAAACTGTTGAAGACACAACAAAATGCTCTACAAATTGCGGAAGACATAAGGAGAGACTCTACAATACGTTTAAGAGGCAACAGAAGACTCTACAACGTGCTGAAGACACAAAAGGAGAAACTACAGTATGTTGAAGACACATCAAGAGACTCTACAATATGTTAAAAAGACTGTTGAAGACACAATAGGAGTCAGTTTATCGTACCAGCTGAAAACGGTTGCGCTAGCGAAATGTTAACCTGTAAAGCAATTTACAACAACCAACTCTTCACTTCGCTCTTATTTTTAGTCCATGGATCGCTTTTAGTTTCTTACGTTACGACGTACATATTAATACTAAAAACTGGTCGACGCTGCTGACCATGAACCGAACTAGGAAGAAATGAGTCAGTAACAAGAGTGAATAAACACATGGATAAACACAAAGGAAGATTTCATCAACATAAAGTTCGTGACCAAGTATTTTCATATTTTCATGAAATGTCATGATTGGCAAATATAGCTTATGGATACACAATCAGGCAGATGAATTGGCCAGGCAAAGTTAAGAACTAGAAAATACGTCTGTCAGAAAGTGAAGAAAATGATGACTGCCGGCCCGTGATTATCTGATCGAGAAGTTTAAAATGGAGGAGAAAGAAAGGGATGCAAATTTCAGCAACAACATCCCCGGGTTTATTTAACATGACAGTGGCCTACGCATGCCAGGAATGGAACCACTTGAGACAGAGTTTGCCAGAATCTCAGCGGAATTTTAATCCTGGCATACACAACTTGGACAGAATCAAGCAACTTTGCATAATCAGAATCTCAATGCCCTTTACCCGAGCTTGCAATTATGTTCGTCTGTGTGATCATCTGTCTGTCTGTACAACTGTTGAAGAATTGCATTCCGGTACATCATACTCACAATTTAATAGTAGAAGTGTCCAGGAAGACGGGCTTTGTGTCTTCTTTTATCTAGTCTTGTCTCCTTCCTCATATACCTTTCAGTGTTGAGGGGAGAAAAAGGCTTCTTGATAGGGCTGGGCGATTTACTTCATACAACGGGCTTTGTGTACTGGCTGAAAAAGATACCCCACGGATGATTATGAACAAGATAGACGACTCATATGTAACAAATACATTTTACTGATCATCAAAACCTTGCGGAAGTCTCATATGCCTTGGGAACAAAGGTTCAGAGAGAGAGAGAGAGAGAGAGAGAGAGATTGATTGATTGATTGATTGATTGATCTTTATTTCAAAAGGGTTAAGAATTGGGCACGCAGGCCCGTCTGACATTCTGCCCTTTGAGAGAGTGAGAGAGAGATCATCTAAACAAATTAACGTTTTTACTCACTTAATTTCCTTTAATCCAGATGTCAACAACCTAACCGCCATCTCAAAGAGCAGTCCTCACTGTTTTCTATATTTTATTGCATCATGTTTCCAGAATGATGAAATCCTATCTGATTGTCTTCACTTTGACCTGAACCTACCTGTAATTTCTAATTATTGCACTTTCAGCTAATCAAAGTATAAGACGATCCTGAGAGCAGCTGTATTTCTGCTAGAGTCTGTGTACTTGTTTATAGCCAAGAAAACATCGTTCACTGATGCTCTTGCAGTCAGGCAAGAAACATCTTTCAGTGCTGCCCCTACAGTCAGCCAAGAAAACATCTTTCAGTGCTGCCTCTACAGTCAGCCAAGAAAACGTCTTTCAGTAGCGTCCCTACAGCCAGCCAAGAAATAGTGTGTAATAGTTAGTCATTTGCTTCCTCTTCTTCTTTGAGGCGCGAGACATGGTCAGAGGACACAAGTTTGGGGAAAAACTTTGGGGTTCTATCAGGATCTGGAGAGGACTGCGGGTTGTGCCATGTCGACAGGGATCAGGATTTGATTTGACCAACATTCTAGAAGAAAAAGAAGAAGAAGAAGAAAAAAAAATAAGAATAAGAAGAATAAAAAAGAAGAAGAAGAAGAAGAAGAAGAAAAAGAAGAAGAAGAAAGAAGAAGAAGAAGAAGAAGAAGAAGAAGAAGAAGAAGAAGAAGAAGAAGAAGCCAAGAAAACATCATTCATTTGTGCCCCTACAATCATTCAGATGGAAATATTTGTTGCGTTTCCTGCCTTGTGTAGAGATTAAAGAAATGACGACTGTAGTAAAAGTTGTTCTAGCTCTTTTTTTTTAAACATATGTCATATCATTGCTTGATAGCATAGTTCGTTAATGCGCTGTTCTCTGGTGGTTGGACTGCTGCTCGTCCTACCGGAGTCCGTGGTTCGAATTCTTGTGATTGTTCTTTCTTTCACGTCTCACTAAAGTGCTTAGTCAACGATTTTTTTTCGAGGTCAGATCCTACAAAAACTGTGTTCTTTTACTTTACTGCAATGAGGGGATGTAAGTACCTCACGACTCTCTGATTACCTTCATATCTTGGTGGCTGGAGTTAAAAACAGTGTTCTTTAGAACCAAAACTAAAATTCCAATACCTGGACAAAGAAGCTGTATTTTATCCCCCAATACATGGACAAAGAAGCTGTCTTTTACCTCCAATACATGGACAAAGAAGCTGTCTTTTACCCCCAATATATGGACAAAGAAGCTGTCTTTTACCCCAAACACTTGGACAAAGAAGCTGTCTTTTACCCCCAATATATGGACAAAGAAGCTGTCTTTTACCCCAAACACTTGGACAAAGAAGCTGTCTTTTACCCCGAACACTTGGACAAAGAAGCTATCTTTTACCCCCAAACACTTGGACAAAGAAGCTGTCTTTTACCCCCTATGTTACTTCTTCCATAGACACTGAGATCAGTGTTTTCAAGATTAACAACATTCATGGCAGATGATTATCGAACATGGTTTTACCATGAGATTCTGATAATCGAACACGCAGGTTCATGTTTATATAGCCATAATATGCTGATTACGGAAATCGGGGATTACTGTTGCATAATCTGGAAAGCTCTGATTATCAACAACAAAAGGCATTGTTTGATTTGAGAACAAACGAGATTATCATAAACATTTTGGCCTTTGTTTCATTTCAAACACATTTAGTTTACCAATCCAGCGCTAAAAGCTTTGTTTCATTTCAAACACATTTAGTTTACCAATCCAGCGGTAAAAGTTATTGTATTACTTGAGGACGATTCCGATTACCACGCAAGCACGTAAGTCATTGTTTTACAACGCGATGCTGATTACTGAATATCGATTACTCGTTGCTGCGGGACTGGCCAACAGGAAGTTACACTGAAGCGCCGAGCGCGAGCAAACATGTCGTAGAGTTATTTCACGCTAGTAGCCCTGTCATATCTGCAGAAATGAGATCTGTCGCATGGAAACAGTGTCCAGCAAAATAATAATTAAGTTCGTGTAGTATTGTTTGGTTTTTGAATGCCATATGTTCTCAAGATTCTTGAAGATCGATGCTGCTTTTTCAATTCTAATTCTAACTTCCTTTCTGCTGTTACCATCCTGATCTAAGTATGTGCCAAGGTATGCAAATTGATTGACTTCTTCAACATCTGTCCCTTCTACGTGTATTTTTCCATTTTGATAAATGGGAATTTTCATTACTTTTGTTTTGTCCTTGTTAATTTCAAGTCTTATTTTGGTAGACAGTGAAGACAGGCTATCTGTTTTTTCTTGCATGGAATTCACATTGCTACTGATAAGAGTTATGTCATCAGCAAAATCAAGATATTCTAGTTGGGTCCCATGTACCCAGTCAATACCTGTGTTACCTGTGCAGCATTTTTTTCATTATAAAGTCTATTGTAATCCCAAAAAGCAAGGGAGATAGTATACATCCTTGTTTCACGCCTGTTTCAATCTGGAACCATTCACTCATCCCTTCTTCTGTTTTGACTGCACAAACATATCCATTGTAGAAGTCCATAATGATGTTGACAATTTTAGATGGTACTATTCAATTCAAATGTAATATCCACCCTCATTTATGCACGCGAAAGCTGGAAAACAACTAAAGAAATAGACAATAAATTAGACTCTTTTGAAAACAAATGCCTGAGGAAAATACTCGACATCAAGTGGAACGAATTCAAGAACAATCCAGAGATAAGACAGATGACTGAACAACAACCAGTCTCATGGGTGATCAGGAAAAGGAGATGGACATATGTTGGTCACTTGATGAGAAGAAATTATCAGAGAATCCCAAAACAAGCTATAAAATGGAACACAACAGGCCAAATAAAAAGGGGCAGACCGCGTGAAACTCTGAAGAGGACATTGTTAAGAGAGGCCAAATTAATAGGCATAAAATCTCTTGATGAGGCTGAAAGCTCGCCGAAGACAGGAAAAACTGGCGAACTACCTTGCGAACCCTATGTGACGTTTAACGGCACGGAAAGGATATAAGAAGAAGAAGTATTGTTTGATAGCACAATTGTGTTTGTTTCTTCTTTATTATTTATTTTTATAAACGTCGGAAATAACTTCTTACACTTTTTCTTCGGCCTGTTGAATTCCACTTGATAGGTTGTTTGCCCATCTGTCTTATCTCTTCGTTGTTCTTCAATTCGCTCCACTTTATACTGAGTATTTTCATTAGGCATTTGCTTTTTGAAGAGTCCAGTTTATAACTAACTGCCCGTTAAACGTCGAAACCAGACAAGTTAAGCTACTAACATAGATACTCAAGAACTAAAACTGATAGGATGGGGAAAGGAAAGAGTAGAAAGAGAGAAAACAGTGACACACTATTAAACATAAAAAGGAGAATAACCAAAAAAACATACCAAAACAAAACCTAAAGTCAAAGACAAGAGCTCTGTACAGTTTGGACTTTAGTGTAGACGACTAGCACCCTGGTCCTGCTCTGTTTATGGGCTCAGAAGTATCTAATTATGGGCTCACAAGTGTGTAATTATGGGCTCAGAAGTATCTAATTATGGGCTCACAAGTGTGTAATTATGGGCTCAGAAGTATCTAATTATGGGCTCACAAGTGTGTAATTATAAGCTCATAAGTGTGTAATTATGAGCTCACAAGTGTCTAATTATAAGCTCATAAGTGTGTAATTATGAGCTCACAAGTGTGTAATTATAAGCTCATAAGTGTGTAATTATGAGCTCATAAGTGTGTAATTATGAGCTCACAAGTGTGTAATTATAAGCTCATAAGTGTGTAATTATAAGCTCATAAGTGTGTAATTATGAGCTCACAAGTGTGTAATTATGAGCTCATAAGTGTGTAATTATAAGCTCATAAGTGTGTAATTATAAGCTCATAAGTGTGTAATTATGAGCTCAGAAGTATGTAATTATGGACTCTGAAGTGTGTAAATATGAGCTCAGAAGTGTGTAATCATGGGCTCAGAAGTGTCTAATTGTGGGTTCAGAAGTGTCTAATTGTGTGTTCAGAAGTGTCTAATAATGGGATCAGAAGTGTCTAATTTACAAGATTTTCAAACATTTTAGTTTTCTGGTATCGGTATGTAACAAGCAAATAGGTCTTCAAAAAAGCTACATAACAACTACAGTTAGTTTTATTAATAAGAAAATAAAAAGACCGTCAAAATTTCTTGGACATATCATAAGAAGACAGAAGCTGGTCGGAAAATTCACGGGAAAAGGGAAGAGAGGAAAACCAAGCGAAACATATTCTCAGTAGATTGACTAAGTGGCGTGGAAAGTAAAGAGAAGCATCTGAACAAATGGAAACATCCAGGACGCATAAGATAGAGAAGCATGATTGCCAACGTTATCCGGCACGTATATAGTAATAACAACAATAATAATAACAGTAATAATAACAACAACAGTAATAATAATAATTGTGAGTGAATTCTTCTTCCTAATAGTCAGTCAGTCATTTTGAAGGTCTCTTGTGGAACTTTTCCTCCCTAAAATCTCTCCTGTTGTTCTCTCTCGGTTGTAACAAGGTTCCCTGCTGCTAATGCGTCCATTTGCAGATTATCAACAATGTCTTGCAGAAATCTTCGCGTGGTCTTCCTCTCTTTTTTTTTTTTTCCTACGTGGGATCATTGATAAGTTCGCGGCCCAAGGTACAACAGATTATTTGTGGACAACTTTTTGAGGTTATTTCTCAACATAGTCCCCTTGCAAGTTTATGCACTTATTCCAGCGATCCTGGAGCACACAGATCCCTTCTTTTTAAAAGTCAGCATCTTGTGCCAGTAGAAAGCGGTCTACAGCATGAATGACGTCATCATCTGAAGCAAATTTGCTACCACTGAGCACCTTTTTGAGTTTGGTAAACAGATATAGTCCGAAGGGACCAAATCTGGGGAATAAGGAATATTTTCAAGAAGCTGCAAGCCGCATTCATGAATGGCAGCCATTGCCATCGCCGACATGTGAACTGGAGCATTGTCTTGGTGAAAGATGACTCCTCTTTCCTCGACGCTTTTCCTTCAGTTTGACCCGCAGTTGCTTCACAAGATTAGCGTAACAGGCCGTGGTGACCGTTCTGCCGTTTTAAAGATAGTCTACCAATAGCACACCTTCTGAATCCCAAAAGATGGAAGCCATCACTTTGCCTGCAGACAGAACCACCCTTGCTGTCTTTGGAGGTGGGGATCCATGATGTTTCCACTGCTTTGACTGCTCTTTGGTTTCTAGTTAAAAATGATGAACTCAAGTCTCACCCATAGTCACAAATTGCTGAAGAAACTTTTCAAGATCTGCAGAAAAATGGCCAAGATTGTGTCTTGACATGTTGAGAGGCTGTTGTTTATGATCAACTCCAAGAAGCTTCGGGACACATCGAGCAGAGACCTTTGTCATCTGAAGATCATTGTGACTAATGGCATGAATACGTTCCTGGGAAATGCCCAACTCAGTAGCAATGTACCGCTGAATTAGTCGTCGATCCTCCATTATCGTGTCATGGATTCTGCCGTGGTTTCATCGGTGGTTACCGTTCTTAGTCTTCCTGGATGTGGGTCGTCTTCCAGACTCTCTCTTCCATGTTTGAACTGAGCTGCCCATTTCTTCACTATGCTGTAAGAAGGGGCACTCTCCCCTAGAGACTCTACCATATCCTCATGGATCTCCTTTGATGATAAGCCGTTGATGCAGAGGTAGGGAATGACTGCTCCATAAGAAATTTTATCCATTTTCTCAATTTCTGCCACCCCCTTAACACTTCAGTAGCCAGTAAAAAAAATGTGTTGCAGTTAATTTCTTGAAACTTTGTGTTTAATCTTATATTAACCTGGTCTACAAATGCACCTAATATCAACTGTGTGTTTCAAGTATTTGTACCTTAGGCCACGAATTTATCAATCAACCCTCGTATAAAGTATTCTTTCAAGACGGTCTTCTCTAAATTATCATGACGTTTAATATATCCAAAATATTTATGTTTTCTGTCTTTAATCCTCTTTAATACCCAACTTCTTCAATATTAAGTTCTTGTAGTATGGATATATTTGTTCTTGTTTGTGTCCATGATATCTGAAGAACTCTTCTGTAGCATTTACATTCAGAGGCATTTATGTGTTTCTCAGCGGTTTTGTTAAGTTTCCACGTCTCATAGGCATATTTTGCTATGAGAAAGATGCATGCCCTTAAAAATCTTATTTTTGTTGTTCTGTCTGTTCCTCTCCACAGCTTCTTTAGTTGTTTTAATTTCTGAAGAGCGATAGATGTCCTCCTTTTAATATCCCTCATTGTATCTCCATTATTAGTTAGTAATGATCCAAGATATTAAAAACTCTCCACCTCTTCCAATTTTTCCTCATTGATACATATTTCAGCTTCCGTATTTGTCTCTTCCTAATAGAAATTATGAAAATGTGTTATGAATTTTGTGTTTTCTAACTGCAGATATTGTATCGGATTATCGATTCCCAGCGTGTAATCATGATGATTTTCAGCCCCTCACTCAACAACTTGATTAAATAAATAAGCGAAGATTTGATGCCATAAGCAAGACTTGTCCTAATAATCCATTTGGCAAGTAGATAACCTTTTATATACAAATAACAAATCAAGATCTGACGTCATAAGCAAGACATGTCCCACGTTTTCAGTTTTCACGCAGACTATTTTGCATCGAAAATGTAAGCAACGAATGTTTGACGTCATGCACAAGACAAACCAACTTGCACCGCAGTGTTTCCCAACCGCTTTTGGATCACGCCCCACCTCAAAACCTCAAAGATTTTGACGCTTCCCACCCCCGGCAGCACAAGGGTCCATTCTTGTCCAGGCATTAAGATAATCGATGACTTCTTCTGATTCCCTGAGACGTGGCATGATTTAAATAAAAGAACAAAAGCAACCAATCCAGATCTAACTATGGCGAATTTAACGCGACAACTTACTCTTTACAACGAGTGATAAAAATTGTATTTAAAACACATTTATAGGTCAGAAATGGGAAAAGAAAATACTCATTTCACACGATTTCATACTGTGAGAAAAGTATGTTAATTATTCTAATTGCGCCCCCCCCCCCCCCATCATATATTTAAATTACTCACTTCCCCTAGTGGGGCATACGCAAACAGTTGAGAAACACTGATTTATAGAGAAACGGCCAAAGAAGATTTGACGTCACCGACAACCTGTTCCTGTTTGTAAACGGATCATAACAACAATAAATAAGAGCCAAAGAATGAATAATGAATTTCCCACAATAGATCTACGGAAGTTCTAAATATGTAACTATAACACAGCAAGAATGAGCTTTGTTTCTCTGGATTCGAGGAGGAGGAGAGAAATGATTTAAATACATGGCTGATACAATATATCTTCAAGACAGCAAAATGCAACAAGTGAAAGAATTCAAGTAACTTAGATTCATGTTCACAGAAGATTGGAAGCTTGATAAAGAAATTTGATGTTAGAACACAGAGACCTAATGCTGTTGCTTACCAGCTATCCCCGCTGCTTACACACTCCAACGTCCAACTTAACACTAAGAGAAAACTAATTAATAGCATATTCCTACCAACACTGTGCTACCAGTGCCAGACGTGGACACTTACTAAGAAACCAACAACAGACTCAAATAACCCCGTGTGAAACGGGAAGCGTCAAGAAAACAGCAAAACGTCATCAGATTTGACAAGCTAAGAAATGACACCGTAAGATATATGTTAGGAATTACGCCGTGTCTCCGTGACATAGAGAAACAAAGAATCAAGCGGTTCGGCCACTTTAGGAGAATGACATGCTCACATCCAACAGCGAGGGTCTTTCACATGAAGAACTGCAGGACACAGACCAAGACGAAAACCCAGAAAGATGGCATGAGAGAAACACTCGCCGTTCGTAGCATGACGGTCACTGAGGCCAACCATTTGATCCAAACGCGCCAGTTGCATCTCTCCTCCACGTTTCACGGTACAAGAAGAAGGATAAAGAAAAGTAAAGTGAAGTGAAGTAAGTTCGGACAGGAGAAAAGTAAAGTGAAGTGAAGTAAGCTGGGACAGAAGAAAATCAGTTGCCATCATGCGGTCAGAATCAGGTTCAACCGGCGAACAGCTGACACCCTGTGACATCTGTAAGTCTGGACTTACACAGGAAGACTTGGAAGAATATTTATAAGAAGAAATCCACAGGGCATTTGATCAGACCTTGCACGGAGCACTAAATCAAAAGCCACTAATAAACATCTCATGCACCCTGCGTAGCCACAGAAACATAAAATGAAAACCGAAACCAAAAGAATATGAGGACAGCGAGAAGAAACACAATCTCTAGATTTATACTTTGACAACTTCTAGAGAAACAAGTTCACACGTACCAGTAATTTCAAGCAAACATTCAAGCGCTGCATAAAAGCAAATTGAAGCCTTCATCTTTAAATAATCAATCAAGTGCCGTGCCGCGTGCCTTAGGCAATCATTTCTCTCTACAATTCCCCGTCTTTAGACGTGATTATGAGATCCACCGGTGACTTTCTTCCTAGCCACATTGACAGCCCATCCAGTAACTTCTCTCTCTGTCTTCCTCTGTCTCCTCACATCTTTAAACAACATGACGAAAAATCTTGGACAAAATGAACGTGGTAGCTAGGAAAAAAAACCCGGTTTTTCTTCAGCCTTAGCGAAAAGAACAGTGCTACGAAGTATCACAAGGACAGAAAGTGTCCATGATTTGGAGAAGATGAAACTGTAGGACAGGGCACAGGACACTGACCCAGGTGTGTGGACGAAAGTAATTAGAAAGCGTCTACCAGCCAGCACAGCGATGTGTACGCAGCGTCGACTGGTAGGCTGGCCGGAGCCGTGTAATAATAATTAGCTCGTGTAGTTCACTAATTAGTCGGGGACTGAAAGTTGGGCCAGTAGGAGGAGCCAACAGATTTGGGGGAGCTAGGAGCATGTTTCCGTGGTACGACTGACCAGATTTGGGGGAACTACGAGCATGTTTCCGTGGTACGACTGACCAGATTTGGGGGAACTACGAGCATGTTTCCATGGTACGACTGACCAGATTTGGGGGAACTACGAGCATGTTTCCGTGGTACGACTGACCAGATTTGGGGGAACTACGAGCATGTTTCCATGGTCCGACTGACCAGATTTGGGGGAACTACGAGCATGTTTCCGTGGTACGACTGACCAGATTTGGGGGAACTACGAGCATGTTTCCATGGTACGACTGACCAGATTTGGGGGAACTACGAGCATGTTTCCGTGGTACGACTGACCAGATTTGGGGGAACTACGAGCATGTTTCCATGGTACGACTGACCAGATTTGGGGGAACTACGAGCATGTTTCCGTGGTACGACTGATCAGTTTTTTCGTTAGTGGATTTTATGTAGTCGGTTGTGGGCGCTGTGATAAAGTTTTCTGACATGGGAGCGAGAATGTTGTATAGAGTCAACAACCCCCCCCCCCCATCCCCCCCCCCCCTCAACTCTTTCCCCCAGTCAGACCCGACTCATTTTAGGCATAGTAAATAATGTAGTGAAATAACATTCTCAGTGCACCCTAATAAACATGTTTAGGAGCAGGTAAAAATATATACGTATGTTAGGGTAAATATATGTTATGTCTTATATCTTATATATCTTATATCCTTCCCGTGCCGTTAGACGTCACATAGGGCTCGCAAAGTAGTTCGCCAATTTTTCCTGTCCTCGGCGAGTCTTTCAAACTCAACAAAGGATTTTATGCCTGTTAACTTGGCCTCTCTTAATAATGTTCTCTTCAGAGTTTCACGCGGTCTGCCCCTTTTTCTTCGGCCTGTTGTGTTCCACTTGATAGCTTGTTTTGGGATTCTCTGCTCATTTCTTCTCATCAAGTGGCCAACATATGTCCATCTCCTTTTCCTGATCACCAGTGAGACTGGTTGTTGTTCAGTCATCTGTCTTATCTCTGCATTGTTCTTGAATTCATTCCACTTGATGCCGAGTATTTTCCTTAGGCATTTGTTTTCAAAAGAGTCTTAATTTCTTTTCTATTTCTTTAGTTGTTTTCCAGCTTTCGCATGCATAAATGAGGGTGGATATTACATTTGAATTGAATAGTCTTAACTTGGTCCTTGTGCTTATAACTTTTGAATTCCATATGTTCTCAAGATTCTTGAAGATTGATGCTGCTTTTGCAATTCTGATCCTAACTTCCTTTCTAGTGTCACCATCCTGGTCTATGTAGCTGCCAAGGTATGCAAATTGATTGACTTCTTCAATATCTGTCCCTTCTATGTGTATTTTTCCATTTTGATTGATGGGAATTTTCATTATTTTTGTTTTGTCCTTGTTAATTTCAAGTCCTATTTTGCTAGCCAGTGAAGATAGGCTATCTGTTTTTTCTTGCATGGAATTCACATTATTACTGATAAGAGTTATGTCATCAGCAAAATCAAGATCTTCTAGTTGGGTCCCATGTACCCAGTCAATACCTGTGTTACCTGTGCAGCATTTTTTCATTATGAAGTCTATTGTAATCCCAAAAAGTAAAGGAGACAGTATACATCCTTGTTTCACGCCTGTTTCAATCTGGAACCATTCACTCATCCCTTCTTCTGTCTTGACTGCACAACCATATCCATTGTATAAGTCCTTAATGATGTTGACAATTTTAGATGGTATTCCATATAGACATAAAATTCTCCATAATGAATCTCTGTGTATGCTATCAAATGCCTTCTTAAAATCTATGAAATTCAGTATTAATGGTTTCTGCTTTTCAATATGTTCTTCAAGTATTATTCTCAGAGTAAAGATCTGGTCGAGACAGCTTCTCCCTTTTCGAAATCCTGCTTGTTCTTCTCTCATTGCAGTATCCACTATATCTTTGAGTCTATTCAAAATGACCTTGCAAAATACTTTTGACACAACTGATATTAAGGTTACTCCTCTCCAATTGTTACAGTCACTAAGGTTGCCCTTTTTTTGGTATTTTAACAATGATTCCCTTCTTCCAATTAGAAGGGACCTTTTCTTCTTTCCAAATCTTGTTAAACATTCTCTGTAGTTGTCTCATGTTGTCACTATTGATAGCTTTTAGCATCTCGGCTGTTATTTCATCTTCACCTGCAGCTTTGTTGTTAGCCATTAAATTCACTGTTGTTTCAATTTCATGCAATTTAATTTCATCTAGATTGACATTTAGTTGTGGGGCTGGTAAGTCAGTTTCAAGGTTTAACAATTCTTTTGGGTGTGGTCGATTGAGTATTTCTTGGAAGTGTTCAGCCCATCTTTGCTTTTGGTCTTTATTTGATGTTAATAGTGTTCCAGTTTTGCTAAGGATTGGTCTTTCTTTAGATGTAATAGTACCTGTTAGCCTCTTTTGTATGTTATATAAAGTTTTGCTGTCTCCTGTTTTTGCTACTTTTTCTGCCTCTTTCGCCATATTGTCTATGTATTCTCTTTTATCCCTTCTAGCTGAACTTTTTACTTTCTTGTCTATGTCTTTGTAATTTGCTTTTGCCAAATCTCTTTCATGATCTGCTTTTGCATTCAACATGTTTAATTTGACTGCTCGTCTTTCATGTATATACTTCCATGTTTTATCTGATATCCATGCTTTTCTATTTGGTTTTTCCAATCCAGCGCTTACTTTTGCTGCTGTGATTATGGCTGTGCTGTAAGAATTCCATAGCTCATCTATACCTATCTCCTCTACTTCACTGGGTGTTTTGGAATGATTGGCAAGTTCCTGATTGAAATTAATGTTAGTATTTTCTTCTTGTAGGCTGTGGATGTTTATCTTTCTGTGTACTGATTTCTTGTGTTGACTTTTCAATTTTAGTTTTATTTTCCCTATGCACAGGTTGTGATCACTGTTGACATCTGCACCCCTATAAGCCCTTACATCCATGAGAGATGTTCTGTATTGCTTTCTAATACAAAAATGGTCTATCTGGTTTCTAGTTCTATCATCTGGAGATATCCACGTTGTTTTATGTATCTCTTTGTGTGGGAATATTGTGCCTCCAATGACCATGCCCTCTGTTAGACATATTTCAATTAATCTTTCTCCATTCTGATTAACCATGTCAATTCCTTCTTTCCCCATCACTTTTTCAACGTCGGTATTATCCTTCCCTACCTTAGCATTGAAGTCCCCCATAGCAATTAGGATGTCGTGTTTAGGGACTTTGTTGATGATTTGTTGTAGTTGGTGATAAAAGTCGTCTTTCACATCATCATCTGCATCATTCGTGGGTGCATAACACTGTATTATTGTCATTCTTCCGTGTCGTAGGTTGTATCGTGCTCTTATTATACGACTGTTCACTGGTTCCCATTCTACAAGGCTCTTTGCAGCTACATTTGACATAATAATGCCCACTCCGTCTCGGAATTTATTGTCATTTCTACCTGAATGTATAATTAACTTACCGTTTTCCGCCGATCTTTTACCTGCTTCTGGCCATCGCATTTCGCTGATGCCCAGTATGTCTAGATGGTATCTCTCCATTTCTTTGATGACCTGGGTAGTTTTTGTTGGTGCTGCCATCGTTCTCACATTCCAGAATCCGATCTTTGTCACATGTTTGGGGCCGACGAATGAGCTCTTCGGAGTTGGCATCCCTGATGCTCGGTTGGTTTCTCTGCGAGTTTCCATAACGATATCTTTTTTTCCCATCTGGAGTTACCTCTAGATAGGTCTCAGGATAAGGTTGTTAGCCTGATGCCCAACTCCCGGTACATGATATGTAACAGATCAAGCGGAATTCCGCTGATTTCTGCATGCCGGCGAGAGCGTTTTAAAAACGACCGCCATCTTGCACGTCACGCCGGAAGTTATGTTATGTACGTATGTATTATATACTGCTTACACGTATTTTGTTATACTGATGAAAATTCAACTGTTATTATATTTGCACATAAAAATTCACATGGCCGCTCCTTTGAGAAAGCGGACAAGGACTGTTCATGTTGTATCATATTTACTGATAACAAAAAATAGAAACGCAACAAATCCGATTTTGCGATTTAAACTTCAGTTTGCTGATCAGACAAGGGTAAATTGCCTGAAACGTTCACTTGAACATCAACTTCACGCGCTGACCTGAATTCTACTCAGCAGATGATTCATGCGCACATAAAAGCCACACTAGTTAAAACAGCATTTTTGACAATAACTCATGACAGGTTCACGAGAATCCAGTGAAACTTAGTGAACACAAAACTCACCGACCATGTTATTGAATGCCTATGAAAGATTGACGCTACTCGAATTAATTCATCTGAAAATTCAATGCACAAGTATGGCTCATCTCACTACAGGTTCTAAGGACTGTTATTGCCGGAGGTGGGGTGGAGGATACGCTTTCTACTCCAATGGCGTGCGTCTCAAATAGCCTCTGACAGTCAAGTCCAGCTCCTGGCCTTCTCGTGGTAGAACTATTTAAACTAACAGGAGAAGGGGCGAAGGCGAATATCTAGCGCCTCAAAACCAGACGCTTCATGTAGATGAGAATTATGTTTGGTAGCTCATCTACCGCTGCTGGCAAGATTCTTCAGCTACCGTGCGTGGAGTGTGGCTCCTCCTGGCCAATGAAGAAAGGTGCAAATGGGGTTGCCGTGCGGCACCACTGTGGAAAAGGTGAAATAAAGGAATAAGCGAAGTAAACAGTAGTCAGATCACGGAACCTCTGGTCTGGGGGTCGGCCACGTCCTAAATGCACTCATATCGAATGAAATGCCTGAACCGTCTTAACCGAGTGAAGCTCCTCCCGGCCAAGGAAGGAAACGCGGAAAAGCAATCAGGGTTGCTGTGTAGCGCCGATGTGAAAAGGTGATGGAAAGAATAAAGTGAAGCTTAATCGGTATGTCCAGTAGTATCGCGGCGAGAGCTACTCATACCACGGCGTCTCTGCTTTAGAGGTCGGTCACGTCCGATATACACCCATACTAGTGAAATATGCCTAAACCGGCTTACATCAGGGATGAAACTTGATGGCTACGCATGTCACGGTACCTGTGCTCTAGAGCCGTGCGATACTCTGAACCTCTTGTGGTCCCCTCGGGGATCTCGTGTGGTCCTTTTGGGAACCACACGGGGGACCACGGACCTATAGAGGACCACAGGTGTAAATTCAGTAGGATCACAGGGTGGTCTTGGTGGTAGAAGCGAACGAAGAAGAAGATCTCATTACAGATCAACGACTCATCATCATTGGACGTTTACAGACGTGACGTTCACAAAGTGTAGTGGCCAGACAATTTAATGTGGTTAGAAGCGCCATTAATCGCTTTTGGAGATAATTTCAAGAAATTGGCTCAGTTGCAGACCGGCCGCGCAGTGGAAGACCCATAGTCACAACTTCTGCCTAAGACCGCTTCATACGGCTGCTTCACCTCAAGAATCGATTTGCATCTGTGCCCTCAACAGTCCAGTCAATGACAGCAGCTCGTCGAATTTCAGATCAAACGGTCATGAACCGGATGCGCGACGCTGGTCTTTGAGCTAGAAGACCCTACAGAGGTCCTGTTCTTACGGAACGGCATCGCCAGAACCGACTGCAGTGGGCGAACCAGCATCGTCAGTGGACCGTTGCGAATGATTGGGGAAGGGTTTGGTTTAGTGGTGAATCATTCTTTCTGCTTCAGCGACACAATAGACGGAGAAGACTTTACCTATTGCGTAGATGAGGCTCCTCCTCATGGTGGTGGAGTTGTACTGGTGTGGAGGACGATCAACTTCATAAGAAGAAGTGACCTGGTGCAAATTGAACAACGCCTGAATGCTCAACGATACGTCGATGAAATTCTTCGTCCTCATGTCTTTCTACTTCGGGGTGCAAATGGGTCTATTTTTCAGCAGGATAGTGCTCAACCTCATGTAGCACAACGCACCACCCAGTTCATCGCTGACAACACTGTCCAGGCCATTCCGTTGCCATCCATGCCATCAGACATGAACCAAATAGAATACTTATGGTATTAACTCAACAGACAAGTTCGCCAGTGAGACGTGACGCCAACCAGTCTCCGACAGTTGTCTCTTGCACTGCGGGAAGAGTGGGCAGCCATCCCACAACAACAGATCCAACGGCTAATCGGATCCATGTCAAGGAGATGTCGTTCTCTGATACATGCCAGAGGAGGCCATCAACCTTACTGAAATGGAGGCCTCAGTCGCAAAGCTCAAACCAAATTTAATGAACATCATTTCATCTTAAAGTTTCTTCATGCTAAGATTGAAACATTAATTCCGTAAAATAAAATTTTGATACAAGTTTGAAATTTGGTGTCCATTACGACTACAGTAGTGTTTTTTTTTTGTTTGTTTTTTTTGAACAAGATATTTTTTTGTGTAGCCTATTTTAGTACGAGAAAAACACGTGGCGTGCAAGCAGGACCAGTTGGGCTAACACTGGTAATTGACGTGTGTACTACCTGGACATCTGACCTAACAAAAAATGGATAACATTGTTTGATTGATTCATTTTAAAGTGTGGATGACATTTTTCATGGTGAGTATATATTGCCTTTAACATATTGCTTGTGTTAAAAATAATGATTGTTTATCTCGTAGTTTTAAGATGTGATTTTTTTTCAGTGCACTAACATCACTAACCCGAAATATATGTGAGATTAGGGGTGAGTTCGAAGAGTCCTTTTTTGTTAATACGAATAAGTTATAATTCTACATTAAATGTATAACTGTTGGCAGGATACATTTTGCTATTAGTCTTCCTTGATTTCATTTAGTGAAGAATGTGTGAAGAGAAACTGGGAACCTGGGATATTTTATTCACACAGAATAATCAGTTACAGGCATCATCATCATGTTATAAGCAACGCCCACCTTACCCAAATCAAAATCCTACAGAACTCTCTCTGAACATTGAGCTTCCGAAAGGGTTTTCCACAAACGCCTGTCCTTTGTCTTTTATTCCGCTCTTGTCCAAGTGAGCCCTCTATTGCTTAACATCTTCTCTGTTGTTCTTTTCTATATATCCTTTGGTCTACCCTTACTTCTGTTCCCCTGTGGTGTCCATCTTAGTGCTGTTTTTGGTAGTGAGTCGTCAGTCATCCGGAGCACATGTCCCAATCATCGCCAGCGTCATTCCTCAATAATTGCTGTCAGGTGCTTCATCTGCATTTCTGCCAATAAGATGTTATTTCTTATGGTGTCTGGCCAAAATATTTTTCTAATTCTTCGTAAACATTTAGTCTGGAAACAATTCAGCCTGTTTTCTGTGGTTTTGGTGATTTTTCGGCATTCACTTTCATAGAGTAGTACACTTAGAACATTACTCTTAAATATCCTGATTTTCGTCTTCGTTTTTAGTTATTTAAATTTCCCCTATAGAACTAACATGTAAACAAGCAAGAACTATCAAATAACGTTTACAAGCAAGGAAAAATGGATATTTCTGATATAGCATCTTACTGAACCGCATATAAGCATATGGAAAAACGTTATGAACAGCCATAATATGGCATCCAAGTGAGCAAGAGAAAGATAAGATAAAAGAGGACGAGCAGGGAGATATATGGAATGAGGGATTAAGACAAAGAATAGAAATAAAAGAAAAAAATAATTTGCAGATCCCAGATAACAAGTACATTTAGACAGAGTGAATTTAAAAGTACAGCAACGAAACGAAATTGAAGTGATCAAAACAGTAAATAAAGCACAGTAGAGGCCTTCTGAGAGATAGGGTGCTGTGTATGGGAAGTGAGGCAGGCGACATTGATGGATTGACCTGTGGTTGAGTTGTAGGCGACACAGACCAGGTCTGCCTGCTTTTAAATTGAATTCGAGAATGATCTGGTAGCGCGTCTCACGGAGCGGTGATATATTGGTGTACAGAGAGTACGCAGAAAAGGTCGTTCAACATTTGATACATTAAATCTATGGTGTGTGTGTATGTGTGTGTGTGTGTTTCTAGAAGTATCTGAGATAATCAACAGAAAAGCCATAAATCAGTCATTGTATGTTTGCCAAGACTTACAGAGTTCAGCTTCACTAGATCTTTGAAAGAAGATAATGCAGTTTAAAGATCATAGAGCTGAAAGAATAGATTCACTTTCAGAACAACTGAAATAATAATTATTCGCTTCGTTTTCTTATAAAAACCGGAAAGGACAATTTAAATAAATGCTTATGTTAAACACATTACTACTGTATATGCCGAAATTTTGGCAGGAAACAGAAAGTTCATCATCATCATCATCATCATCATCTTCATCTTCATCATCATCATCATCGTCATCGTCGTCGTCATTATCATCATCATCATAATTTCTCTGTACTCCCAGTGGAGCATAAGACATCAACAAAGGTTCTCCAGCCAATCCTGTGCTGAGCAAGTCGTAATACCTCAGACCATGTCTTTCCTGCTTTCTTTAGTTCTTCCTGCATTGTGTGTCTCCATTTCCTTGTTTGTTTGTCCCCATTTCTTTTCCCTTGAGGTGTAAAAGTCAAGGTAGTATACGGGTGTCTTGTTTTTTTTTTCCATTCGTAGTATGTGGCTCAGCCGTTTCCACCTTCGTCTTTTTACCTCTTTAGTAATGTTCTCAATGTCCGTTGGTTTGGTTATTTCCTCGTTTGTCACGCGTTCTTCTCAGTTTTTCACGCGTTCTTCTCAGTTTGTCACACGTTCTTCTCAGTTTGTCACACGTTCTTCTCAGTTTGTCACACGTTCTTCTCAGTTTGTCACACGTTCTTCTCAGTTTGTCACACGTTCTTCTCAGTTTGTCACGCGTTCTTCTCAGTTTGTCACACGTTCTTCTCACTTTGTCACACGTTCTTCTCAGTTTGTCACACGTTCTTCTCAGTTTGTCACGCGTTCTTCTCAGTGTATTCTTGAACATTAGAAAATACGACCACGAGATGTCGGACACTCATGCCCGACGGCTTTGGTGATATAAAATTAGTATTAAAAAAACTTTTAATATTCTAAACAGTTTTATTTATCAACGAAAGTCTCAGAATCACTTTTCATTCAGAAAAAAACCCGATGTTTTATACGATTTTGCAACTAAAATTCGAAAATTAAAAAACATAAACAAAAGAAGTCACAGCCGCCATCTTGAATTGTTTATGGTCGGTTCAAAGTACGAGTGTCCGGTTTATATTTCACTAATATGTAATCACATTCGGATTAAGAGCCTGAAGCTGATCTGAATTCAAGTGAAGGAGTGGAAACATGAGAAGTCATCAGATGACAGCCACTGCTTTGATGAAGACCAACAAATGCGACACATGTGCCAAAGTAAGTTTACTTCTGAGTCAGTTGAGAAGGGATGGAATTGGGACTTTGTTTAGAACTAATAACTGTAGGCTGTTTTAACAGTAAAATAAGGTGTTATTTACAATAGATTAAGGTAGAGAATGCATAGTTTAGTAACTGTGAGCAGTCTGTTATTGATAGTGAACGTAGGATCTTACTCAGTTACAAGGTGAGAGAGCTGAATGTGGTTCTGCACTGTCCTTCAGCAGTATCATGTTGGTGTTAACTTGTACCTACCTACATTTCTGGCAGTATCTGTATGCTCTTTTGCTCTGAAACAGCAATGTGTTACTTATTCTCTAAGTAATCTCTGCATTCAAATTAGGTTTATTATGAATATTTTATTTGATTTCAGAACATTCAGTTATGACAAGGACGATGGAATGGAACGCCCCCATGAAAAATCTGTCATCAGACCAGTAAAAGAAGTAACAGGTGTTATATGTCAAAAATGTGACACTTACGTATGTTTTCTGAAAGGAAGAATTCTTCCAGAGGGGACATGAGGTGGGTAAGGAATAATGAAGTTCTCACACAGCAGCGGTGAGATAACAAGACTAACGTTTATGTCAATAGTTCACAAAACTGATGGACATAGTTTAGTTAGTAGAAGAACTAACATAAATTTAGAGAGATATTTGTTAGACAGTCAAAACATTCAGTGATTTATGAGTACGTGGATGGGGTGGACAAAAGTGATCAAGTGATAAACGGGTAAAAGAAAGAAAAATAAATGTTGAAAAAATATTATTTTCATTGTTTTCAGACACTGTGAGAGTAAATGCATATATTTTATTTAAGGATAACATAAACAGGAACCCAGACATAACAGAACTGCAAAGATTATCTAAACATGGATATTTAGATTTTACTGAAGAA
This sequence comes from Achatina immaculata, assembly GCA_009760885.1. NCBI lineage: Eukaryota > Metazoa > Mollusca > Gastropoda > Stylommatophora > Achatinidae > Lissachatina > Lissachatina immaculata. Next base: position 64,831,416 of record CM019716.1, on the reverse strand, counting down.
CTTGTATGAGCGTTACGAACAATGTGTATGGGTTTTTTTTTCCGCGCCAAGCAAATAGATCCTGAAATCACAGATAATCGATAAGAAAGCAATCTTTGTGTTCATATTAGTAAAAGATAGGTAAAATGAAGTATTGGATATTAAAAATGTGACAGTCACAATGTTTTCAGAAATAGGGAAAGTATTTCTCTCTCTAACATAAACCATAATGCTACTATATTTTGAAGGTATCACTAGATAGTATGGCAATTGACATAATTCTGAAATAATTTCTCAGAATTTTCAGTGTAGAACTCAGTACATAAATGATTTGTTTTGTTTTATTCATTTTTATAATGTCATTTATATCAGACTGAAATGTTTTTAAGTTTTGAAGTCAAATTTCAGAAATGGACACTTCTTATTTGGTTTTTTTAATGATTTTACTCTGAATGTTGACAATGTAAAAACCTTGCCATTTCATTATTATTGGACAGACTGACTTCATATTTGTTAATATTGTGCAAAAGTTGTCATATATTTTCATGAAATAATCAGTTTGTTCTCCAGTATTCCATTACTTTGTGTTTTCCCTTATATGTGAAAGTTTACTGTCAATATTTTTGTTACAATTTTAATCCGTAATTTATTCACATTTTGGGAACCTACCGTTACATAGATTCGAAAATATCATTTTAAGCTTTACAGTATAAAACTATATCCAATATCAAACATAATGATATATAATAAATATGTATCGGCACTCTGTATAAGGAGTTCAAGACATGTAATAAAGTTCATATCTGTTTCTTAAGGGTTAAAATTTTCCAGAGGCAGCTTCCTTCAAATCCTCTCAGTCTACTGTCAGTTCTCTGGCTGGTTCTCCGTGTTTCGACTGCATATAACAGAACTTACATTGGAAACGTTATTATTTATTAGATCTTTGTATGGATCTTGTACGTGTATGGATGTTTTCTTGCTGTATGCGTCTGAAACGTGGACAACATATGCATGTCACAAGAAAAGAAGAAAAGGTTAAGTTTTTACATCTTCACAGCCTTCACAGAAAGAGGAACATCAAGTGGCAAGATAAAGTAACCAACTCTGAGGTTCTGTAGCGTGATAAGCTTCCATCAGTGGTGACAGCACTAAGCAGCAGCAGTAGACTTAGATGGTTAGAACTTGTGGGAGAAATGGATGACAGCCGTAATCTCAAGTAAGTTTTATGAGGCGAACTTACTGAGAGAAGAATGGCTTATACGGTAGGCTTAAAACTGAGATATAAAGCTCTTTGTAAGTTATCAATGAGAACTTTCTCCTGGTGGCTATGCAATCTGGAAAACCTTGAGAAAGAGAACAACTCTGACGTAAGGATATAAGCCGTCTGAAGAGGAAACGAGGACCAGACTTGAAGTAGGCAGAAACAAAGGCAAGAACCATTCATCGCAAACGTTCCTGCTATTACTGTGGCCGATTATGCAAAATTCGACATTGAGTAGAGTCAGCCGTCCGTGAGGAGCTGTTCAGCAAAAGATGATGCTCGTGAAGTTCCCTGCCTGTTAAAATCCATGCCGTAAATTAGCACCTAAAACATGCTGAGTACTGTTTCTTTAAGAATCCTACACATCGCGTGAGCAGGAAATGCAGACATTAAATAGATATTCAAAGAAGCACTTAGAGAGATCTTCTCTTCGTTTCAGAAAGATGAGCAACCGGCACACCCTAAACGTGCCGACCGGTGCCAATCTTTGCCAGGTTTCTTGTATCGTCATGGTACTCATAAACATCGTCATGGTACTCATAAACATCGTCATGGCACTCATAAACATCGTCATCTTACTGATAAACATCGTCATGGTACTCATAAACATCGTCATGGTACTCATAAACATCGTCATGGTACTCATAAACATCGTCATGGTACTCATAAACATCGTCATGGTACTCATAAACATAGTCATGGCACTCATAAACATCGTCATCTTACTGATAAACATCGTCATGGTACTCATAAACATCGTCATGGTACTCATAAACATCGTCATGGTACTCATAAACATCGTCATGGTACTCATAAACATCATCATGGTACTCATAAACATCGTCATGGTACTCATAAACATCGTCATGGTACTCATAAACATCGTCATGGTACTCATAAACATCATCATGTTACTCACAAACATCGTCATCTTACTGATAAACATCATCATGGTACTCATAAACATCGTCATGGTACTCATAAACATCATCATGGTACTCATAACCGCAAACGCAGTAAGTTTAATTCTGTGACTAGATATGTACAATCAACACCTTTCTTGAGAAAAAAAATATTAACCAATACTACGAAACTATTCTTTGTCAGATATTACCTCTTCTTGTTAGTATTTTGCTCCTGTCTTCATATTAACTGATATATTATATGAATTAATATTTTATATGAACTGATATGTTACATTATATATTTCCCGTCATTTCCCGTCAGAAGCTCTGCTTCAATTTCATATTTGACTTTCTTTTTCTTGTTACGTGTAATATGTGATTCTCTAACCCTTCTTTGTTACAACTGTTTCATGAAAGTGAACTGTCCGTTTCATAACCATATGATAAACCCAGGATGTTTTTCGTTATAATTATATTAGAAAAATAAGTTACATAAATTTATGGCGCAAAACGTATTTTAAAATGTCATCGTAAATACAGGCACCTAGTGTATATCTTCACATGTTCTCAGTCAGTCAGTCATTTGCATGTCCCTTGCGGAACTTTGCCTTCCTAACAGCTCTCCTGTAGGACTCTCGGTTGTAAGCAAGATGTCCTGCTGCTGATGCATCCATACGCAGATTATCAACGATGCTTTGCAGCCATCTTCGACTTGGTCTTCCTCTATTTCTTTTTCCCATTATGTACCCTCCCAAGACTAAATTATCATGACGTTTAATGTGTCCAAAATAGTTATGTTTTCTCTGTTTAATCCTCTTTACTAAACATCCTTCTTCAATATCAAGTTCTTATAGTATGGTTATATATATATTTTTTTGTGTGTCCATAATATTTGAAGAACGAACTCTTCTGTAGCATTCAAGGCATGTATGTGTTTCTCAGCTGTTTTGTTAAGTGTCCAGGTCTCACGGGCATATGTTGTGATGAGAAGGAAGCATGCCCTTAAAAATCTTATTTTTGCAGTTCTTTCTGCTTTCTTACTTTTTGAAGAGCGATAGATGTCTCCCTTTTAATTTCCCTCATCGTATCTCCGTTATTAGTTAGTAATGATCCAAGATATTCAACATGTTCTACCAGCCGAAAATATGCACCCATTTTCATTCATTTGTCACAAATGTAAAATCCGATTCCCTTGAAAATGTTTTCTGTAGACTCTAACAATAAGATAAATGCTGCTTATTTCAGATAGTTTTCAATAAGAGTCTTGCAGGAATAAAGTGTTAAAAAGAAAAATAGTTGTAAGAAGCAATCTTCTTCATCTTCTTTATCTTCTTCTTCATCTTCTTCACGTGACGTGTCTTTTCCAGAACACTGCCCCTCTCCCATCCTCCCTAAATGCGTTCTTGCGCAACTTGACCAGTATCTCGCAATGACGCAATCAAACTTTCTCGTTGTCTTGAATCCACCTGCGGCAAGATCTCCTCTTTTCTCTGTTACCCGGCACTGTTCCTTCTTCCATCAACCTTTCCAAATTATCGTGCTTCTTGATGTGGCCCTAGTGCCTCATCTTCCTAATTCTGACGGTGTTAACGAGCCTCTTTTCTGCTACATCTAATCCCACCATTATCCCTTTGTTTGATTTTCTTTCTATCCGTGATATTCTAAGTGCCCTTCTATAACATTTCATTTCAGACGCTGTTATTCTCTTTTCTAATGATTTGTTAAGTGTCCATGTTTTGCATCAGAAAAACAATAGCAGGCAAAAATAACAGTTTAGTCTCTCAGGGAATATGGAAAATAAAATCGACGCCTTCTCCCCCTCCTTCCCTGAAATGTGGGCGTACACTGAATAGAACAAATTAGAAAAAAAATGAAAAAAAAGAAAAAAAAAAGAAAAAAAAAAGAACTAACTAAATCATATATGTCCATGTGAGGATCTTTTGGAGCGTGCAACCAGTGGGGCCCGCCTTTGCAAACCGACGAGAATGATATAAATATATAATTTAGTTTATTAGAATAAAAAATAGATAATTAATTAATTAATTATTAGAGATAGCAGGGAAAGCTTTAGTCTGTAGCCGTGAAAGAAAGAAATGAACATAGCTTATTCAACCTTTCATTTATTATTGCCACTTCTCATTTGTATTTTCGCCCAACCAGATTTTCTTATTGTTTCAGATGCAGTTCGGCTCGACTTGTAGATACAACTGTAGCTCTTGTATCATGCGAAGTAACCCTCTACTAAATCAGCTGAAATTGAAATGAGAAATAATGTAAAAGCATGAATCAGACACTTAACATTATGATACGTTTTTTAAAGTAATTGAAAGTGAAAAGGGAGAGAATGAAAAATATATGAGTCAGGCAGTCCATATATGTAACACTCAGTCCAGCAGGCAAAGCAGTTAGTAAACTAAGGGAGGTTTTGGTTCTTCTTTTCAAATGCGCAAGTTTCTTTGACGATATAAATGGCTGCTGCCATATTAACTGACCAATACCTTCATTTTTCAGTGCCCGCAGTTCGAACAGTTACGCTTAACTCACCTAATACAATTATTTCGATATCTACTACAATTAGTTCAAACAGTTATGCTTAACTCATCTAATACAATTAGTTCGAACAGTTATGCTTAACTCATCTAATACAATTAATTTGAATAGTTACACTTAACTCATCTAATACAATTATTTCGATATCTATTACAATTAGTTCAAACAGTTACACTTAACTCATCTAATACAGTTAGTTCGAACAGTTATGCTTAACCCATCTAATACAATTAGTTCGAACAGTTACGCTTAACTCACCTAAAACAATTAGTTCGAACAGTTACGCTGAACTCACCTAATGCAATTAGTTTGAATAGTTACACTTAACTCACCTAATACAATTAGTTCGAACAGTTATGCTTAACTCATCTAATACAATTAGTTCGAACAGTTATGCTTAATTCATCTAATACAATTAGTTCAAAAAGTTACGCTTAACCCATCTAATACAATTATTTCGAACAGTTACGCTTAACCCATCTAATATAATTATTTCGAACAGTTACGCTTAACTCATCTAATACAATTAGTTCGAACAGTTACGCTTAACTCATCTAATACAATTATTTCGAACAGTTACGCTTAATTCCCCTAATACAATTAGTTCGAACAGTTACACTCAACTCACCTAATACAATTAGTTCGAACAGTTACACTCAATTCACCTACTACAATTATTTCGAACAGTTACGCTTAACTCATCTAATACAATTAGTTCGAACAGTTACGCTTAACTTATTTAATACAATTAGTTTGAACAGTTGCTCTTAACTTATTTAATACAATTAGTTTGAACAGTTACGCTTAACTTATTTAATACAATTAGTTTGAACAGTTACGCTTAACTTATTTAATACAATTAGTTTGAACAGTTACGCTTAACTTATTTAATACAATTAGTTTGAACAGTTACGCTTAACTTATTTGATACAATTAGTTTGAACAGTTACGCTTAACTCCCCTTATACAATTAGTTTGAACAGTTACGCTTAACTCCCCTAATTCAATTAGATTACCTTACCCTATTCATTAACTAGTGTACCTTGATATAAGTCATATGTGTGAACATTTAGTCTCTGATCAAAAAGGATATCAGAGTGTCTTCTTTGATCACTATCTTGACCAAAAGACTTATGTGAATCAGAGAGAGAGAAACATGTGTCCCTTCCAGAACATTATCTCTCTCCCAGTTTCCCTGACATAAAAAACAATCAGACTGCTACAGAAACAGAGTAGACCAAAAGAGACATGGAGAAGAACAACAGAAAGGATGTTGAGCAATAGAGGGCTCACCTGGGCAAGAGCAGAAAAAAAGGCGAAAGACAGGCATTTGTGGAAAACCCTTGCGGAAGCCCCATGTGCCCTGGGCACTTAAGGTCCAGAGAGAGAGAGAGTTTCCCTGAATGAAGCGTGGTCTTGCCCAACTTGACCAGCGTCTTTCAATGGCATACTCTAACATTCCTGTCATGCCCTGAATCCGCTTGCGGCAATCCACTTTTCTCTTTTGCATCACTACATCTTTTCTGAACTTGTCCAGGATGAAAAAAAGAGCAAAAGAGCTTTTTTGTGATTCAAAATGATCATGCGATATCCTGTGGCTTTAAACACATGTTATATGCTTCGTCATTTCCCGTCATTTCCCGTCATTCTCCGTCATTCTCCGTCATCTTCCGTCATTCTCCTGTACGTTTTCCGATTGTTGCGACAATTTAATCGTCTTCATTTTCAGAATTTTCTCAAGACGAGAGAAACAAAACCAATAAATCATTTTATATTTGATAGAGGAAAAATAATTATTATCCCACTGTTAATTTTTACGTTGTAATCGCTTGTTTTTATATTACAGCTTTACCTGAATGAAAGAAGAAAAATAATTGTTTATTAAAATTATATTTGATTATTTGATTTTTTTGTTGTTGTTGTTGAACAACTTTATTTAATTGGGATGAGAGATTAGATTATGGAAAAAAAACATAAAATAATTCTAGAGATTTACTCGTCTCGTTCTTATTGTCATATTTGTTTATCTCGGTCTTGGTGTTCTTAATTTTTTTTTTCATCGTTCTAGGGACTAATGGTTTTCTTCATTTTTTGTTTGTTTGTTTGTTTGCAAGATAACACAGACGAAAGGTCCAAGACAAGTGATAAATTTATCAGCAGAATTATGCACATTTTGTAATGATCTTTAGTCGCATCAACAGAAGACAGACTTCTAAACTTAAAACAGTCTACAGAGGAACACACACTGACACAAGGCAAACTTCTAGATTTAAGACAAAGTCCACAGGGGAACATAAACTGACACAAGGCAAACTTCTAGATTTAAGACAAAGTCCACAGGGGAACATACACTGACACAAGGCAGACTTCTAGATTTAAGACAAAGTCCACAGGGGGAACACACACTACTGACACAAGGCAGACTTCTAGATTTAAGACAAAGTCCACAGGGGAACACACACCACTGACACAAGGCAGACTTCTAGATTTAAGACAAAGTCCACAGGGTAACACACACCACTGACACAAGGCAGACTTCTAGATTTAAGACAAAGTTCACAGGGGAACACACACTGACGCAGAGAACTGTTGCTGAGAGAAAGGAACACAGGACACAGAAGTGAACTTCGAAGGAAACTAATTAAATTTTAAAAATACAAGAATTCACCAGTCCGTTGCCACAGAAGGATTACATTACATTGCCACATAAGAATTACATTGTCACAAAAGGATTACATTATCACAGAAAGATTACATTGTCACAGAAGGATTACACTGTCACAGAAGGATTACAGCACTAACTTGCAGTTTAATGACAGATGTTATGCTATTCTCTTGACTAATTCTTGCTATCACTGTCGATGTAGCTCCTCAGATTACCACAGATGTCTTTCATGTGAATGTTGGAGATTAAGAACTGTAGAATGGATGAAGGGCAAAATCTCTACGTACTGTTTCTGCTGGACTGTCTCTACTGAAATGTTTCTACTGAACTGACTCCACTCAATTGTCTCTACTGAACTGTCTGTACTGAACTGACTCTACTTGACTGTCTCTACTGAATTGTCTGTACTGAACTGACTCTACTTGACTGTCTCTACTGAACTGTCTGTACTGAACTGACTCTACTTGACTGTCTCTACTGAATTGTCTGTACTGAACTGACTCTACTTGACTGTCTCTACTGAACTGTCTCTACTTGACTGTCTCTAATGAACTGTCTCTACTGAACTTTCTCTATTTGATTGTATCTACTTAACTGTCTCTACTGAACTATCTCTACTGGACTGTCTCTACTTGACTGTCTCTACTTAACTGTCTCTACTGAACTGTCCTTATTAAAATATTTTTCGCTATATAACTGCATTAGCAGCAGGGCATCTTGCTTAAAACCGAGAGGCCTACAGGAGATCTGTTGGGGGGGGGGGGTGGGCAAAGGGAGTCCCTCTCTTGCTCTGTAAATATGTCTCTAAAAAAATAGAAAAAAGCATGCTTGATTGTATATTTAAAAAGAAGTATATTTTTCTTAAACTATACTTCTCTTAACCTATTGCAAACTTTAAGCATCAAAATATATTTTCAAGAATTAAAAGGTCGTGTAAAAAATTCTTATTCCCTTTCTAATCTCTTTTCTAGCATAATTATCAGTCTGATCAGCGGAGCTCACAGAACTTTAATGAAACACTGGGCAAGGTACTTTCCTCTCACCAATTACCGACGGGAAGCGGTAAAACGCACTCAAGTTAAAAGTTGATGTCAGAGACCGGCCATCTTGTATACAAATATCCTACAGCTGTCGACTATGCCAGTCATGTAAACTGTGATGATGTTTCTTGTATATTAGTAAACGTGTTACTGAAGCGAGTAATGTTTGCTGAATGTTAAGACGCGTTAATGAAGCGAGTGATGTTTGCTGGATATAAAATGTGTTACTGAAGCTAAAATTAGTAGTGAAGAAATGTACCCAGGAAATAAACAAAATGTGCTAGGTAAGTTCCATAAACATCTACCTGCTTCCAAATCGAAAGGAGGTAGACAATTGTTCTTATTATTATTACTATTACTATTATTATTATTATTATTTATGTGTCGTGCCGGAGAGCGTCGGCGATCATGCTGTCCCGTCTTGTGCAGTCCCTGGCGTCTCTGATTAGTTCAGATGTTTTTTTTTCCACCCCACTTGAGAAAAATGCGCACAGTTCACATTTTACAGTAAAACGTTTGTAAAACTTTGAGTAAAACTGTACCATCCTACTCTGTCCATTCAAGCGGTGCCAGTTGAACTGAAGGCATAATAACCCTTATCTAAGACGAAAAGACCCAATATCACGATTACCAACAACACCGCTATCATCATCATCATCAGCAGCAGCAGCACCATCGTCATCACAACAACTACCATTCTCACAAAAATGTTACTTCTTAATCTGTTAGCACTATTAACTGTTAACTTATTACTGTTACCAGTATCATTATTATTTCTATAAGTAGCAGCAAATGAACAGAGTTATCTTTCCACATAAAATATTTCCGTTGTCTTTATCTTCCCTTACAACAAACAAAAGCAGCTGGACTATTTTTTTTCTATGTTTTATGTTACAACCTTTAAAGATACTATTAGTTAAGGATCGACAAGACAACAAATCAGACCCTATTGAAAACAAATGTCTAGGGAAAATACTCAGTAGAAAGTGGAACGAATTCGAGAGCAACGCAGAGATAAGACAGATGTGCGAATAACAAATTGTCTCACTTGTGATCAGAAAAATGAGATGATGTAGGTCACATGATGAGAACAAATAGTCAGAGAATCCAAAAGCAAGCAAATCAAACAGGCCGGAAAAAAAGAGGTCGACCACGTGAAACTCTAAAGAGGACATTGTTAAGAGGGACCAAATTAGCAAGCATAAAATCCCTTGATAGGGTTGAAAAGCTCACCGAAAACAGGAAAACATGGCGAACTACCATGCAAGCCCTATGTGACGTGTAACGGCACGGGAAGGATGTAAGAAGAGTTTGTTACGTCCCACTGTTTCGACACGTTATAAACTGGTACCTCCAGCAGGAATGTTGGGTCACCTGACAGGATATCTACACTGAAAGATCGCCAGAGAAGATTTCACTATCAGCTTGGTCTAACAAAATCTGTCCCTGCTATCCCCGGGCATTAACAAAGCTATTCGGCTGGAAAGAATATTGAAGATAAAACTGGGATAAAAGGAAAAGAATAACCAAATCAATGTTTCGTTAAAATAATTTAAAACCCTAAAATAAGCAGCTTTTAATGTATTTCATTTTTAAAAAGTAATTTGGCTATTTAAAATATGTCGACGATGGTCATAAATGTTACCATCATTGATACAGTCCAAGACCTCTGTGAGATATGGTCAAATCAGTTCTAGCAGACAATACATTTTAGATGACTCATATATAACAATCACAGTTGCATACCCCTTCCCTCTAAGACCTTCAGGTGTAGCCATCAGCTTTGACTGAGCACGTCAAAGTTTTCGTCAAAGGTACCAAGTTCTTGACAGAGCATGTATTAGCAGCAGGAACAAGTAATACTGAAAACAGGAGATGGGAGCTCATAAGCTGGAACAAAACGACACAGAGCCGTACTCAGATCATGTCAGCTTGAATCAGTTAACAGTTTGCTTTAACCAATACTTACACAAACTAGAAAGCATCAACCATGAAGGCGAGTAAAAGAAGGTAACCTTAATTTTTAAAAGTGAAGATGCGAAACTATTAGCCACAGATGTAAGAAGTAGTGCGGAGACATGTATGCATCGCTTCAGCAGGCACATGAATGACATAGGAAGTTTAAAAGTTGGATGAAAGTTTGGTAGGTGCAGCTTGTCTGGTCTGTCTCGCACTGCCAATAGGCCTGACGCTAGTACTGAAGTGGAGCGAACAATACGGGAAGTAACATTTGATGAGGTGGCTGGAGAAATGGAGATTAGCCATGGCTCGCTGCACCCACATCGTTCACGAAGTGATGCAGTACCGAAAAGTCTTTGCCAGGTGGTTTACCACAAACGACTCATCCCCGATCTGAAAGAATGTGATGGGGATATCTGTGAAACTTTATACCCTATTTTGAAAGAGATGACTTTCTACTTGAGACGAATGCCGAGGACACTACTTCTACTCAGAGACAAAGCGAGCCAGCAAGAAGTGGTGACATTCTGCCTCGTCAGAACCAAAGTAGTTCCATACAATTCCGTCGGCGGGAAAATTGATGCTCATGATCTTCTGCGGCCGCAAAGACCCAGTCCTGGAACACTGTATGCCCTGAGGAACCACTATCACCAACAAAGTTTACTATGATCTGCTTGAGAAATATGTGAAAACTTTAATAAGGCCAAAACATCGTGTTTGCTTACTTTATTGTTATGGGATGATAACTCTCGATCTCCTACAGCACATGCAACAACCCGACAAGTTTCGAATCTACGTCTTCCGCACCCTGCATGTTCACTCACAGCTCCTACCACGCGGTTATCAGTGTTCGAATCCTTCAAGGAGGCGCTAGGCGGGACGAAGATGTTCAGTACGGACGAGGAGATTAATTAGGTTATGCATACAAATCTTTGGCTCTAGGATCAGTCAGAAGACTTATTTATCTTGAGGAATCCAAGCTTTAGTGAAACTAGCAGACTTGCATTGCACATGGGGTTTAGGACGATGTTGAAAAGGCATATTTATAATTGCAATATATATATATATATATATAAGGTTACATTGTTACTCACCCTCGTATATTAGAAATTCTTAATACATAACAGTGAAATGAATAACAAAATAATCCTGATTTTGTTTGGGTTCAAAACAGTTGATGTTAAGAAAACTAGTGTTAGATGATATTTTGGCCTTTGTTGCGCAGTCATCCACTTTGTAATACTGTTATTATTCTTCTCTCGTGAACGTTAAGTACACAAGTACACTTATCTGTAACCTCACCACTTAGATATTCTCTGCCATATATCTGAGGATGTATTTATTTATTTATTTATCTTAATTTATCACATCTATTTTCTGAGCTATCTTGATTTCAATATTTTTTTTTTGTTTTGTGAAAACCTCGTTTTGTAATAATACGTTTCTGTAATATTTTAATCTTATTATTAATAATCAGCTTACTAGATTATCTTTTAGTTTAACCTGAAAGAATTTTGTTTATTTCCCATAAAGCATGTGGGTTGATAATGTACGTTGCTCTCATCTTGTATAAGAAAACTACCAGACCTCTGATGAGGTAACATATACAAGGTCTAACAATTAAGTAATGAGACTAATTACATAAAAAATAAAATAACAGTTGAAGATATAACCCTTGTGCATTGATATAGCGAGTGGCACGATCTAACAAACACTAGAACGACCTCTGCACTTCTTCTATTGGTATGGCCCCTAAACTCGATGTTATCACCCATTGGATATCATCAGTATCTTCAAAGAAGCGTCCTTTCAATAGTAACTTTAATTTTGTGAATATAAAATAATCGCAGGGAAACAAATATGGGGAATAGAGTGGATGGTTCAGAACACACACATGTTTTTGGGCTAACAATTCTTGTACAACTACCGCCCGGTGAGCCGATGCATTATCATGAAGAAAGAAAACAACTGCCAGGTGTTGAATACTCGGGTCGGACTCTCAGAATCCTTTTCAATAAACGTTTTAAAATACTTAAATAAACTTTGGCAATGACAGTCTGTCCCTCTGGAATAATTTTTTTGTGAATAACTCCTTTGTTGTCGTAGAAGCACACCAACAATGTCTTCACTTTCGACTTTTAAATACGAATTTTTTTCCCTTTTGTTAATGATGATGACTTCCACTGAGCACTTTGGCGTTGTGGGGTCATAGCGGAAAATCCATGTTTCACCCTCTGCAAGAATCAAATTTAAGAAATGTTTATTTTTGCGACACGTTTTGATGATGTCTTTTGCGTCCTCAACACGCTGATATTTTTGGTCATCAGACAACGAATGTGGTATAAACCGGCAAGCAACTTTTTCCTTGCTCAAATCTTCCACTAAAATGTTACGAATGGTCTCTCGGTTAACAGCAAATTCATCTGCCATCGTCCTCACAGTCAAACAACGATCTTCCTGTATCCGTTCTCTGACTTTTGCAATGAGTTCATCATTACGAACAGAAATTGGCGTCCATGTCTAGTTGCATTTGCAATCGTTTCCACACCGCCTTTGAATCGTGAATACCACCTGAATATCTGTGCACGAGATAAACAATTGTCCCTATAAACTTGTCGCATCAATTCTGCTGTCTCAATGGCACTTTTTCCCGAGTTTTAAATACAATTTAATGTTAGTTTTTTGTTTTTTTTTTTGCTCCACGTTGATTACATAACAATGCACATCTGACTAGGTCAACAAAATGGCGGATTGTTTGTCTGTCGTCTGCTTATCGGGCGGCGATGAAAAGTTGCCAGATCATAGATGATGGATGCTTCTTTGGATTCCATGCTTTGCTTCATAGATGGCATTTTTGTCTTGGCCATAATAAAATCAGTCTCATTACTTAATTGTCGGACCCTGTATATTCTCAGTTGTATGATACCTCATCAGACAGACATCTTCTCCTGAGCTACGCCAGACTAACCAGCCACCAGAAAGAATCTTTCATAACCAAGATTAATTCTGCATATGCAGATGAGTTATTAGTTTCTTGAAGAAACAAAAATTACATCTCTTTTCAAATCCTAGTATGTCTGATTCTTATGTTGCACAGGCGCACCCTTAGGCCAGTGTTAGAATCTGCGTGAAGCGCAGACTTTAAAGGATCACAGTACTGACATTTGAGGGATACTCTTTTATACACATTAGTTAGCCAAGCCTAGCGTGCCTCCTTCCCCCTATTATGTGCTGTGTGGGCAATCTGAACAATACTACATAGAGTCCGCTATATGGACTATCTGAACAATACTACATAGAGTCCGCTATATGGACTATCTGAACAATACTACATAGAGTCCGCTATATGGACTATCTGAACAATACTACATAGAGTCCGCTATATGGACTATCTGAACAATACTACATAGAGTCCGCTATATGGACTATCTGAATAATAGAGTCCGCTATATGGTAGGTAAATCTAAAGGTAATCCTCTCATGCCTTAGAGGCACATAGGGATATGGTGTTAGTGCCCATATTTTCCTTGACCTGTCAGCACACTAGAGGGTGATATGGTCAGTATGACGCCTGGCTGCCTTTTCTTTCCCCAACCCCAGAAGAAGTCGGGTACCCATTTCTACAGCTGGGTGACTGGGGTGCCGCCGGCCGGATTCGAACTTCGCCATGAGAGACCAGTGCACTAACCACTTCGCCACTCAGACACCCCCGCTATATGGACTATCTGAACCATACACAGAGACCGCTAAATGGACTATCTGAACCATACACAGAGACCACTATATGGATATCTGATTCATACACACAGCCAGAAAACAACAAAAAAAAAAAGGGAAAAAAAATTGGCAATATACATGCATGGCTCTTTTCATAAACCCACCTACAGATTAGTCAGATTTTCTCCATTCACTCTCAGATTAACGTGGATACTGGACACTTGCATGTATTATCCTGCTTGAATTTACTGCGGTAGTGATATGGATGGTGGTTTCCAGTGTAAAGTGATCTGTGGAGAACATAACCTCCAGCAGCTTTAGGGTACAAACATGAGTGAAGCACGGATGTGTACTATCACCAACATTATTTATCTTGGCAATAGACTGGTTAATGAGGTAGGCAACATCAGACACACGCAGAGGATTACAATGGGCCTATGATACAGTGCTGGAGGACCTTGACTTTGCGGACGACATCTGTGAGAGAGTGTAAATTATGTGCGAGGGATTGTTGATACGAGGGGAAGTCAATAAGTAACTCGCAAATTGAAATATAAAACAGTGGCAGTTATCAGGTAGTATTTAAATATATCCTTAGATAGTACCATCATCCAACTTTATAATAGTTGTATGTAGGGGGCGCTGGGAGTTACGTGCGCATGCAAAAAGCAATAAAAAATGGCTACCCAACTGTTAGTGTGTACCAGAGAAGAGCACAGAAGTGTCATCATCATCATCATCATCCAGAAGTGTAGTGCGATTTTTTTGTCGGCATTTGCGAGTTACTTAGTGACTTCTCCTCGTACATGTATGAAGTTACCTGTGGTCGAGTGATGCGCATCCGTGATCTTCACTTCGCATTGTGTTTGTTGCTTTCGACGATAACCCAATGATATCGAATTTCAAAAACTTTCAGAAAATACAACTACTAACCAACTTGCAACTTCCCACATAAAGGACACCAATAACCCAGCCATCGTCCGGTTTCTTTCTTATCTTTTATTAGTTTGTTGTTTGTCTAGAGCGTCATCAAAATCAATTATGTTTCAAAGGAGCAAGACCATGCCTCCTATTAATTGGACATGGCTATAATTGGTCTTGAACCCCTTTCTTAACAAAGGAGCCCGACTACTGGCCCAAACAAAGGAAAAAGCATCATCCTAATAACAAGGAGCAGCAGTAGTCCACCCTTTTTCACTACTTTTTTTTTGACTTTTTTGTCTCCCGGTGCTATGTGTCTTTTTTGTTTTCGTCATTGTCTTATCTCTAATTTGTGCTCAGTTTCCCGTCTTTGCTTGTGTAGGTCATATAGAACCTCTAACGGTTTTCCAGCACCTTAAATTACTTGTGTAGGTCATACAGAACCTCTAACGGTTTTCCAATATCATCAATTGCTTGAAAAAGATATATAGGCAGAGTCGAGGACATAGACAGATATAGTTACCAGTCATTCATTCATTCATTGCATGTCCCTTGTGGAACTTTGCCTCCCTAACACCATTCCTGTAGGCCTCTCGGTTCTAAGCAAGATGGCCTGCTGCTGATGCATCCATTTGCAGATCATCAACGATGTCTTGCAGCCATCTTCGCCTTGGTCTTCCTCTCTTTATTTTTCCCATTATGTACCCTTCCAAGACGGTTTTCACTAGATTATCATGACGTTTAATGTGTCCAAAATATTTAAGTTTTCTCTGTTCAGTACTCTTTACTAGCCAGCCTTCTTCAATATTACGTTCTTGTAGTATGGATATATAGTTACCGGTACAATGAACAAAAAAACCACAACTAGGTTGAGGGTACAGATAGTAGAACACGCAGACTGTACAGTAAATACTGAGAAGAAAAAGCTTAGAAGTGTTGGTAGTAACACAGGGGAAGCTCCAGTTTATAACAGACCCTTCGACACGAGGAGCATAAATGAGATGGAGCAAGAAAAAGTTAACAGAAACCGGTATAATTGCAAGAAGAAAGAAGTAAGCCGATCGAGGTCCAGACGAAATATTACATACAGTAAGGTCGAGTGATGCGCATCCGTGATCTTCACTTCGCATTGTGTTTGTTGTTTTCAACGACAACCCAACGATATTGAATTTCAAAAAACTTTCAGAAAATACAACTACTAACCAACTTGCAACTTCCCACATAAAGGACACCAATAACCCAGCCATCGTCCGGTTTCTTTCTTATCTTTTATTAGTTTGTTGTTTGTCTAGAGCGTCATCAACATCAGTTATGTTTCAAAGGAGCAAGACCATGCCTCCTATTAACTGGACATGGCTATAATTGGTCTTGAACCCCTTTCTTAACACAGGAGCCCGACTACTGGCCCAAACAAAGGAAAAAACCGTCACCCTAACAACAAGGAGCAGCAGTAGTCCGCCTTTTTCCACTACTTTTTACTTTTTATTGTCTCCCGTTGCTATGTGTCTTTTTTGTTTTCGTCATTATCTTCTCTCTCTCTCTCTCTCTCCTCTCTCTCTCTCTCTGAACCTTAAGTGACCAGGGCACGTGAGGCTTCCACAAGGGTTTTACACAAACGCCTATCCTTTGATTTTTTTCCGCTTCTGCCCAGGTGAGCCCTTTATTGTTCAACATCCTCTCTGTTGTTCTTCTCCATGTCTCTTTTGGTCTACCCTTACTTCTGCTCCCCTGTGGTGTCCATCTTAGTGCTATTTTTGGTAGTGAGTTGTCAGTCATTCGGACCACATGTCCCAACCATCGCCAGCGTCTTTTCTCAATAATTGCTGTCAGTGGCTTCATCTGCATTTCTCCCAACAAGATGTTATTTCTTATGGTGTTTGACCAAAATATGTTTTCTAATTCTTCGTAAGCATTTAGTCTGGAAAGAATTCAACTTGTTTTCTATGGTTTTGATGATTTTCCAGCATTCACGTCCATAGATTATTACACTTAGCATTACAAAAGCCTGGTTTGCTCTAGTAATTCTGCTGGTGATGTCCTCTGTGCTGTCTCAATTTTCTAATACTCTACTACCAAGATATACAAATTCATTGACCTCCTCCACTAACTTGCTATCTACTCTGAGAACATTTCTGTTGTTCACATTTTGCTTCATTAATTTGTCTTTCCTACGTTGATCTTTAGTCCTATGTTGTTTGCATTCTGAGTTAGCTTGTTTATTTTATTTTTCATATCTTTGTGGCTGCTTGATAGTAGATAAATGTCCTCTGCAAAGTCAAGGTCCTCTAGCACTATGTCAAGTGTCCATTGTAATCCTCTCCGTTTGTCTGATGTTGCCTCCTTCATTAATCAGTCTATTGCCAAGATAAATAATGTTGGTGATAGTACACATCCCTGCTTCACTCCTGTTTGTACCCTAAAGCTGCTGAAGGTATTTTCTCCACAGGTCACTCTGCACTGAAAACCCTCGTATAGGGCTTTGATTACATTCACTATCTTATGGGGAGGCCATGCCATCTTATGATTATCCACAGTGCATCTCTGCTGACACTGTCAAAGGCTTTCTCATAATCTATAAACAATGCATATGTTGTGCTATGTCATTCATCTGCCTGCTCTAATATTTGTCTAAGTACAAATATGTGGCCTATGTATGATCTTCCTTTCCTAAATCCTGCCTGCTCTCTACGAAGTTTCCCCTCAAGTGCTGGTACAATTCTGTTGATGATTATTCTGCAAAATACTTTACTGGTGAGTAGCAGGAAGGTAATGCCTTTCCAGTTCCCGCAATCTCTGAGGTCACCCTTCTTTGGTAGTTTTACTATAAGACCAGTTTTCTACTCCTCTGGAGCTTTTTCTAGATCCCAAATTTGTTGTAAAATCCGGCAAAGTTGTTTTGGTGTTTCTGTTTCTTCTGCTTTCAGCATCTCAGCAGCCACTTCATTTTCACCTGGTGCCCTGTCTAATTTTAGCTTCTTTATTGCCTCCTTTACTTCACTTATTGTTATTGGTCCTGTATTGATGTTTAGTTTCGTTTTTGGTTCAGGTATGTCCATTGTTTGTGCTGCTTGTGTTCTGTTTATTAGGGTGTTAAAGTGTTCCCTCCATCTTTCAATTTTTTTTTCTTTCTCCACTGACCAGTTGTCCCTTATGTGTCCTTATTGCACTTTCACATCTTGTGCTGAAGTTACCTGTCATCTGCTTTGTGATTTTGTATATAGTTTTCATGTCATTTGCGTATGCTGCTTTCTCTGCTGCTTCTGCTAAGTTGTCATAGTATTGACGTTTATCTTGACGGCATGATTCCTTCACTTCTTTGTCTTTTTGTGCATAATTACTTAAAACTTGTTCTTTTAGCTTTTGTGATTTGGTGTTCAGTAATTATTCCTTGATTTCCTTTCTTTACTCTACCTTTTCCCACATATTCTCGCTTATCCATTCCTGTTTTTTTTTTGTTTCCGATATCCCAGCACTTCTTTTGCTGTTTCCTGTAGCGTTTTATTGAACTCTAGTATGGAGATTTCTGCCTCGTCTTGTAGGTCACTGAAGCGGTTCTTAAGTACTATTGAGAATTCATTTCTTATTTGCTGATCTTTCAGTTTTGTTGTATCAAAACGTATCTTTCTGTGTTCTCCGATTTTGCCTCTCCTTTATTTTAGTTTTATTTTTGCTACCAGAAGGTTGTGATCACTTCCTACATCTGCTCCTTTCCTTGCTTTCACATCTTGTAGTGACCTTTTCCACTTGTTGTTTATTAGTATATGATCGAGTTGGTTTTCTGTGGTTTTGTATCTCGGGTCCTCCAAGTCACTTTATGGATGTTTTTATCTTGGAAAATTGTCCCTCCGATGGTCATCATGTTTTATTCACAGAAACTGCACAGTCTTTCTCAATCTTCGTTTATTTCTCCCATTCCTTCTCTTCCCATGATTCCTCTTCTATCTTCATTTCCCTCAACTACTTTTGCATTGAAGTCACCATAAAACGAGTAGCATATCATGCTTTGGTATTGTTTCTACTGTGACTTGGAGGATGTTGTAAAAGTCTTCTTTTAATTTTTCTTCAGTTGCTTCTGTTGGTGCATAACAAACTATAATAGACATCTTCGTGAATCTTCAGTTGAACCGTGCATATAATAATCTCTCATTTATAGGGTTCCATTTAAGCATTGCTCTTGATGCTTCTTTTGTTATAATCAATGCTACTCCTCCTTCATGAAGATCTTCTTTACCTGACCATATTATTGTATCTTCTGTGTGCTGGGTTATTAATTTCCTTCTGCCTTGTCCTGTCCATCCTGCCTCTTGTATTCCTAGTATGTCTAGTTTGTATCTGTCCATTTCCTTGATGGTTTGTGCTAGTTTTCCAGTCTGGTTAAGTGTTCTTACATTCCAGCTGCCTATTTGCATCTTTTGTTTAGGTTCCAGGAGGTCTGCAGTCGGGCTGGATACTTCCAGTGGCTGGCTTTCATCCACAACTTTCATGGGCTCAGTTTCCCTATAAGCATTTCTTCTTCAACCTGCATTTGTTTTTTCTCTTGCTTTTGTTTCTGTAGCAGTCTGATGTTGTTGTTTTTTTTTACCAGATAGGGTTGCTGGCCCTATGCTGAACCCTCCTTAGTCGACTTTTACGATCATGCGTGGTAGGGATACAGTGGTCCTATTCTTTGCATATCCCGGGTACCACACGGGGGTCGTCATTGCCTTATCTCTAACTAATACGTGCTCAGTTTGAGTTTCCCGTCTTTGGCGGCTGCCTTCTGTGCAATTTTAATAAACTTCTCAAACTCCTAGTCATCAATATCTAGTCATACTTTCATAATCTGCTTACTGTCAAGCAGCCACAAAGATATGCAAGATAAAATGAACAAGATAACTCAGAATGCAAACAACATAGGACTAAAGATCAACGTAGGAAAGACAAAGTTAATAAGTTAAAATATGAACAACAGAAATGTTCTCAGAGTAGATAGCAAGTTAGTGGAGGAGGTCAACGAATTTGTATGTCTTAGCAGTAGAGTAATAAAAAATGGAGACATCACAGAGGACATCACCAACAGACTTACTAGAGCAAACCAGGCTTTTGCAATGCTGCAGACTATATGGAAATCTAAAAAAAAAAAACAAAACTAAGCATGAAGATGAAAATCAGGATATTTAAGAGAAATGTTCTACGTGTAATACTTTTTAAAAGTGAATGCTGGAAAATCACCAAAACCATAGAAAACAAGCTGAATTTTTTCAAGGCTAAATGTTTACGAAGAATTAGAAAAAAATATTTTGGCCAAAGACTGTAAGAAATAACATCTTGTTGGGAGAAATGCGGATGAAGCCACTGACAGCAATTATTGAGGAAAGACGCTGGCGATGGTTGGGACATGTGCTCCGAATGACTGACAACTCACTGCCAAAAATAGCGCTAAGATGAACACCACAGGGGAACAGAAGTAAGACTAGACCAAAAGAGACGTGGAGAAGAACAGAAAGGATGTTGAGAGAGAGAGAGAGAGAGAGAGTATTATGAATACTGATTTTTGTACATCAGTAAGCCAACATTTAGAGATTATTACTGCTACGCCTATACACAAAATTAACTCTCTCTAAATGCACACCAGGCAGATTCCTGTATCCATTGGTCTGCTGCGTTTCATCTTCCAGCATAAAACAATAAAGCCGCCGTGAATGGTGTATGGAATTAGAAATCCCCCAATAGTTCCTCTATTTTCTCATTTTCTTCGTATTACTAATCAAACGAGCAGCCAACGTCTCCCGTGACAGCTGATAGGTTTGTCTAGACATTGTTCTGTCTTTGTTTCTTTTGTTATTTTTTTTTCTTGAGTGTTGTCTTTTCCTTGTGTTGTTGCCCAAATTTACTGACAGCTTTCTCATGTATGATTCAGATAGTCCACATAGCGGACTCTATGTATGGTACAGATAGTATATATAGGGGTCTCTGTGTATGTATATAGTTCAGATATTCTAACCACAGGGGAATGCGTATGGTTCAGATAGTCCATATAGAGAAAACTGTGTATGGTTCAGATAGTCCACAAGACAGATTCTGGGTACAGTTTAGATAGTCCACATAGTGGATATTACGTATGGTTCAAATAGTTAACATAGCGGTCTCTGGGTGTGATTCCGACAGTCCTCAAAACAGCGTCTATGTGTGGTTCAGATAGTCCACAAGACAGTCTCTATGTATGGTCATATAGTCCACATGATAGATTCTATGTACGGTTCAGATAGTCCACACGGCGGTCTCTGCATATGGTTAAAATAGTCCACATAGCTATCTCTGTGTATTGTTCATATAGTTCACATAATAGACTCTATGTATGGTTCAGATAGTCCACATAGCGGTCTCGTGTAAGGTTTATTCTTATCAATAAATAATAGTGCAAGTAGGATAAAGAGGATCGATTGTGGCATTTATCTTGAATACTCTCGCCGATACTTTTATATGACATCATACACAAGTACACACATTTACTGCTTTTTTGCTTGCTCTTGTTGCGAAGGTCAAGTATTTCAGAACTGTTCAAACAATAGGACACATCAATGGCACATTAAACTAAAAATAAATGAACAGTATTACATTTTAGTGTCAACAATGAGGCAGTGAAAGGATAAACCATCTTGAGGGGATGACATAGAAACTAAAAGCAAAGACGGAACACGCAGATTACACAAGAATACTGTCTTGTGAAACGCAAATAGATTAGAATAGTATCTAGTGAAAAAAATAATAAATTAGAAAATTATCTAGTGAAGCACAAACAAATTAGAATCATTATCTACTGAAACGCAAATTAGAATAGTATCCAGTGAAAAACAAATTAGAACATTATCTAGTGAAATACAAACAAATTAGAATATTGTGAGAATGTTGAGCAATAGAGGGCTCACCTGGGCAAGAGCAGAAAAAAAAGGCAACGGACGGGCATTTGTGGAAAACCCTTGCGGAAGCCCCATGTGCCCTGGGCACTTAAGGTTCAGAGGGAGAGAGAGAATATTATTTATTGAATGGTAGCTAAATTTTAAAGTTCAAACAAACACAAAAAGAAACAAAAAAGGAGAGAAAAGAAAACCTAACAATCGTTGTATTTAGCTTCCCATTTGTCAATTGTCCCTTTTTTGTTATAATAGGTCTGAAACAATGTATAATAATTCACATCATAATTATATTAACTATGTGTACAAATTAACATCGTATTTACCGCACCTTGGTTATTAATTAAGATGAATAATTATTTTAATTTGTACGTTGACATCACAGCTATTTTAACATATATATCAGAAAATCATCTTATATACTGTAGCTTTACTTATTACCAACTAACATCATAACTATTTTAACGTATATATCAGGAAATTACCTTATTTACTAAAGCTGTATTGATTAATTAGCATCATAATTATTTTAATGTATATATCAGGAAATCACCTTATTTACCGTAGCTTTATTGATTAATTAACATCATAATTATTTTAACTTTCACAGAAATTATAATTACAAATTGTATTTTTTTGACGTTCACTGAAATTAACGTCACAGATGTTTTAGTTGTCCACGAAAAAAAGAAAACATTAGTTAACGAAAGTAAGCAATCCCCGGCAAATTCTAGCTCCCCCCCCCCCCCGCCTCCTACCATAACCTCCCTGCATTTATCTACTTCTCATAGACTGCCCTGGCGGAAATGGTCAAATTCCTGCAGACAGAAAAACATCTACAACAGAAAGAAAAAAAAAACCCGTCATAAATCAACGTCTCCTGGGTTCATCTTGGCGTCCTTTGCCCCAAAAATTAAAGGTAAAACTTTCACAGTTCAGACATCGGGAACTGAACAAAACAGTTGTAGTCTGTCGGCAGGAGGGGAGAAATGGATGTTGGGGGGGGGGGGGGGTAGGAGTGAGGGAAGGGGATAGGGAATAAGAGTGGGGGAGTGGTGGTGGGGGAAGGGGTTAGGGAGTGAGAGTTAGGGGTGGGGGTGTTGCCATAAAGAGGAAACTTTCTAGTATAGGTGGCCTGAGGGAGACGTAGTTGTCCTGCGTCTGAGCATCAGCTTCTACTTCTAGGAAAGTGGGTTCGAACCCCTGTAGTATGGGTTTTCTCCCCTTGAGTAGCGTATGTGTCTGTGTGTATATGTATGTATTGTATATGAGAGCGACTCAGTGCAACTGCTCTAAACATGCGACCTTAATGCTTAATCACTCAGTCTTACAGACTACACCCCTGTCCCCTCTCCCCCACCAACCATTCACTGGGAAACTGGTAAGACTCTGTATAGGTAGCGAAACAACCATACATATTTCTCAATATTCAAGGAAAGTTCCTGCCTCCTTTTGCTTTCGACAACGATTTTAAAGCTTTAATTTCAACATACATATCTATTAAGAAATAGAAAAGAAATTAGACTCTTTTGAAAATAAATGCCTAAGGAAAATACTTGGCATCAAATGGAACGAATTCAAGAGCAATGTAGAGATAAGACAGATGACTGAACAACAACCAATCTCATGGGTGATCAGGAAAAGGAGATGGACATATGTTGGTCACGTGATGAGAAGAAACAGTCAGAGAATCCCAAAACAAGCTATAAAATGGAATACAACAGGCCAAAGAAAATGAGGCAGACCGCGTGAAACTCTGAAGAGGACATTGTTAAGAGAGGCCAAATTAACAGGTATAAAATCCCTTGATGAGATTGAAAGACTCGCCAAAGACAGGAAAATTTGGCGAACTACTTTGCGAGCCCTATATGACGTTTAACGGCACGGGAAGGAAGGATATATACGGATATCTATCAACACTGTTTTAATCCTTTAAATTACAACACCTATATCTATCAACACTGTTTTAATCCTTTAAATTATAACATCTATATCTATCAACAATGTTTTAATCCTTTAAATTCCACCATCTATATTTATCAACACTGTTTTAATCCTTTAAATTACACCATCTATATCTATCAGCACTATTTTAATCCTTTATATAGCAACATCCACATCTAGCAACACTATTTTAATCCTTTATATAGCAACATCCACATCTAGCAACACTATTTTAATCCTCTAAAATACAATATCAACACCTATCAACAATATTTGAATCCTTTATATTACAACATTCACGTCTATCAACACTATTTGAATCCTTTAAATTAGAGCATAATAATAATGAACATGTCTCATGAGAAGTGCTAAGAATACCCCTGCGGGCTTCTTCAGTTAAAAATCACTCCGTGCAGGAAGTTCAGTCCTCGTCGAGTTTGCCTGCAAAACCATGCATATAAACTTGTTTTCTCTTTCAATGCATATTCTAATTTTGTTTTTATTTGTCTAGCACTCTTACATCAGTGTAGCAATGGTTGAATGTGTAAATATAAAGCGGTGACAACTATTAATTGTAGTTTTCAACACAGTTGTTAACCAACAAAGAATTAGGTGCCATCAGTTGCTGCACGCTGAAAGAGATACCAAAGATGAGATCAGAGCACCTAATGGACATGCCCGGGGTACATGGATGTTAACAATATCTTTCAACACTATTTTAATATTAACTTTTTTCCACACACAAAAACAAACCCCCGACGAGCCAAGTATATTTATTCTTTCTAGGTAATTAAATGTTGAACATTTGTAGCTCTGAATTTGTATGTTCTTTGTTCTTTCTTTCTTTTTAAAGAAATTTTACTCCAGGTCAAATGTTTGTCGCTTACACTTTTAGGAGCAGTATAGTTTCCATATCGCTGTTACAGTTTAAAATACAGTTGTTTGTATATTAGTAAACGTGTTTACTGAAGCGAGTAATGTTTGCTGAATATAAAACATGTTACTGACGTGAGTAATGTTTGTTGGATATAAAACTAATTAGTATGATTTTAGTCTACATTATTATCATTTGTTACTTGTTAATAATTGTGGTTTAATATAGTTTTGTTCACAGCTTTCTTTAAAAATCTTATTTCCAGTATATCCTGGCCTTGGAATACGGCTCTATTGTCTGTTGGAAATGGCGTGGTCATCTAAAGTTTTTTTAATAGATGTGTCACTTGAATATTTTCTGCCCTTATCATCATCATCAGCATCATCATCATCGTTGCCGTCATCGTCATCAGCACCATCATTGTTGTCTTCATCGACTTTATCGTAGAGAAGGAGAGAGATAGGTTGGGGGGGGGGGGGGCGGAAGGATGGATAATGAAGGGGGTAAAGCCCTTTCTAGTCTAACTAACGGTATTTCACGCTTGGCTGCTTTTCTCACGCATGGAAATACTGCCGTTTGGGTAGTCTCTTGCCTGATTTTCTAACAAAGCGGACCTTTTTGGTTTTTGTTGTTGTTGTTGTTGCTTGTATATATCAGTTTTGTCTTCTCTGTTTACCTTTGGTAAAGAGATTATTACTGAAATACTAGGTTAGTTTTGGTCATAGCCATTTGACTGTTCTTATTTCCTACTGCAATTTTCTCTCCGTTCCTTCCTCTTTCAATCCTTTGTGTAAAAATGGAGCATACATCATCATCATCATCAGGTGCCGTGCCGACTGGCGTTGACAATTATGCTTCTAAAGAGCACACGATCCTTCATGCAGGCCATCTGCTCAGTTGGTTATCTCCTCTCACACCATCCCGTCAGTCAGACTGTCCAGTATAATTTCTCTTGGTCTTCCTCTTGATCTTCTTCCTTCTATTTTTTCTGTTTTTATAATATTTTCAATGCCCCCTCTTCTCATTGCATGTCCTATGAAAGTACATTGTCTCTCTCTTATCTTTTTGACAAGATTTTTTGTCTCTCCAGCTCTTCTCCTACATTCTTCATTAGTTATTTTTGCTGTCCAGGGGATTCGCAACATTCTTCTAATAAACCACATTTCTGCTGCTTCCAATGATTTTTGTGCAGACTTGCCTATTGTCCATGATTCACTTCCATATAACAAAATAGGTTCAATATAGCATTTTAGAACTCGTTTTCTAACATTCATTGATAACGATGTGTTAGCTAATATGTTTCACATTCTCTGAAATGCAGTCTTTGCTTGGCCTATTCTGTTCCTAATTTCTGTTCTGCATTTCAAATCTGAAGTTATTACTGCTCCAAGGTATTTGAATTTCTGCATCTGCTTTAGAATAGTTCCGTTTAGATTTATACTGCATGCTGGTGGATTCCATTTCTTAGACATAACCATAGTCTCTGTCTTTTTTATGGTCAAATTAAACCCTTTCTGTTCACTTTCTTTGGCGACTTTATCCAAGAGATTTTGCAGGTCTTGTTGGTTCTCAGCTATCAGTACTGTGTCGTCAGCATACCGAAGGTTGTTAATATTGTATCCTCCAATTTTTATGCCTGGTTCTGTGATGATCGTTCTTAGAATATTCTCGCTGTACAGAGAAAAAAGGTCTGGAGATAGTACACATCTTTGTCCCACCCCTATACACCTAACTCTAATATAACCAGTTTTTACTGCAGCCATTATCACATTTAGGGTTACCTGCACCGTCATTTTCTAGATCCGCTTTCACTGTGGCTCCTCTTTGTTATGTGATGCTGTTCAATCATTTATAACGTGGTCTGTCTTTTCCTGTCTTGTCTTGACTTTTAGTGTTCTTCTTCTTCTTCAGCTTTCTGAACCATTAAGACTAATCGCCGCAAAAAAATACATCTCCATTCCTCTCCATTCTCTTTCCAGTTGGTGACACCAATTTCTTTTATATGCTCTTCTATGTTGTCTTTCCATCTCTATCTTGGTCTACCCCTTGGTCTTGTTTCCTTCGTCTCTTCTGTGTACATAATTTTCGTGTGTCTGTTCTTTTCCATTCTTTCTACATGGCCCAGGTAGAGTAGTCTGTTCAGTTTCAAGACATTTATAAGTCGTTGGGATTTAAATAAGCTGTTCAGTTCAGTGTTCTTTCTAGCTCTCCATTCTCCATTGTTGGCATCCTTTATGGATCTTGTTCTCAAAGATATGCAATTGTTGTTCATCTTTCTTTGTTGTATTCCAAGTTTCTGATCCATACATGACCGCTTGTCTTATTATAGTTGTGTAGATTGTTATTTCGGTGTTTTGGGACAAGATTTTGGATTTTAACAGGTGTTGCAAGGCAAAGATTGTTTTATTCCCTATCTGTACTCTACTTTTAATTTCCACGCTTACCATGCTGCTTCTGTTGAAGGTTGTGCCTAGATATTTACTTGTTTCTGCTTTCCTAATAATCATATCTCCAACATTTATATAATCTGGATCATTCTGCCTCTGGTCTCTTGACTTTTAGTATAAGAAAAAAAAAACTCTGAAGACTTGACAAGCTCCTCTCGTGTATTGTTTTCATTGTCTTGTTTTTAATTTTCGTCTATGGCGAAATGATCAGACATATGACTTATTAAAACCAGCAATACTTAAAATATAAACCGTGCCAGGGAGGAGGTTATCCGTTGAAAGCAATAAAATGACCTCTTATTCAAATGAAACAACTTATGACCCTCCAAGAAGTTCACACGGTTCCCGGTCTTAGCTATAGCCGGACACAATCAGTAGCACCCCATGGCGGATGAATACGCATGAAATTATTTTAAACTCGAAAACGTTGGTTGCGATGTACTTTTAAACTTCCGCCAGAGAGAGTGAAACATGTACAAACACGGCACAATGTTTTCTTCGGCAAAACTCATCACGGCGACGTTAAATGAAAATTTGTATGGAAGGAGGTCTCTTTTTGTTCGTTAACATCCGAGGTATGGACCATTTCATTTTATTATTTAATGACACTATTTTTCTACTTCACCCAACATTAGAATGTTTACTGACTCTGTGACGCAACAGTTCTGTCAAAACACTTGTAGGAAAAAAAATGTGAAACCAGAAGAATTTGTGAAAAAGCAGTCATAAAATACTGAAAGTAGCCATCGATTGATTAACGGCAAAAATATGGCTAGAGCTAGTTGTGAAAGACCGCATTTTGAGCTGGGATTACAATATTGATCAATTTGTCCGCTTTCAGAACACGAACGAATGAAATTAAATGAGATTCCCTGTCTGTGGCAAACAATGTTTGCCCAAGACTTTAAATCTTCAGGACCAGCTTAGAAAGAAATCGCACACAATAAGGAACTCAAAAAAAAAAAAAACTTCTTCTCGTTACACATGTAAAGATGTTTCTGATTTTAATTTTTTTTTTCAGACATCATATATGCATGTGGAAGTGTGCTTGTGTGTGTATGTGTGTCTGAAGTAGTTGACAATAACATCATCAGTTATTTTAGCTGAGTCAATCTTCTGTCAGACAAGCTGTGATCATCCACTAACCAATGTTCTAAGAGAGAATCTGACTGAGCAAGACATGTCTGCACGGCCAGCACAAACAAAAATGCAAAGGTTCTTATAGTCTGCCACAGAAATAGTTCATGTTTCTGAGTTAAAACGGATGGCCTATAAGGGATAGTTCCTGCTTTTTTTGGGGTTCAAAAAGGACGATCAAACAAATGTAAAGAGACAGAGTTGGAAAAAAAAGAGAAAAGTTTTCTATGTCTTCTAAAACGTAAGGAGTCTAACTGTGTCAAGGTCATAAACAGCCAAAAAGTCGCATGAAATACCTCCATCAGTTTGGTAAAGGTTCAGCGCATTTTGAAAATCGAGAACTTGTGTCAGGCCACAATTCAGTCGACATTAAAAGTAAATTCCAAATACTGATTGTTTTGTCGATTGTCTGTTGAAATAATCGGCTCCATAAATGCCATTCTGGAGTAATTTTCAACGCGAAATAAAAGTAGCCATCTGCTGTAATTATAAACGCTCTCTTGTCATACATCTCACACCTAAAACTAGAATATCTCATAAGGCATATTTTTAATTACTTAACATTGTAAGTCTTTTAGGCTGCTATAACTATACAAGAATCGAGCAAATTAGAAATAAAACATGTTACACACGATTTCTACTGGATTAATTTATTGAGTACTTTTTATGTTTTCATTATTTAATTGATATATATATATATTCATAACCAGGCTGTTCACAGTCTGTCTGTCTGCTTGTCACTTGCCTTGCTTGTCCTCCCTGGGGCACTTCACATGCATTCATAGCTGGCTCAGGACGCTAAAGATGGTTCTGTCTGACCTTTGAACCACGCGTCTTTTACCTTGTCATATTAGTAGTTTTAGTATTATTTACAAGCGTAGAGACCGTCCTGCTATATGGTTCAGAGGCAAGGGTTATGACCAAGACAATACAATAGAGGATACAAACATTCATGAACTACTGCTTGAGGACTTTAAACATTAAATGGCAGGACAAGATCAGGAACGAGGCGGTTTTGGAAAGGGCAAGACAAGAAACTGTGAACTTACAAATCATGTCTAGGAAGTGGAGGTGGATTGGCCACACCTTGAGGAAACACGACACTAGCTTTGCAAGACAGGGACTAACATGGAATCCTCAAGGAAACAAAAAACGATGAAGATCTAAACTTACTTGGAGAAGAGAAATTATGACAGTGCTCAGAGACAAGGGATACACATGGAAGGAAGCAGAGAATAGTTCCAAGAACAGGATGACTGCAGAGCATTTATCCGTAGCCAATGCTCTCAAAGGAGTGAAATGTGATGATGATGATGATGATGATGATGATTTGTTGTTACTACACTTTCTCTAGTGAAGCCAAGATTTGTGACAATTTGAGGACGAAACAGAATGTCCCCATTTCCTTATGTACTTAAGTACTTGCGTATTGTCTTTTATAGCTGGGAGCTCCATCCCGTATGCCGATTCTGTTTACCTGTATCTCATGATATTTGTGTTTCTACGAACAACAATTTATTACACGAAACATGTTTCATAAGCTACAGTGCTCTTTATTATCAGGCACTCTTACCTGTGCCTGGACTACCTCACAGGCACTACTATATCTGGTCGGATCCGAGTCTTCATACCTGGCAAATCTGTCTCTACGTTGCATTCATTTTTCTGTCCAGATTTTTTTGCTCTAAAACCGACATCTTTTTGAAATTATTGACTATGTCATGAATGAAACTTGACTGAATCTTGATATATCAATATATTGATATAGAATCTGCATTATCGTGTAATGTCAGGTGACTGTTTGTCAACAATAAAACTCTTAAACGAAATATTTATATGACAGTTCTTCACAACATAGGGACATGGAATCTTTCAGAGAATATCTTGCATTGAGTTTCCATGCTCAAAGCATATTAGCCTCATGCTAGACGCGGAATTCTGTACGGAAGATGAGTCCTGAAATTCTACACAGAACTCTAGAGTCGGATCTATCATATCAGCCCGAAAATAGCAGATTTTTTTCAGTATCAGCTTTGATTAAAGTCCAGATCTCTTTACATACTAAAATAAGCTGTCAAGAAAGGATTGCACTCATCTCACCCAATTCAGCTCATCAGATTTGGTACCTTCTTTTGAGAAAATCAGTCAAGGACAAGTCTCGGAGCTTAAACGTCTTTTCTATCTCCATCTATGGCATCATGTTGACGTATTTTTGCTGTCTTGCTTTTACACCCCCCCCCCCCCAAAAAAAAAGGGAGCAGATATTAGACATTATTCTGTGATAAAGTATTATACAACTGTTGGCGTGCTTTGATGAATCGTGCTGTAGCACACCCAGCCATTGTCCACAATTAGACCAAGGTCTGATAAAAAGGTTTTGTGAGGTTATGCAAAATATGCTCCCATCCCCACCTGTTAATTAAGCACTTTGTTTCCATTCATCACTGGCCCTTTAGTCATACGGACACTCCCTTAAACAGAGAAAGTCACCTACGCCGTCCAGTAACGCAGAGGAAGCCATCTGTGATCTCCCTTAAAAAAAGAGAAAGCTATCTGTGCCATCCAATAACACAGAGGAAGCTATCTGTGCCATCCCTTAAAAAAGAGGAAGCCATCTCTGCCATCCAGTAACACGCAGGAAGCTATCTGTGCTGTCCAATAACACAGAGGAAGCCATCTGTGCCCTCCCAGATTTACACTATTGCTCAACAGTTTGGGATGGTTGCTCAGTGTCAAATACAAAGAGGCTTTGCTCACTTCAACAGCGAGCAGTAAAGCTTATTAGTGACAAAGATCAAGCACAAACAAATAACCAGCACAAACTTATCAAAATACTGCCTCTTAAGAACAGGTTCCTCTTCAACAAAGCCAAGTTAGTACATCAAATTCTTTCACGGCATGCCCCGCCTTATCTATGGAAATTGTTTAAATTTAGCCCAAAGTGCAGTCAACGCTTGAACAACATATGTCTTCCAAAACCTAGACTTGATCTTTACAAGAAAAGCTTTAGTTATTCTGCTGCTCATCTTAGGAATACCCTCCCATCCTGTAGAAAAAATATAAATTATACTCCTTCCTACAATTACAAGCTTTCCCAACATCTATTTGATGTCGACTACATACCTTCATGAATTATAAAACTTAAAAGTTATCTTAAACTACTCTTACAGACACCGAATACAATTAATTGTTTTCTGAATAGTCCCGAAAGTTTTGTTTAGTAGATAGTAATTTATATATGTATGTAGTTACTTCTGTACTGAGTGAATGTTTAAGAGCGAAATGTAAATGTTATATTTTATTTTATGTCTCTCACCTTCAATGTTAATTATGTTTGTTATATGAACAGCATATTTGTAGAATGCCTGGAATAGAGTGAAAGATGTATGATAAAAGGCAGAATGTCAGATGGGCCTGTGTGCACAATTCTTATCCCTTTTGAAATAAAGATCAGTCAATCAATCAATCAATCCCTTAAAAAAGAGGAAGCCATATGTGCCCTCCAATAACACAGAGGAAGCCATCTGTGCCTCCAATAAAACAGAGAAAGCCATATGTGCCCTCCAATAAAACAGAGGAAGCCATATGTGCCCTCCAATAACACAGAGCAAGACATCTGTGCCCTCCAATAAAAAAGAGGAAGCCATCTGTGCCCTCCAATAAAACAGAGGAAGCCATATGTACCCTCCAATAACACAGAGCAAGCCATCTGTGCCCTCCAATAAAACAGAGGAAGCCATCTGTGCCCTCCAATAAAACAGAGGAAGCCATCTGTGCCCTCCAATAAAACAGAGGAAGCCATCTGTGCCCTCCAATAACACAGAGCAAGCCATCTGTGTCTCCAATAAAACAGAGGAAGCCATCTGTGCGCTCCCTTAAAAAAAGAGGAAGCCATCTGTGCCCTCTCTTAAAAAAGAAGAAGCCATCTGTGCCCTCCAATAAAACAGAGGAAGCCATCTGTGCCCTCCAATAACACAGAGAAAGCCATCTGTGCCCTCCAATAAAACAGAGGAAGCTATCTGTGTCCCCTCTTAAAGCATTGGAAACCATCTGTGTCCCCTCTTAAAGCATTGAGAACCATCTGTGTCCCCTCTTAAAGCATTGGAAACCATCTGTGTCCAGAGCAATTCCACCAGTTAGGGTCCCTTCTAATTGTGCCTGAATATGGCTCATTGTTTGAAACTATTTCACTAAATTTCTTCTCATTCCTGCAGAGCTATTTTTTAATTTTATATTGATAAACATTATTCGCAGTTTCTTTGTAAAAAGAAGGACAAAAAATATTAAAGTTATGTAATCGACGTTCTAAAATTATACTTTCCTGTCATCAACTAGATTGTAGAAACAATAATGGGGGTTACACGAGATGTTACGACTGAAACGAGTCATCAAGTCATAAAACTTTGAGAACTTGTGACGAAATAACTGAAACAGGCCATGTTTATACGGAGGCCACCGAGTGATCGACGATTTGATTTCAGAAAATAAACACTAAAAGTGGCCTTCTTGCGCGATATAAACTCACGATTGATAATCTTGAAGATATTTGAATTTTCTGACGCACGCTGCGATCCACACTCGATGTTAGAAACCGGAGAACACCATGATAATTTCTATCAGAACGCTCGCACTGAAGGCACACAAAGAAGGAAGCGGTACTTGTAATTATATGTTGAGCCAAGTCGCAGACTTTTGGCTATAAGTGTTTGCTGAATATTTTTATACAGAAAATAGGTTTGAAAACAACAAATATATTGAATCACCTGAAAGAACTAAGAAAAGTGACGAGAATATTCTGTTGTATTAAGAAATGGAATACGAAGAACAGGAAGTCAGTGTAATCTAATTTATTTGTAGATTCAAAGATAGCTTTCATTTAGTTTTATTACGATAAAAAAATTCAAATTTACTGCATCTTCAGCTACCTGGAGATGACAGGACGATAAAACATGTAAGGAACTTCACATCGTTTTTAGAAAACGAACTTCACCATTGAGAACTAACTTCTGGTCGTTTGATACAGAAGGGCCCACAAACAAATCGAAATCCCTGACAAATTTCAAATGCAATTTCTGAAACTTTCTCTCCTCAGCTCTTACGCAATTGTAAAAATATATGCGTAGGAATATTGGAATTTCTTTCCCAATATCCTTTTTTCCAAACTGAGCAACATCATAATCCATAAGTCGATTCCGAGGGATTCCGGCTGAATAGTTCCAAGTTTAGAAACAGTTGGTGCAATATTGTCTCAAAAACTCAATGCTTTCAAGGCAAACTTATAATTTAAAGGAAATGGTCTCAAAAGAGTTTCCAAGCAACCTGGACAATTGTGAGGGCGTCACGGTTTCCAAGCAACCTGGCCAGTTGTAGATCCGCCACGGTTTGGCCGTAAATATACAAACTTTTAAATACTCTTAGGCTTCGTTCAACATAGGACTAAAGATCAACGTAGGAAAGACAAAATTAATGAAGCAAAATGTGAACAACAGAAATGTACTCAGAGTAGATAACAAGTTAGTGGAGGAGGTCAACGAATTTGTATACCTTGGCAGCAGAGTAGTAGAAAATGGAGACAGCACAGAGGACATCAACAGCAGACTTACTAGAGCAAACCAGGCTTTTGCAATGCTACAGAATATATGGAAATCAAATAAACTAAGCATAAATATGAAAATCAGGATATTTAAGAGTAATGTTCTAAGTGTACTACTCTATGGAAGTGAATGCTGGAAAATCACCAAAACCATAGAAAACAAGTTGAATTCTTTCCAGACTAAATGTTTACGTAGAATTAAAAAAATATTTTGGCCAAACACCATAAGAAATAACATCTTATTGGCAGAAATGCAGATGAAACCACTGACAACAATTATTGAGGAAAGACGCTGGCGATGGTTGGGACATGTGCTCCGAATGACTGACAACTCACTACCAAAAATAGCACTAAGATGGACACCACAGGGGAGCAGAAGTAAGGGTAGACCAAAAGAGACATGGAGAAGAACAACAGAAAGGATGTTGAGCAATAGAGGGCTCACCTGGGCAAGAGCAGAAAAAAAGGCGAAAGACAGGCATTTGTGGAAAACCCTTGCGGAAGCCCCATGTGCCCTGGGCACTTAAGGTTCAGAGAGAGAGAGAGGCTTCGTTAAAGATAAATAACATCTCCTTTAAAGACTGCCAGAAAATGCCTGGTACATAACGTGAAAAGGGGGGGGGGGTTACTTAACGTAAAGGAGGTGGTCCATAATGTAAAGGATGGGCTACATAAAGTAAAGGAGGGGGTCCATAACGTAAAGAAGGGGGTGCACAATGTAAAGAAGGGGATACATAGAGTAAAGGAGGGGTACATAACGTAAAGGAAGAGGTACATAACGTAAAGGAGGAGGTACATAACGTTAATGATGCGGTACATAACGTAAAGGAGAGGCTACATAACGCAAAGGATGTGCTGCTACTTAACGTAAAGGGGGCCCACATAACGTAAAGCAGGGGCTATATAACGTAAAGGAGGGGATACATAACATAAAGTATGCGTTACATAACGTAAAGGATGTGCTGCTACGTAACGTAAAGGACGGGTACATAATGTAAAGGAAGGGCTACGTAACGTAAAGGAGAGGATACATAACGTAAAGGAGGCGCAATGTTGTTATTCGATTTTTTAGAAACAACGTCAAAGGGCAAGTAGTTTAACATGAACGTCATTTTTATAACGTTAATTTTCTATAACTTAAGCTAACTCCATGTGTTTACGGGAAAGGTCAAATATAATGGTGTAAGCTAACTCCGTGTGTTTATGGGAAGGTCAAGTGTGTAAGCTAACTCCATGTGTTTATTGGAGAGGTCAAATGTGTAAGCTAACTCCATGTGTTTATGGGAAGGGTCAAATGTGTAAGCTTACCTCATGTGTTTATGGGAGAGGTCAAATGTGTAAACTAACTCCATGTGTTTATGAGAGAGGTCAAATATGTAAACTAACTCCACGTGTTTATGGGAGAGGCCAAATATCACGGAGAATTCTATACTCACGCAAAAAAGTAATTGAGCAGTGGTGTCAAGCGCACCAATTACGTTGCCATGAGTGAAATGAAATAATATTTGGCACAAAGTTTTGTCTGAGTGTTGTCTACTTCCCCGTGCTGCACGAAGTTGATCGCACTATTCATAAGCCACAGCTCCAGTGAAATCACATCCGTGATCCATGACTGGTTACTGACCACGGATAAAATGAGGGTAAGTGTGTAATTCTGTTCTCAGAGATCTCTTCAAGTAATCGTTGAAGAAAGAAGTAGTGGAATTCCAACATAAAGATCTTTTTTCATCATGCCAAGATTGAATGAATATCAGCGAGAAATAGCTGTTGGGATGTTAATTGCTGGATCAACAGCAGCAGCAGTATCTCAATATTTTAATGTTCACAGAAACACGATATCACACCTTCAAAGTCGTTTTAACCAAAATGGTTCCGTTGCTGACCGCCATATAAGCGACAGACCACGAGTTACCACCCTCGCACAAGACCGCTACATCCACCTCATGCACCTTCGTAACAGGTTTCTCCAGGCAACATGGACTGCCTGCAACATTCCAGGTGTAAGACGTGTGTCGGGCAGGACAGTGAGGAACAGACTCAGAGAGGCAAATCTCTTACCTCATAGGCCTGCAGTTAGACCAGTACTGACAGTTTGCCACAGACAAACCCGCTTGAACTGGGCCAGGCACCATGTAGCATGGCCTTATCATCAATGGAGACGGATCCTATTCACTGATGAGTCCAGATTCTGTCTGCAAGGTCATGATGGGCGTGCTTTAGTGTACAGGCGAAGAGGAGAACGCTTTGTGAATAACTGTGTGCTAGAGGTGGATAGGAGAGGAGGAGGCAGTGTAATGGTTTGGGGAGGAATTTCCTATGCTGGCCGAACAAACCTAGTCTTCCTCAATGGCAACCTTACAGGTTTACGATATAGGGACGAAATCATTACACGTCACGTAATGCCTTTTCTGGATGCTAATGGACAAGGCGTGACACTGCAGCAGGTTAATGCTCGTCCACATGTCGCACGTGTGGTCAGGGACTACTTTCAATAGCATCAGATTACTGTCTTGCCATGGCCAGCAGTTTCACCGGACCTATCACCTATCGAGCACATTTAGGATGAACTGGACCGCAGGTTGAGAAGACGACACAATCGTCCTGGAAACCGCCAAGAATTAGCCCAAGCGTTGCAAGAAGAATGGAATAACATGCCTCGACAATTGATACAACTTGTCATTGGTTCGATGAGAAGGCGATGTCAAGCAGTGATAACTGCCAGAGGAGGACACACACGATATTGAAACCCTGATTTTCTTTTTTTGGGGTGGCGAGCCACATTAGGTGAGTTTTTTTTCACTTTTTTGTGACATGTGACTGGCCTGAAAGTTATCATTTTATCTGCTATTAGATAATCAAACATAATGTGTGCCAAATTTTATTTCAGTCATCACCTGAGCACGTTCAATGTGCTTTTTAAAGCATTGCACACTTACTTTTTTCCATGAGTATATTACCATATTATATTACATATGCCTGTGAGACCTGGACACTTAACAAAACAGCTGAGAAGCACATAAATGCCTTTGAATGTAAATGCTATAGAAGAGTTCTCCAAATATCGTGGACACAAAAAAGAACAAATATATCTATACTACAAGAGCTTAATATTGAAGAAGGCTGGCTAGTAAAGAGGATTAAAGAGAGAAAACTTAAATATTTTTGCCACATTAAACGTCATGGTAATTTAGAGAAGACCGTATTGGAAGGATACATAATGGGAAAAAGAAAAAGAGGAAGACCGAAACGAAGATGGCTGCAAGACATCGTTGATGATCTGGAAATGGATGCAGCAGCAGCAGGCCATCTTGCTCACAACCGAGAGGCCTACAGGAGTGCTGTTTGGGAGGCAAAGTTCCGCAAGGGACATGCAAAGGAATGAATGAATGAATGAATATTACCAAAAATAATAATGATAATAATTTCTCAACCGCAAATTTAAGATACATGACGACGAGTTTCCTAAATGCCCGTCCAAGCCATCTACTGCAACTCAGGCGTTTTAGCGTATGAACTCTATCCTCCTTCTTCTGGAGTTCATCGGAGGAATCAAGAAATGATCATTACATCACGTCAAGGCAATTTTTTTGACTACGTACACATCCACTCATGTACTGTACATGGGCAGTGTGCCATTCTCTCTGGTAGCTTGTAAAGACAACATTTTGCAGAAAAATTGGGCGCGTATTGTTCTCTTTTATAACCGTTCTGTCCCTTCTTACTCCTCATTGCCAACTTTTCTTCTTTCCTTCCTTCCTCTCCCTACATGTTTTCGTAGAACTTCACCAAAGATCTTCCTCCAAGCTCTACTGCTACCAGCTTCACAACAATTAGTATCACAATAATCCCGTTTCAATTCTCCCCAGAGGTCAAATACCTCGCAAAAAACCCCTGACCTCCGCCCCTCGGTTTACGAAAGGTCGAAGCCTCCTTTTCCCCAAGCAAGATTGAACAGAACATACGAGCTTCCAACAATAAGTTTCCCATGTTTTCTCTAACATGCTATTACTCAACTATTCTTGGAAAACTATTGTGGGGGGAAAAAAAACCCCAAACCATTCCACACATTTTGTAAGTAATAGCTGGTTAAACTGCTTGCCTATGCGAAAGAGGGGAGGGGGGGGGGGGAGATGTAATAACTAGTTAGGCTGGTTGGAAGCAAGAAAGAAATCACGATTTCATATTGATTTCAGCAAAGCATGTAGGACATGCT
Source organism: Achatina immaculata (assembly GCA_009760885.1). Taxonomy (NCBI): domain Eukaryota; kingdom Metazoa; phylum Mollusca; class Gastropoda; order Stylommatophora; family Achatinidae; genus Lissachatina; species Lissachatina immaculata. The sequence continues at coordinate 64,793,318 of CM019716.1, read as the reverse complement.
GCTGCTGCTGCTCGCTGAAAACGAAGGCTGTTCCAATTTTCTGCGACCAGAGGAGAAGTTTGCCTGAAAATTGCAAGTTATTTGTAAATACGGCATACTTTGACTGTTTCATAAACGGCGTAGTAGAATTCCAACCACATCGTGGGGACTAACGATGGCGCGTATAGTGCTAGCATCGGAGCATGGATCTATCGGATTACACGGCCAAAATAATAAGATGTCTATAGATATAATGGGCAATATATAAAAAATAGACATGAAGAGACAATGATAAAAAAAAATGTGAGAAGACAGAATGTCTGTAAATGCCGACAGAAGGGAGAAGTCAATAGACGCAAGAAAACAAACATGCAGGCAAAATTCTTTCTTTCATTCAGTGCCATGATAATAAGTCTTGGCAAACTTGAGTCTCCATTTTGCACAGTCTAAAGTATTTCTAACATTAGCCACCTTTCGATCCTAGTATTACTTTGTGAGCCCAATTATATATTTTCTCTCAGTCGCATCCTGTATTTCCCTTGAGTTTTTATTAATTATGGGCCTCTGACATCTGTCTCCTGATGACACGACGGAAGAACTTTGATTACCTTCTCTGTTAATGTTCAACATTCTTAAAATTCTCTAAGAAAGTCTTCATATGTTATTGTAGCATTTTTCTGTATATATTTCATTAATTCGCCTCTAGAAAATCACATATATTCTTTGCATATTTCTTTTTTGCGTTGTGTGTTTACTTTCCAGGTGAAAATTGACACATGTTTCTCTCATTTTTAAAGATATTTTCTTTCGTATCAACCCTTATCATTATCATCATCATCATCGCGCTTTTGGCGAGATTCTTCGGCTGCCGTGCGTGGGCCGAAACTCCTCCCGGCCAATGAAGAAAAATGCGATTAGGGTTGCTGCGCGGCACCGCCGTGGAAGAGGTGATGGAAAGACTTAAGTGAAGTTACATCGGTATGGCCAGTAGTCTCGCGGTGAGGGCTACCCATATAATGGCGCCTCTGCTCTAGAGACTGGCCGCGTCCTGTGTGCGTCAGAATTGGGATAAAATGCCTAAACCGGCTTAAACCAGGGGTGAGACTCACTAGCGGCGAGGATTCGTCCTTCTTGGCAGGGGCTCCGTCCTGGTCACTGCCAGAAAGGGTAGGGGCCACGACCACAGAACGCTGAAGTCGGAGACACTGGACCAGAGCACTCTAGATAGACAACCTCTTCTCGCCCGGCGGGAATATATTCATATTCTAATCTCGTCGAGGTTTTCCGGTGAGTAAAGTCAAACTGGAGGCTGAACTGGTGCAACGAGAACCACAGTGTCACGCAATTCCACGTCTGTGACCCACCGATAATATAGGCTCAAACCCTACGATGCTCTGAGCCTCCATCCTAAATGAGACTATCTCGAGGACCACAGGAGTAAATTCAGTAGGATCACAGGGCTATCTTGGTGGTAGAAGCGTAAGAAGAAGAAGAAGATCATCATCATCATCATCATCATTGCCTTTCACTCTCTTGAGAGCATAGGCCATGGATAGAGGCTCTCCAGTCATCCCTTTTCTTAGAATTATTCTCTGCTTCCTTCCATGTGTGTCCCTTGTCTCTGAGCACTGTCATAATTTCTCTTCTCCAAGTAAGTCTAGATCTTCCTTGTTTTCTATTTCCTTGAGGATTCCATGGCGTGCCTGTCTTGCTATATTGGTGTCTGGTTTCCTCAGATTGTCGCTAATCAATCCACATCCACTTCCTAGACATCATATGATCTTGTCCTGCCTTTTCCCAGACCTCCTCGTTCCTGATCTTGTCCTGCCATTTAAATTTTAAAAAATCCTCCTCAAGCAGCAGTTCATGATTGTTTGTATCATATGTTGTATTGTCGTGGTCATAACCCATGACTCCGAACCATATATCAGGACAGCCTTTATATTAACCCTTTTAATCTTGAATTAACTTCCATGTTTTCACAGAATAAATTCTGATGAGAAATTTTGGTAGAAAAAAAACTGGAAGGAAGTTACTATATAATTTAAACAAAAGTATGGCCTGGGTTGGAAATGTGCTGCTTTTAATTTTACTTAGGTTTATCTGAAGATCTCTCTGAGTATTGATTTGCACAGGCGTGGAAGATCTACTAACACTGCCAGTGGTGTTTTGTATAAGCTCTGCCTATGTATAAGCCTGCCTGTGTATAAGCCCTGCCTGTGTATAAGCCCTGCCTGTGTATAAGCCCTGTCTGTGTATAAGCCCTGCCTATGCAATGCCTGTGTATGATTTCTGGATGTTTCTATGATTTAAGCTGTTATTGTGGTCGCGAATATATCAACTTGTTTCAGTGGGTTTAAAAATTTTTTTTGCTATCCCTGGACTTTGTAGCGGAACATTTGTACTATATTTAACAGTAACCATATTCATAAAGTGCAATTACTTCCTGCTATAATGCTATTACTTCCTGTTATAATGCTTTTACGAGGGTCATACCGAAAGTCGTGAGCAAACTTGTTTTTTAAATCAGAATTTATAGATAGAGAAAATATAAATGTATCACCTTTACCTGCATCCTTTTCTTCACTTTTCAACATAATCTCCATTTCTCTGCACACATTTTTCCTATCACTTTGTAGGTTCGAAAATACCCTCCCGGTAGAATTCCGTTCCAGCTGACCGACGGCACAGACGCACTGCTTTCTGGACGTTCTCTCCTGCTGGACCCAGCGGACACAAACTTTTCTATAGCCTAGGGTTTCAATCATTTTCTGTACTGTATTGTGTCCTATTCCAAGATTTACAACGATTTCAGATACTGTGACACGTCTATCTTCTTTATATGATGTCGTCACCCCTTTCCACGTTGTGTTTAGTGGAGGTAGTTCGAAGGCGACCGCTGCGAGGCATATCTCGGATGCTCGTGTTTCCATCTTTGAAATTTTTCACCCACCTCCTAATACTGCTAGCCCCTATACACACATCTCCATAAGCAAGTTGAAGTCTTTTTTTTTATTTCAGCAGCGGGGATTTCCTCTGTAGCGAAGAACTCAATAACAACACGTTGACGAAACGAGACTTCAACACCCGCCATTCTGTTTATGCTTCGCGTGGTCACGTGACACATGAATGTGACGTCATATGATCTGTATATGAAATGCAAAGGATGCAGTTTAAGGTGATAGATTTATATTTTCTCAGTCTATAAATTATGATTTTTTAAAAAAATTTTGTTCACGACTTTCGGTAAGACCCTCGAACTTCCTGCTATAATTACTGTGTGGCCTGGACAGTGTGACCCTTGAAGCATCAGGTGGAATATGGGGGTCGTGACCAGCTTGAAATCATGAGACCATGTTAGCAAGCCGTCCCTCTCGCATAATCAACGTTAACTCTTGAAACCACGAAACCATGTTAGCAAGCCGTCCCTCTCGCATAATCAACGTTAACTCTTGAAATCAGAAAAAAACATGTTAGCAAGCCGTCCCTGTCGCATAATCAACGTTAACTCTTGAAATCAGGAAACCATGTTAGCAAGCCGTCCCTGTCGCATAATCAACGTTAACTCTTGAAATCAGGAAACCATGTTAGCAAGCCGTCCCTCTCGCATAATCAATGTTAACTCTTGAAATAATGAGACCATGTTAGCAAGCTGTCCCTCTCGCATAATCAACGTTAACTCTTGAAATCAGGAAACCATGTTAGCAAGCCGTCCCTCTCGCATAATCAATGTTAACTCTTAAAATAATGAGACCATGTTAGCAAGCCGTCCCTCTCGCATAATCAGTGTTAACGCTTGGACCTGTAGATTTAAGTAATAAAATATGAATTCTAAACAAATGAAAGAAAGAGAACATGTTCAGAAACATACTTCACTTTCCTCACAAATAATCTTGGACGTGAGGTCGGTGGGACATAGCACACAGTTAAGTTGGCTATGCCAAGAGCCTGTACAACACATGACCTCAGTATGCAATTCTTCTTCTTCTTCTTCTCATTTTTCCGAGCCATTAACCCTCACTGCTCTAGATAAACGCACCTCCATTCCTCTTTATTCTTAATCTTCACTATCCAGTTAGTGGCACTAATTCCATGTATATTCTTTTCCATGTTGTCTCTCCATTTCAGTCTTGGTCTACCTCTCGGTCTCTTTTCCTTCATCTCTTGCTAATGCATTTCGTTTGTGCTGCGCAGTGTGCAGTATACAGTGGATAAGTTTGGGGTTAATGGGAATTTGTGTGTGTCTCCAGAACAAGACAAACATGTACACTGTACGCTCTCGTTAACACATGACCTCGACCTTCTTAGAGCTAACGTTGCTAACCGGGCTTAAGCTTGCTTTGGAAATTGAACAAATTCATGCTCTCTGGCCCGCAGCTGAGATAAACACTTGGCAATTTGACATCGATTGTCATGACACATTGCTTCTTCTGCCTGCGAACTCTGTGCAGGATGTGTGGAGAATCATAACCGATAGCAAGTATTTGGCGCTGTGGCAGAGAATCATAAACACGCTGCACACGGCACTATACAAATTATGAGACGGTAAACTCTGACAGTATACTCAGCCGTTGTCTGTAGCTGCTGGAGCAGCGGTTGTCAAACCTTTTAGAACACGACCCTAAAAAACATAATGGTACACAGCCCAAGATTCATGAAAAATGAAATTTAACAGTAAAACGTAATAACATTTCAGAGCCTTTAACATAACGGAACCGTAAAAATAATCACATACATCCACGCACACACACACACACACACACACACAAAATGTAAAAAAGAGTTGGTCATTGCGATCTTTTTGACTGAGAGGGAAAATACAAGCATAGGATCCCTCTTTTTTAAGCTTAGTTTTATATTACTGTGAAATATTCTTATTGTTCTTGTTCCAAAATGCTCTTCCTTTCTTCTAAGACAGTAATCATGTCGCCGATGGTAGGTGATAAAGTGATCATGTCGCTGATGGTAGGTGATAAAGTGATCATGTCGTTGATGGTAGGTGATAAAGTGATCATGTCGTTGATGGTAGGTGATACAGTGATCATGTCGTTGATGGCAGGTGATAAAGTGATCATGTCGTTGATGGTAGGTGATATTGTGATCATGTCGTTGATGGTAGGTGATATTGTGATCATGTGGTTGATGGTAGGTGATAAAGTGATCATGTCGTTGATGGTAGGTGATATTGTGATCATGTCGTTGATGGTAGGTGACACGGTGATCATGTCGTTGATGGGAGGCAATACAGTGATCATGTCGTTTTAATGGTAGGTGACACGGTGATCATGTCGTTGATGGTATGTGATATAGTGATCATGTCGTTGATGGCAGGCAATACGGTGATCATGTCGTTTTTATGGTAGGTGACACGGTCATCATGTCGTTGATGGTAGGTGATACAGTGATCATGTCGTTGATGGCAGGTGATAAAGTGATCATGTCGTTGATGGTAGGTGATATTGTGATCATGTCGTTGATGGTAGGTGATATTGTGATCATGTGGTTGATGGCAGGTGATAAAGTGATCATGTCGTTGATGGTAGGTGATATTGTGATCATGTGGTTGATGGTAGGTGACACGGTGATCATGTCGTTGATGGGAGGCAATACAGTGATCATGTCGTTTTAATGGTAGGTGATACGGTGATCATGTCGTTGATGGTATGTGATATAGTGATCATGTCGTTGATGACAGGCAATACGGTGATCATGTCGTTTTTATGGTAGGTGACACGGTCATCATGTCGTTGATGGTAGGTGATATAGTGATCATGTCGTTTTAATGGTAGGTGACACGGTGATTATGTCGTTGATGGTAGATGATATAGTGATCATGTCGTTTTAATGGTAGGTGACACGGTGATTATGTCGTTGATGGTAGATGATATAGTGACCATGTCGTTGATGGTACATGATATAATGATCATGTCTTTGATTGTAGGTGATACGGTTATCATGTCGTTGATGGTAGTGATATAATGATCATGTCGTTGATGGTTGGTGAGGTAGTAATCATGTCGTTGGTGGTAGGTGATATAGTGACCATATCGTTGATGGTACATGATATAATGATCATGTCATTGATTGCAGGTGATACGGTTATTATGTCGTTAATGGTAGTGATATAATTATCATGTCGTTGATGGTAGGTGAGGTAGTAATCATGTCGCTGATGATAGATGATACAGTGATCATGTCGTTGATGGTAAATAATTTAGTAATCATGTTGTTGATGGTAGATGATACAGTGATCATGTCGTTGATGGTAAATAATATAGTAATCATGTCGCTGATGGTAGGTGATACAGTGATCATGTCGTTGATGGTAAATAATATAGTAATCATGTCGTTGATGGTAAATAATATAGTAATCATGTCCTTGATGGTAGATGATACAGTGATCAAGTCGTTGATGGTAAATAATATTGTAATCATGTTGTTGATGGTAGATGATACAGTGATCAAGTCGTTGATGGTATATAATATAGCAATCATGTCGTTGATGGCAGGTGATGCAGTGATTATGTCGTTAATGGTAGGTGATTATGATCGCAGACTGTCACTGCTATATATGCGAAAGAAGGGTACACAAGAAGATAAATGACCATTCCCCCTCCTCACAAAGTTGTATACTCGAATTATCTCAACCAGTGTAGATTCATTTAGATTCGTACCCGCTTAACAGATTGTGTGTGTGTGAGAGAGAGACAGAGACAGAGAGACATCATGGAACTAGACCGAATTTTGTGAATATTTAAGTCCTAGGTTCAGAGTCTATATATCGAGACATAAAATAGCACAGATGATTTTGTTTAGAACAAATACATAGCATAACAAATTCTGCATCACCAGCTACACAATGCTTTCTTCGTGTAAAGATGGTCTGTTTTATCTTGTCTAGATAAAAAAAATGTAACAAAGCGAAGAATCTATATCTCGCACTATACAATGCTTACTTCGTGTAAAGCTGGTCTGTTTTATCTTGTCTAGATAAAAAAAAAATGTAACAAAACGAAGAATCTATATCTCGCACTATACAATGCTTACTTCGTGTAAAGCTGGTCTGTTTTATCTTGTCTAGATAAAAAAAAAATGTAACAAAGCGAAGAATCTATATCTCGCACTATACAATGCTTACTTCGTGTAAAGCTGGTCTGTTTTATCTTGTCTAGATAAAAAAAATGTAACAAAGCGAAGAATCTATATCTCGCACTATACAATGCTTACTTCGTGTAAAGCTGGTCTGTTTTATCTTGTCTAGATAAAAAAAAAATGTAACAAAGCGAAGAATCTATATCTCGCACTATACAATGCTTACTTCGTGTAAAGCTGGTCTGTTTTATCTTGTCTAGATAAAAAAAAATGTAACAAAGCGAAGAATCTATATCTCGCACTATACAATGCTTACTTCGTGTAAAGCTGGTCTGTTTTATCTTGTCTAGACTAAATGTGTACAGAATTTTATCTAGGTCACTTTGAGTTATCGAATTCTCAAAATGTCATGTTTGTCTCGGAGTTGCGTAGAAATATTAAAGTCGATGTGCTTGAAGTTGTAAGCCCTGATGTAGTATGGGAGAGAATGACTTTTTTCGGAAACACTGGAAGAGAATGATTTACTGGATACGGTGTACGAGAATGATTTACCTGAAACAGTGGAGGAGAATAATTTACTGGATAGTGGAAGAGAATGATTTACTGGATACAGTGTACGAGAAATGATTTACTTGACACAGTGGAAGAGAATAATTTACTGGATACAGTGTAAGAGAATGATTTACCGGATACAGTGGAAGAGAATAATATACTGGATACAGTAGGAGAGAATGATTTACTGGATACAATGTAAGAGAATGATTTACTTGAAACAGTGGAAGAGAATAATTTACTGGATACAGTGAAAGAGAATGATTAACTGGATACAGTGTAAGACAATACTTTACTGGATACAGTGGAAGAGAATGATTTACTTGAAACAGTGGAAGAGGATGATTTACTGGAAATAGTGGAAAAGAATGATTTACTTGAAACAGTCAGTTGAAGAGAATGATTTACAGGATACAGTGGAAGAGGGTGATTTACTGGAAATAGTCAACGGAAGAGAATGATTTACTCGAAACAATGGAAGAGAATGATTTACTTGAAACAGTGGAAGAGAATAATTTACTGGATAGAGTTTCACATGGTCGACCTCTTTTTCTTCGGCCTTTTGTGTTCCACTTTATATCTTATTTTGGGATTCTCTGGTTGTTTCCTCTCAGCACATGTCCATCTTCTTTCACTGATCACCCTTGAGACAGGTTGTTGTTTGCTCATCTGTCTTATCTCTGCGTTGTTCTTGAATTCGTTCCACTTTACACCGAGTATTTTCTTGAGGCATTTGTTTTCAAAAGATTCTGATTTCTTGTCTGTTTCTTTAGTTGTTTAAAGCAGTCTTGGAAACAATCGATTACAATGTCAGAGCGTATACAAAAGAATATATAAAAATATACATGGATAAAATAAACATCTAGATAACTGATACAGCATAGAGAAAGAAGATATACAAGGAAGAAACAATCGAACATGGCATATTGGGCGGGACTTTCACGGAGATTGATAAATTTAAACAGGAAAAAAAAAGAAAACACGTAAAACAGTTTGAAAACAATTTGCTGAAATAATCATCACACACGAACACATACATTGATAAACAGATAAGTAAACATTAAGTGAAAACCAAGAAATATAGATATGTCAGAATTGTGTTTGGCAGTGAGTTGCTAGAAAATATATAGAGAAAATACAACTGGCACAAATAGAAAACCTGAAGGAGGTCTCGCTGGACACAGAGTTTGTGATACCACATAAAGAGAGAAGGAGATGGAGCCAGCTTAGCAAACAAGAAAAGAGAAACGTTAAAGATAGAAACAATCGTTTAGTAATGAAGCGGAAGAGTTGTCAGTGTACACCGAGAAGAGTTACCAGTGTACATAGAGTTACCAATGTACATAGAGAAGAGGTGTCAGTGTACACAGAGAAGAGTTACCAGTGTACATAGAGTTACCAATGTACATAGAGAAGAGGTGTCAGTGTACACAGAGAAGAGTTACCAGTGTATATAGAGAAGAGTTGTCAGTGTACACCGAGAAGAGTTATCAATGTACATAGAGAGAGTTACCAATGTACATTGAGAAAGGTTACCAGTGTACATAGAGAAGAGGTGTCAATGTACACAGAGAAGAGGTGTCAGTGTACACAGAGAAGAGTTGTCAGTGTACACCTAGAAGAGTTGTCAGTATACACCTAGAAGAGGTGTCAGTATACACAGAGAAAAGATGTCAGTATACACAGAGAAAAGGTGTCAGTATACAAAGAGACGAGGTGTCAGTGTAGACCGAGAAGAGGTGTCAGTATATCACATAGAAGAGGTGTCACTATACAGAGAGAAGAGGTGTTAGTATACAAAGAGAAGAGATGTAGGTTTACACAAAGAACAGGTGTCAGTATACACAGAGAAGGGATGTCAGTATACACAGAGAAGGGCTGTCAGTATACACAGAGAAGGGGTGTCAGTATACACAGAGAAGGGATGTCAGTATACACAGAGAAGTGTTCTCAGTCCACATAGAGAAAAAAAAACGAAGAGAAACACACACACACACACACATTTTTCTTCTTTAACATCTACTTCTTCTTTACATGTTCTTTTCTGCGTTATCTAGTGAATGTGTAGTTTGATAAATCTGCTCTTAAATGTTTTATTACTTTCGTTTCACAACGACTGCAAACAGGCACATATTTATATAATCTGTTTCTCAGCCATCAGAGAAGTGACTCCTGGGGTAAAACTGGCTCTAGTAATGAAAGTAGAGGTTCAGCTTTACAAAAAGGTGGAGAGAGTGAGGAAAGTGGGCAGAAACAAGAATGCCGGAAGAGTTCATACAAATGAAGAACATACAACAATCCAATATTTTGCCAAAAGCCTTTTTCAAGGATCACATATAAAAATAACACAGCAGATAAAAACACGAAAAAGTATACTTTTAGCTTATTTGCCCTCCTCCTGTTGATTGGCTGAGAAACCTATGGGTACCACATGGTAAAAGTTGTTTAACCTTTGTGATGATCCCCTTACAACATTTATCAGCCAATCACTGGCTTCCACTTTGTGCACCATTACGTCTATCTGGGCGCATTTTGTGCGTGTTTTTCTTACTACAAGTAGGATAAACAAAACTGTCTGTACTTTTAAATCTTTTTTTATGTGTTTTTTTCTGGTGTGTTGTTTTTGTATGTGATCCTTTTAAAAGGTTTTGGTCGAAAGCTTGGATTTCTGTATGTTCTTCATATGTATATACTCATCTTGCTTTCCATCATTCTTGCTTCTGGCCACGTTCCTCACTCTTTCTGTCTCTTTGTAAAACTGTTATACAAACATACATTATCATCATTTTATAAATGGAAGGATTGCAAGCAATGTACGGGCAACGCCCTTTATCTCTTGCCTTCATAATGTACACGGCAAAGCTGATTTCTGTTTGTCTTTTGTTTTTGACTAAATGCCCATGTCGCCGTCTTTTGCTCTTTTCCAAGAACTTTTCCTTTAATCACGGTTTTCATGAATGTATTATCTAACATAGCATGATTGCCTTTAATTTATTATCTAACATAGCATGATTTTCTTTAATTTATTATCTAACATAGCACGGTTTTCATGAATGTATTATCTAACATAGCATGATTTTCTTTAATGTATTATCTAACATAGCAATAATTTCATTAATGTATTATCTAACATAGCACGATTTTCGTTGATGTATTGTTTAACATAGCGTGGTTTTCATGAATGTATTATTTAATACAGCAGAACTATTTCTGCTGTCTTATTCTTCCGGTTTTTTTTTCATTACTTATATTCTCTGTTTTACTTCATTCAGTGCTTCTGTGTTAGCTTTTCTATCCGTGGAGTTCGCCCTGTTCTGTATCATTCTTTCTGACTTAAGAGAATACTTAACGGTAACAGTAGAGTTATGAGTTTTTGAACCAGCGTCATTGCGCATGGTCAAATCATAAATGCTCTGCTGCCCAGCGCCGTTTTAACGCATGGGCCCATCTTGGCACTGCCCAGGGACCCCAAGTGCATGGGGCCCAATCGGCCCATGGAAACCTATGCATATGAATGTATATGGCCGGTGTGCTGTGCGTCCGTGGACGCAGGTGGCTTACTTTGTTATTTTATTCTTACTTTGCCCTGGGGCCCTCGATGCTATTTAGACGGCCCTGCTGCTACCTAGTCAGCGGTTGATCAGAAACTGCCGATTAGTGTCGCCATCAGCACAAACTCCGTAGCTAGTGCGTCATTCTTCTTCCTTCCCAGAGCGCTAACCTGGTACCCATTTTCTCTTGAGGCTGGGTGAACACAGTGAGTTGTTTTGCTAGCCACGGTTTGACCGCGGCCCCCCCCCCCTCCCCACACGCACACACACAGACACACACTGGGTGGGTGGAAATCGAAACCGGATCGTCTGGTCGGCGAGCAAGTGACTAATCCACTGGGCTAACGCGGTCTCCAGAGAAGATGATGTCTAAAGAGGATACCCCCCCCCCAAAAAAAAAAGTGTTTACGTTTTCATCCATTTTTCGACTTTTTATCTGTTGTTTTATTTTTTATATGTGATTCTTGAAAAAAAGATGTTTGCTGAAATACTGGACTGTTTATGTTATTCGTTTATACGTGCTCATTTTATATTCTGCCATTCTTGCTTCTGCCCACTTTTCTCACGCTTTCTGTAATTATGTAAAACTGAATCATCATACACTTCATCTACATTATCACTAGAACCATTTTATAGCAGTCGTCATGTCTTTTATCTCTTCACTTTTTCTGTATATCCATGCTTCCAGAGCCCCAGTTACTTTTATTTTATTATTTACTGCCTGTGCTAGCACACAATAGAGAACTGTGAAATAACAAGTTTGATATCTCTCTGCTTTATTTGCTATGCTCTATATATGTTTCGGAGCAAGAACTTTCACAATTCTGTTTAAATTGCGTTCAGCCATTTCCATTCTTTCTATTAGTTTCATCTTCATATTTCTCATTGTCTAGTATCATGTGTCCTAGAACAAACCTTGAAAATTGCCATGTGTTCTAGTGTTTCTACATTTATATGTTATCGTAGGTGTTCTGGTGTTTCTACATTTATATGTTATCGTAGGTGTTCTAGTGTTTCTACATTTATATGTTATCGTAGGTGTTCTAGTGTTTCTACATTTATATGTTATCGTAGGTTTTCTAGTGTTTCTACATTTATATGTTATCGTAGGTTTTCTAGTGTTTCTACATTTATATGTTATCGTAGGTGTTCTGGTGTTTCTACATTTATATGTTATCGTAGGTGTTCTGGTGTTTCTACATTTATGTGTTATCGTAGGTGTTCTGGTGTTTCTACATTTATATGTTATCGTAGGTGTTCTAGTGTTTCTACATTTATATGTTATCGTAGGTGTTCTAGTGCTTCTACATCTATATGTTATCGTATGTTTACATTTTATTGACACTGACCAAGCTACCGGGACTGCTACAGTAAAGCATTAGGATACTCTCGCAAATGTCATCTTCGCAAACGTCACGAAGTGACAGCTTCGGTGCTAGACAATACACTACTACAACCTTTTGGAACTGCACAAATAAAATACTTTTAAATCTCACATTCTTTCTCCGTATAATATTTTATGCTATGCTATGCTATGCTATGCTATAGACGGATCATCATCGTCGCATTCCAGGCGCTTCCATAGGTGCTCCGATCTCCTCCTCAGTCTATCCCTCGGCGTACGGCGACTAAGTGTACCGTTTCAGTTGAGCGACGATTTCTCTCATGGTCCGGGAATACCGCTCAGTCCTTGTGATGTCCTCCTTCATTCTCAGCTCCTACGTCCGAGACAGCGACGTCAAGTCACCTCTCTGAAGGTCCGCCGCTCTTCCTGTCTGAACCTTCCGGATAATGCTCATCGAGTCTCTCGGCACACGGATGATTCTATGATTGAGACAGACAAACTACTGTCTGCAGATTTCTCTTAAAAGGATCTAAAAAAGTTAATGCTTGCGTCATCTCAGTTGGGTCTGCGCGATCAATAAAAATATAAAAGATGGAAAACATATTTCAAGCCTTACAGTAGTTAAAACAGGCGAGATGTTAGATGTAAGTAGATGTCTTTTTTAACTCTCTTCCTAATAGAGGAAGATGTTCTTCGGGAAAAAAAATCTACACGTTAATGTCGGACAAATCATAGAAAATGTGGCTACAGAACTAGAACATTATTAAAGACAGCTACACTTTCTCGTGAAATAGCTGGCAAGAATTAATTTCGGTAAAGACGGCAGCATTTGGCTGCTCTCTCAGGATGCTCTGAAAACTTACATAGTTGATCGAGAACTTCGCCCTCAGCGGAGAGGTCAGGTGGACCCCATTATCTTAATGGCCTACACAAGCGAACCTTTCATATCCTGTCAAGAAACATACCATTATATTTAATGATGTAATTACAATCGACCAGCGGAAACAAAATTTGATGATTACAGCAAGCAAACACAGCATTTATTATGACACAAAACAAACCTGAAAACATTGATTTATCGTGCGTAAAGTCTGCCTGAGGTTTAATATAGTCAGCCTGAGCGCCTCGCTGCCACTGTGGGTAGAAAGAAAATCTTCAATTAATTTCTCTCCATCTGCAAGGAGCAACAGACAAATGAGCAACGCTTAGTCGCACTGCGGAAAACTGCATTCTGCAATATTTATGATTATATCAGTGAGGAGAAAAGAATCTCTCTCTCTCTCTCTTTCTGAACCTTAAGTGCCCAGGGCACATGGGGCTTCCGCAAGGGTTTTCCACAAATGCCTGTCCTTTGCCCTTTTTTTCTGCTCTTGCCCAGGTGAGCCCTCTATTGCTCAACTTCCTTTCTGTTGTGGAGAAAAGAATTTATATGAATAAATGAAAGATTTATAAATGAAGCGCAGATATATCAGCCATTTTCAGCAACACAATCATGATGTTAAGAAACAGTTTTAGCGAAATCTTTTCTTGCTGAACTCAGTAAAGACTCGTACATTTTGACCTGCTCGAATACAGAGATGCTTGCTAGAGTTGCCATTTTTGTTACAAGCCTCTGTAAATAGCAACTTTCAAGTTCTCGGTAAATAAAATAACGCAACTTGACGTAGAGATAGCAAAACGGACGTTCAGTATCGGATGAGGAAAAGAGTACCACAGCGCTACATAGAACCATTATCGCTGCATGGTTGTGAAACTTACAACAAATTAACACACAAATGATTAAGAAACTGGAAGCAACATAGCATTTCGGAAGAAAGATGCAACAAATACTCTGAACAGACAAGAAAAAAAACAAATGAAGAGGTCCTCAAAGAAGTTTCAGAGCAATGAAAACTAGTTAGAATTATAAGAAAAAAGACAGTCACAACTTCTTGGACATGTCATGAGAAGACAGAAGTTTGGGAGCTTGGTACTGTGACTGGAGAATTCAAAGGGAAAAGGAAGAGAGGAAAACCAAGAGAAAGACTAACTCAATGGACTGACCAAGTGACATGAAATAAAAACAAAAGCATTTAAACTGATAGGAATTACCAAGCACCGCGCGAGATGGAGAAACATGCTCTGCAAACCTACCGGAAAACACATAATAATAATAATATCGGACCGAGTGTGAGCTGCGGTAAGTTCTTTAATTATTGGAATCAAAAAAAGAACCAGCAAGAACCTCCATGAGGAAAATCTCAGTCTCTATCTTCGAGGATAGTGTCACATCACAATGTATATCTCCTGGGAGTATAACTTGATTTAAAAAAAACATGTTTAAATGCGCGTTCTAACATGCAGGTCTAACAATACAAGCACGCAATACACAGCGAGACGGCCATTGCAAAGCGGACTTCATGGTATTTTCTCCTGGTGTGACCTTGCTAACAACCTTGTCAACCTACAAAAGAACTGATGACATGGCTCTCGCTGAACAACCAAATTGTTAACACCGACATGCCTGTTGTGAGATTGGGTGGCCAGGACGTGACCAGAACTATACGCTTGTTGTGAGATTGGGTGGCCAGGACGTGACCAGAACTATACGCTTGTTGTGAGATTGGGTGGCGAGGATGTGACTAGAACTATACGCCTGTTGAGAGATTTGATGGCAAGGATGTGACTAGAACTACACGTTTGTTGTGAGAATGGGTGGCAAGGATGTGACTAGAACTATACGCCTATTGAGAGATTGGGTGGCGAGGATGTGACTAGAACTACACGTTTGTTGTGAGAATGGGTGGCAAGGATGTGACTAGAATTATACGCCTGTTGAGAGATTGGGTGACGATGATGTGACTAGAACTACACGTTTGTTGTGAGAATGGGTGGCAAGGATGTGACTAGAACTATACGCATGTTGAGAGATTGGGTGGCAAGGATGTGACTAGAACTACACTTTTGTTGTAAGAATGGGTGGCAAGGATGTGACTAGAACTACACGTTTGTTGTGAGAATAGGTGGCAAGGATGTGACTAGAATTATACGCTTGTTGTGAAAATGGGTGGCAAGGATGTGACTAGAACTATACGCCTATTGAGAGATTGGATGGCAAGGATGTGACTATAACTATACGCTTGTTGTGAAAATGGGTGGCAAGGATGTGACTAGAACTATACACTTGTTGAGAGATTTGGTGGCGAGGATGTGACCAGAACTAACTTGATGACATACTCGGGAGTGAAGTTTGATCGCAATCTGTGTTTCAAAGAACATGTTGACTACATGATAAAAAAAATTCGCAAAGGTCTATAGGCAATGAATGTCCTGGTAGCTGCCAGGCGATGATGATGATGATGATTACGAGAGAAACTTCCTGTGTAGTGACAAAATACTTCCTTGATCTCTCCACCATGAATCACAGAATTAAGATATGGAACGTGCATGAATACCTCAAGATAAATGCAGACAAGGAGCACCCATTGCACAAGAGATTCTCAAAGAAAAGGGTAACAGGCTAAAGAGGGGCAGATCATGGATCGTGCAGAAGACGCTATCAAGGCTTAAGTCTAAGAACTTAACAACATCGACCCCGGGCGAGGAATGGGTACCTCTTCCTCCAGCACTTAGGGGGCACCTTCTCTTGCATTGTCAGACTTGACAAGAGGAGCTGGGAGCAGAATCCACTTGCTGTGAATCGCAGAGATCAATATCCTCATCGGTGAAAACTCCAATTTACACAAACGGATCCATTGTACGACGTCAAAGGAGTGCATTGGTACTCACAGCACGCTCGGCAGGCAGAACAATCCAGGAAGCCAGTGGTGCTTTAGCTATGACCACAAGCCCGGTAACGAAAGCATTCGTCTGGCAGGAGTCACAAGACAACGCCCGTGTCTGCATGCGAAGTGATTCAATGGGTATGATCCGGAAGATCGAGGCAGGTTCTGTACGCAGGCAGAAAGC
This sequence comes from Achatina immaculata, assembly GCA_009760885.1. NCBI lineage: Eukaryota > Metazoa > Mollusca > Gastropoda > Stylommatophora > Achatinidae > Lissachatina > Lissachatina immaculata. Next base: position 64,776,851 of record CM019716.1, on the reverse strand, counting down.
AACGATTCCCAGAGTCATCTTCATCTATATCCCTGGGCAAGCGGGCATCCAGGGAAATGAGAGAGCTGACATATTGGCCTGCTCTACCATCATCGCAGATGGAAAACCATGGATCGAGCTCTAGCAGATGTACAGAGTGGAGGACTTTGAGAGCAGCAAATTGACATCGCTGCTTGGACTGAGAGAGCTGGGAGTAGAGACTGGCACAACCAGGAACGAGAGACATACAGAATGCACCAGGGAACGCCAACCAACATAGGACAGGCGCTATCAGCCGCAGGACTCTGATGGATATGTTGAGGAAGGGGGGATGCCAGAGGTTGGTGAGTCTGAGCACCTATGGACATGTTCAGAGCCCAATGATGATGACCTAGACCATAACCCATAAACCAGTGATCATTATCAGCAATATTCGGTCATATTTTTTTAATCATGTGACTCAGCTTTAAAGCGTTTAGGCACACATAACTCCTACTGTTATTTTTAAGATCTCAGTCTTTCGACTCATGGTCTGTTCTACGTTAATTAAGATATTATTTTTTACTAGATCTCTTACCTGTTAAAATTGCCAGCGAAAATTATGAAAAAAATGAATAAAATATGACTTTTCAACTTAAAACTGTGTAGTCAATAGTAAACTATGAACTTCTCCTTTAACTTTGTTTTTACTTAAACATGATGAAGAAAGCATAGAACGTTAGCATGATACACTCCCTTAAACTGACCAATATAATATACACCTTTAAACTGACCATAATGATTCAATCAGTCAGTCATTTGCATGTTCTTGCGGAACTTTACCTCCGTAACAGCTCTCCTGTAGACCTCTCGGTTGTGAGCAAGATGGCCTGCTGCTGATGCCTTCAATTTCAAATTATCAACGATGTCTTGCAGCCACCTTCGCCTTGGTCTTCCTCTCTTTCAACCAGCACTATACACACATTTAAACTTATCAGCATGATACACACCTTTAAACTGACCAGCATGATATACAGCTTTAAACTTAGCAGCATGATACACACCTTTAAACTGACCAGCATGACCACATACATTTTAATCCTACCAGCATGATACACATCTTTAAACCTACCAGCACGATACAGTATTATAAACATACCACCGTGATACACATCTTTAAACTGACCAGCATGATACACACCTTTAAACTTACCAGCATGATACAAACCTTTAAACTTAAAAGCATGATACACACCTTTAAACTTACTAGCATGATACAAACCTTTAAACTTAAAAGCTTGATACACACCTTTAAACTTAAAAGCTTGATACAAACCTTTAAACTTACCAGCATGATACAAACCTTTAAACTTACCAGCATGATACAAACCTTTACACTTACCAGCATGATACAAACCTTTAAACTTAAAAGCTTGATACACACCTTTAAACTTACCAGCATGATACAAACCTTTAAACTTAAAAGCATGATACAAACCTTTAAACTTAAAAGCTTGATACAAACCTTTAAACTTAAAAGCTTGATACACACCTTTAAACTTACCAGCATGATACAAACCTTTAAACTTAAAAGCTTGATACAAACCTTTAAACTGACCAGCATGATCAGTCAGTCGGTCAGTCATTTGCATGTCCCTTGAGGAACTTTGCCTCTCTAACGGCTCTCCTGTAGGCTTCTCGTTGTAAGTAAGATCCCCTGCTGCAGATGCATCCATTTGCAGATCAACAAAGATGTCTTGTAACCATCATCGCCGTGGTCTTCCTCTCTTTCTTTTTCCCACTATGTATCCTTCCAATACTGTCTTCTCTAGGTTATAATGACATTTAATATGTCCAAAATATTTAAGTTTTTTCTCTTTAACCCTCTTTACTAGCCAGCCTTCTTCAATATTAAATAGTACGGATATATTTGTTCTTTTTTATGTCCATGATATTTGAAGAACTCTTTTGTAGCATTTACATTCAAAGGCATTTATGTGTTTCTCAGCTGTTTTGTTAAGTGTCCAGATATTACAGGCATATGTTACGATAAGTTATAAGTTAGGCGACAATATTAGACACCTAACCTATTTAACTTGTATACTGAAAATATAATGAAGAATGTTAGAGAAGATGTAGACAAAGAATATTACGATGCCATAACAATTGGAGGTTATGAAATACCAGAGATTAGATATGCTGATGACACAGTATTACTGTCCACAACACAAAAAAGAATGGAACAGCTAATTATGTCAGTCCGTAAGAACAGTGAAGAGCAAAACCTTTATCTTAATGCGATCATCATCATCATAAATAAGTTAGGCGACAATATACAAGTGGTTATATTCCCAGTGACCTGATTAAATCCACGTTTATAGCACTACCAAAGAATCCAGGTGCAAAGGAATGTGACGACCACCGGACTATCAGCCTCTCATGCCACATAACGAAGCTACTTCTGAGAATAATTATGAGAAGAACAAGGAAAAAGATAAAATGGAAATAGCAGATAAAAAGTTTGGATTTGTTGAAGGAAAGGGAACACACAATGCCATTTATGCTTTACGAACACTAACAGAATGAATGAATGAATAATCTTTATTTTTCAAGGGTAAAGAATTGGGCACGCAGGCTCGTCTTACATTCTGCCCTTCTAAAAAGAAAGAGCTTTAGAAGTACAGAAAGATTTCTACTTATTCTTCATTTATTACACCAAGGCATTTGACAAGGTGAAACATAATGAAATTATTAAAATGCTTGAAGACATCAATATAGACGGCAAAGACCTGAGGATTGTAAAACATCTATACTGGCAGCAAGAAGCAGCAGTTCGAGTTGAAAATAGAATAGGAAAATATCAACCTATAAAACAAGGGGTACGACAAGGATGTGTAATATCTCCAGACCTTTTTTCTCTGTATAGCGAGAATATTCTAAGAACAATCATCACAGGACCAGGCATAAAAATTGGAGGATACAATATTAACAACCTTCGGTATGCTGACGACACAGTACTGATAGCTGAGAACCAACAAGACCTGCAAAATCTCTTGGATAAAGTCGCCAAAGAAAGTGAACAGAAAGGCCTTACTTTAAACATCAAAAAGACAGAGACTATGGTTATATCTAAGAAGTAGAATCCACCAGCATGCAGTATAAAATTAAACGGAAAGCAGGTGTAGAAATTCAAATAGCTTGGAGCAGTAATAACTTCAGATGGGAAATGCAGAACAGAAATTAGGAACAGAATAGGCCAAGCAAAGACTGCATTTCAGAGAATGAGAAACATATTAGCTAACACATCCTTATCAATGAATGTTAGAAAACGAGTCCTAAAATGCTATATTGAACCTATCTTGTTATATGGAAGTGAATCATGGACAATAGGCAAGTCTGCACAAAAATCATTGGAAGCAGCAGAAATGTGGTTTATTAGAAGAATGTTGCGAATCCCCTCGACAGCAAAAATAACTAATGAAGAATGTATGAGAAGAGCTGGAGAGACAAAAAAACCTTGTCAAAAAGATAAGAGAGAGACAATGTACTTTCATAGGACATGCAATTTGAAGAAGGGGCATTGAAAATATTATAACAACAGGAAAAATAGAAGGAAGAAGATCAAGAGGAAGACCAAGAGAAATGATACTGGACAGTCTGACGTGATGGTGTGAGAGGAGATCACCAACTGAACTGATGGCCTGCATGGAGGATCGGGTACTCTGTAGAAGCATAATAGCCAACGCCAGTCGGCACGGCACCTGATGATGATGATGATGATGATGATGATATGCACCCCTGATGAATCCCTTGTTTTTCGTCAAACCAAGTTGTTGTTTCACTATTTATTCTTACTGCTGCTTGTTGGTCTAGATAAAGCAGTGATATTAATTGTATTAAATGTGTTGAAAATCCCATTGTTTCCGTTATTTCCCAAATCTTCTGGTGGTGTACACAATAAAATGCCTTTGAATAGTCTATAAAAGATAAATGTAGATTCACATTTAACTCTGCATTTCTCTATCATTAATCTTATATTGAATAAATGATCTCTTGATCCTCTTCCTTGCCTGAAACAGCTTGGACCATATTGACTTCTTCTATTTTCTTACTAAGTCTACCCATTATGATTTTTAACAGAATTTTACTTGCATGACTAATCAATGGACAATTTCTGTAGTTTGTGCATAATTTCAGGTTACCCTTTTTTTTTGTTTTTGTTTTGCCGTGGTATGAATACATTTCTTCTCTATTCTTTTAGATCAATACCTCAATGCCATATCTTTTTATATAGTGAATGATAGATTGTTGCACATTTCTTTCCACCTGCTTCAATATGTTCAGCTGTTATCTCATCACATCCTGGTGATTTACTATTTTTCAGATTCTTTATTGCCCATAAAACTTCTTCTATTGTCGGTTCGAGTTCTTTCTCCTCCAATAATAATTCACGCTGTTGATTTCTGCTTTCACAGTCGGTTGTTTCATATATTCCTCTGCAATATTCCTTCCATCTTTCTAGAATTTCCTCTGTCTCTGTCAGGGTATTCCCAATCTCGTCACAAATTACATTAATTTAGGTGTGACATTTCTCGTCAATGTCTTCATTTCTTTAAACATTTCACTATCTCGTCTACACTTTTGATGTCCTTCTATTCTTTCACAACAATCTTGTATGTAATTTGTCTTTTCTCATGTTTCTTCGTACTTCTTTTGTTAAAGATCTATATTCCTCTTTGTTGTTGTTTGTCACTTTCCATTGCGTCTTCATTTCTCTACGTTGTTTTATCAGTTCTAGTGTGCCTCCTGTAATTCATCCATTCTTTTGTGTTTTCTTTACTGGAACAATGGCTTTAGCTGTTGTTATAAAGATATCTCTGGCCTGCGTAACCAGTTCATATGGTGTAATCTCCTCCTGTACAGCCATCAGGATTTCGAAACGGTTCTTCACTTCTATGCCATATTGTTTTGTCATTTTTGTAAGATCAAAGCGGAGTGGTCTTGATCCCATAACTGTCTTTTTTATCTTTATCTTCATGTCTGCTATTAATAACTCATGGTCCGTGTCACAATCAGCACCTGGTAAAGTTTTTGCTGATATTATACTTGAATCTCTACCTTCTTTGCACTAAAATATAATCTGTTTGATTCTTGGTTTTCCCATCAAGTGATGTCCATGTGTAAAGTCTTCTTGGATGTTGTTTGAACGTGTATTAGCGATCATTAGCTCATTTTCCATGCAAAACGCCATTAAATTGTCACCTGCCTCATTTCTGTGTCCTGTGCTAAATTTCCCTACTACATGTCCTTCATCTTCTGCTCTTTCTGTAGCAATATTTGCATTAAATTCCCCCATTATTAATACAATATCATTTACCCGAACCTGGTCTATCGTCGTTTATAGTGTGTTATAAAAGTCTTCTACTTCCTCTTCTTCTGCTGCTGATGTAGGTGCATATATCTCGATAATTGTTACATTTCTAGTAGTGCCTTTAAGTCTGATAGTCAGGATTCTATCACTTACTGGATTGTGACCTAGTAATGCTTTTGATGTTGATTTGTCCAAGTAAAAAGCTACTCCATTCTTTCCTCCTAATTCTCCATCAGAGTATATAAAGATATTATCATTCTCGATCTTGAAGTGCCCTGATCCTTTCCATCGATGTTCTCAGATTCCCAAAATGTGTATCCCCGTTCTTTTCATCTTGTCAGTTTGATACTTCCCCTCATACATACTTCTCACATTCCATGTTCCGATTCTCATTTTTTCATTTTTTAGTTTGATGCAGGGGTTTCCTTAGTAATACCGTCAGGATTTTGTCCAGCATGATACACACCTTTAAACTGACCAGCATGATATATACCTTTAAACTGACCAACATGATACACACCTTTAAACTTACCAGCATGATACACACCTTAAACATACCAGCATGATACACGCCTTTAAACGTACCAGCATAATACACATCTTTAAACTTACCAGCATGATTCATAAACTTACCAGCATAATACATAAACTTACCAGCATGATTCATAAACTTACCAGCATAATACACATCTTTAAACTTACCAGCATGATTCATAAACTTACCAGCATAATACATAAACTTACCAGCATGATTCATAAACTTACCAGCATAATACACATCTTTAAACTTACCAGCATGATACATAAACTTACCAGCATGATTCATAAACTTACCAGCATAATACACATCTTTAAACTTACCAGCATGATTCATAAACTTACCAGCATAATACATAAACTTACTAGTATGATTCATAAACTTACCAGCATAATACACATCTTTAAACTTACCAGCATGATTCATAAACTTACCAGCATGATAAATAAACTTACCAGCATGATTCATAAACTTACCAGCATGATACACCCCATTAAACTAACCAGCATTATATGCACATTTAAACTGACCAGCATGATACATAAACTGACCAGCATGATACATAAACTGACCAGCATGATACATAAACTGACCAGCATGATACATAAACGCAACAGCGTGATACACACTTTTAAAGTAACCTGCTTATAAAATCAATAAAGTATTTAGGTTATAAACAAACACTTAACTTGTATGATTAACTCATGGAATGTCAAGTGAAAAAAAAATGCTTGAATTCATAATCCTAAAATAATGTTGGAGAAAATGAACTTAACGAAGTTAAAAAAAAATAAACTGTGGGTATATAGCAGTATATGGGTTAGTAGGTAAGATATGACTGATCAAGCAATAATGCATCTCACGTTTATGTTTGCGACGCTGTGAACGTCGGTCACGTGATTGAGTTGTTATTGAACTTCATGGTCACGGGGGTTTTTGGCCGGAGCTGTGTGGAAACTAGAGACTGGACCTAACGAAGCTTGCGAGGCCTTCATCTACGCGAGAGCCCAGAAAGTGATTAAGCATGGAGTAGATACGTGAGATCTTAGCCTTGGACTCAAGCTTGGACCTGTTCTTCAATACAAAGGTCGTTCCTGAGTCGTGGTTAAAAGTCAACGGGAAGCGTTCTTTTGCCTGGATGTTGTTGTATGCTGAGCTGTCAACACTTACAACGTGAGTCATCACATGTACACTCACCCACCACTAGATCAGGCTGTCCGCGTGCGAGGGGTAAACGTGTACATGATGTTGTTGTATGCTGAGCTGCCACTACTTACAACCTGAGTCATCACATGTACACTCACCCACTACTAGATCAGGCCATCCACGTGCGAGGGGTAAACGTATACAAGTACCATCATTTAACGGTTATTTATTTTGACTATAAAACTGTTCGAGAACACACGACCAAAAAAATTATATAGACTTACTGTTATCTTGTAATGTCGTAGTCTTGGTTAATAATATCAGTTTACTGTGTTTCTCAAAAATGTAAAAAACAAAGAAAAAAACCAGTACAAGTAAATAACAGCAATTGTGAATCAGAAAAGCGAACTTCTCCTCGATAAACACACACACACACACACACACATCTAAACACAGAGGTTGAGCAAGAAATAACAGCGCCAATTGCGCGCAATGTTTCAAAACAGCCCACAGATCATCAGTAACCGAGTCTCTGATTGGCGTGAGAATAGCAGAACTTTGGAAAAAATTATATGGGGGATTTTAAAGTCTACAAAAGTGTTTGGAAATATCCGATAATCGAGACCTTTGCATGCTGCATCATCTTCTTCTTCTCTCCCTGGAAGGCTAAGCGTAATGCTCTCTATGCAGCCGATGCTGTGAAGGTGTTGAAGCACATCTCCGTGTTGGACTGTCAGATTGAGTAGTGTGTACTGGAAGCTGCTTTTTCAGCTCTGAGTGGAGCTAGAAAGCGGGGAATGTGCACTAATATTTTTTTAGAAGAATCGACTACCATTGGGGCTATGGCGATTCCTTCTCCGTTATCCAGGCTAGACCTTTTACTGGAGGTACTAAGGAAGAGTTAGGGCGGGGTGTTGCTCGGCAACGGTTCGACAACCATGCCTGCCGTTGGCATATCAGCTATGGATCGCTGACTTCCACATCAGACAGTGTGTTCCCTCCCCCCCCCCCCCACGCCACTCTTTGCTGTATACAAAAATCTATCGTTTCTGTTACTTTAATTGGCCCTTGGGAAAAAAAAAATCTCTTAAAAAATGCACACCGCTTTCAGAGAATATGGAGTGGTTATGTCACTGATATAATAATATTTCAACAGTATATCCACATTTCTAGGACATAGCACTGTAACTGATATAATAATATTTCAACAGTATATCTACATTTCTAGGACATAGGACTGTAACTTATATAATAATATTTCAACAGTATATCCACATTTCTAGGACATAGGACTGTAACTTATATAATAATATTTCAACAGTATATACACATTTCTAGGACATAGGACTGTAACTTATATAATAATATTTCAACAGTATATACACATTTCTAGGACATAGCACTGTAACTGATATAATAATGTTTCAGCAGTATATCCTATTACTGTTGGTTGCTGATTATTTGTTGGCAGGTAGGCATTTGTCACATGTCACATTTCATTGTCATCTTCCGCGATTGTTTGGACATGGTACACTAGTTCTTTCTGGTGACTTTTATATTTCCAAATGATTTTTGTTCTGTTCGCTACGATAGAAATCCTTTATAGCATGTAGTAAGGCGCCAAGATGAAGAAATCAGAAATATTGCTGACTGGATTCATACGCAGACATGCCACAGCTTGGAGACAGGACAACAACGGCTGTAGGTTATACTTCTACAAGGCAACTCAGGACAACAACGGCTGTAGGTTATACTTCTACAAGGCAACCCAGGACAACAACGGCTGTAGGTTATATTTCTGCAAGGCAACCCAGGACAACAACTGCTATAGGTTATACTTCTACAAGGCAACCCAGGTTCGGCAAGTCCGCCGTAGTACTACATATAGGGATCTCAGCACATCCTCTGACGATTCAACAACGTTTAGTGGTGGAGCATGATGATGATGGATGTTTGCAAGTGCTGTCGATGATGATGATGACGATGATGACGATGATGATGATGATGATGCCCACAATCTGAAGTTAATGATGGAACACAAGAGAACACGAATATCCCGGCAACAGACAACCTAGGCCAACTGTTCCATCCTAACCATAACAAAACACGAGACATTGACCTATCTTTATTTGACTCGACTTTAAGTCATGTTTAAACAACACTTCAGCTCGCTCTAAGACTCAGACTAAAATACTATTATCAAACAAACAAAAAGAAAACATACACTACAGAACTTTCCCTTACACTTTCCCGTGCGCCTGAATTCACACTCACTGCTCGCACAGAAAATGGTAACTAGGAACTTCTGCATGCTCCTCGACGCAGGGAAGATCAGCTCAATAACTTTACGATTCATAAATTGCTTCTTTAAAAAAAAAATGTTTTAAACCAAGGGAAGCAACCCACGAAAATCTTATTTAGCTACATACCACGACTTTGCTGTATTTACTGTTTCGTTCCTACGTGTTCTGAGAGTTCCATTTATTTGTGCAATACTTCCTTGCGAATCTTGTGAAGTTCCTGCTACAAGTACAAGGCCAGCGACATGAAATGATTCGCTGATCTCCAAAGACGTTATTTTGTTAAATTTTTCTGTTTGGAAAATCTCAAAAAGGTACCTAAATAAACAAAATCAGGAAACATATATTTGTCTTTTCGGTCTCTTTAAATGATTTAGCTCTCGACTAAAGCTCATCAAACTTTGCTGCATAATCTGCTCCCGACTAAAGCTCATCAAACTTTGCTGCATAATCTGCTCCCGACTAAGCTCATCAAACTTTGCTGTATGACCTGCTCCCGATTAAAGCTCATCAAACTTTGCTGCATGATCTGCTCCTGACTAAGCTCATCAAACTTTGCTGTATGACCCGCTCCCGACTAAAGCTCATCAAACTTTGGTGCATGATCCGCTCCTGACTAAAGCTCATCAAACTTTGCTGCATGATCCGCTCCTGACTAAAGCTCATCAAACTTTGCTGCACGATCCTCCACGGAACTCATATGAGCAGAAAAGAAAACAAAAACACAAATGCTACTACTTCAACTGAAACTGAAAAGAGAAATAATAAAACACATTTGAACTATTAGAGAATTTGTATTTCGACCATATCCAGACGCATAAAACAGTAATGAGAACCATCAGAGGGAAAGGTTGAAGGAAAGCAACCTAGAGGTCGACAGGAGTATAGGGTGGTGGATACCAACCAAGATATAGACTGGACTGAGCTGGTCGGGTGAACTGTGATCATGAAGGACAAAGGACGGCCTTACTTTGAAAATCAAAAAGACAGAGACTATGGTTATATCTAAGAAATAGAATCCACCAGCATGCAGTATAAAATTAAACGGAACTATTCTAAAGCAGGTGCAGAAATTCAAATACCTTGGAGCAGTAATAACTTCAGATGGGAAATGCAGAACAGAAATTAGAAACAGAATAGGCCAAGCAAAGACTGCATTTCAGAGAATGAGAAACATATTAACCAACACATCCTTCTCAATGAATGTTAGAAAACGAGTCCTAAAATGCTTTATTGACCTATCTTGTTATATGGAAATGAATCATGGACAATAGGCAAATCTGCACAAAAATCATTGGAAGCAGCAGAAATGTGGTTTATTAGAAGAATGTTGCGAAACCCCTGGAAAACAAATATAACTAATGAAGAATGTTCGAGAAGAGCTGGAGAGACAAAAAAACCTTGTCAAAAAGATAAGAGAGAGACAAATCACTTTCATAGGACATGCAATGAGAAGAGGATCATTGAAAATATTATAACAACAGGAAAAATAGAAGGAAGAAGATCAAGAGGAAGATCAAGAGAAATGATATTGGACAGTCTGACGGGATGGTGTGAGAGGAGATCACCAACTGAACTGATGGCCTGCATGAAGGATCGTGTACTCTGGAGAAGCATAATAGCCAACGCCAGTCGGCACGGCACCTGATGATGATGACGACGATGATGATGATGATGATGATGAAAGCGCAAGCCCTTACCATCACTTATACCACACCAAAAACAAAGTGTTGGTACAGGGTGCAGCTGAGGCTGTTGATTCCTAGTTGTCTTTTGCAAGAATCAGTCACCAGGACAGAAATATCAGCTAACGTGCGTCATGCTCAAGACACTCTTCTAGCAGTACTTGACTGCCAGGACAACGCACTTGACGCAACAGAACTTGTCTAGAGAACATGGCTGGAGACCAGCTGAACAATCCTGACACAGAACATGCGGGACTAGTCGTGTCAGAGTCGATACCTTCACATAATGAAGACCACACAGAGCAGCAAGTAACTCCCCTTGTGCTGAAATCTCAAGATCCTGGTCTACCTACTACTATCATGTGCATCACAAACCACAGTTGTCCAGAGTGATTTGGTGATCGAAGTTCTCTGGAAACTTTAACCATCAGTTCCTTTTAGCCAGGAAATAATCAATCCTATCAAGGAGTTGATAAAGACCCTCATCAAAGACATGGCTGCCGAAATAAAACAGTCTCTCAACAGCGAAAATGACAGTCTCAGGAGAGAAATCATGACTCTCAGAGAGGAAAATCATGACATGAAGTGTCTTATTGATCTGATGCGGTCAGAAACTCTCAGCCAAAATAACATTCAAGAAAAAAGCATCCAGAAAGTTTATACAGATGAAAGTGACCCAAATCAGGGGACACAATCACAAGCTGAGCCGGCGTCACCGAGCTCATCAAGTAAATCCCGACAGAAACTTGAGCTTATGCCCAGACAGCGCAGTCAAGAATCATCAGAAGAACTGAAAGAAGTCAACACATTGTACCCATTGATGTACATATTAGCAACAGGTTTGAAGTTTTGCAGGACAGTTCAGCAACAAGCAGTCAACATGTGCCTACATCACCAACAACAGACATGGTTCACAAGCATTCCTCTCAGCAGCCTCCAAATCGAAATCGCCACCAGCAACATCCCAGTCACCAGCACAACTTCCACATCAAAGAAAACACTAATCATCTGGTGACTGGAGACTCCCTAATGAAAGGAATATATGCTGACCGGTTGTCCATCTCAGCGGAGGACAGTCTCAGGGATTCCGGTACCAGGGGCCGCTATCATGAAAATAATAGGAACACTGAGAAGCTTGAACGTCGACCCAAAGATCATGAGGACAACAGTTCATGTTGGCATCAAGGACAGCGTGAATGGTTTGACCCTCAGACGCTACGATCTTCATGTCCTGATATCGACAATTAGACAAAAATTTCCAAGCACGTCAATCTTCATATCCTCAAAATACTCGACCTACTCTGGTGCTGGGCGTCGCTTGGCACACAACAACAACAACAGAATTCTCAGCACACTGTGCCAACAAAACAAGTTAAGTTTCATGGATAACTCCCCGTTCTTCTCTTCGGAGTCTAGAGCTCCCAAGAAAAGACGTTATCGTGACAAGATCCACACCAACAGGATCGGTACTAGCATGCTAGCTAAAAATATCAAGTACCCCGCTCGAACACAGCAGGACAGAGTGCCACCGTCAGGCAACATAAAGCAGCGAAGGCAAGTTAAAAACCCGTAACACACGGGTAGACCACCTCTCCTTTTATTACGTAACCCCATGTGTCCTCCCAAACCTCACCAGCTGCCCCCATACCAACTCCAACTCCAGCTCCTTTATCCTCTTCATATGACTCATCCTCTTCCTATGACTCCATGTTCCCGCCCCTTCCCACTCAGCAGCCCCAACCATCCAAGCAAACAACCCAGAATCTACCAACCCACCGCAGTAGAATCAAGATTTACATTATCTCACGCAGTTCAGCCTAGCAGCTTTAAGCCAAGCCTTCATGATGTCTCTCATCCACAAGCAACACATGTCACCGATGTTCAGACAATAGGAACTGTGACATTTCAAGAAATATCTTGTTATTCAATTATCTGTCATTGTAACCTTACCATTACTAGCTGTAGAAAATGGCCCAGATAGTTGATGAGTGGCTATGAAAGGATGGTCTTAGAACTGGTCATAAAAACATTTACCACCTGCTAGAGAAACTTTTTGAAGCAACTAACATAGTTAATCATAACTTCCATGTCTTTGGCTTTTCAGAAAGTCATCTGAACAAAAAATATAACTGATGAAGACATTAGGATAGGCGGTTATAATTTACTTCGACGTGACCCTACTAGGAAGCTTGAGACAGGATTAGTTGTATATGTTACCTCAGCCATACACTCTTGCCGTAGAAAAGACCTTGAGACACTAGATATTGAATGTATATTGTTGGAAATCAGATTTCCACAGCAGAGCCCAATCTTAATCGGGTTTCTGTATTGTAATCCAAATGCAACACTTTACAAGTATGATGGATTATGTTTTGTGTTTTAATTTAAAGGAAAGGATATAATTGTTCTTGGAGATGTCAATATTAATTACAGACAAACAGATGCTACATGGAATGATATTGTTTTATCGTACAATTTATCCAATATTGTTAAAATTTTTAAAATACAAAAAAGCCAATCTTAGTGACTGTAACAATTGGTCAGGAGTAACCTTAATATCAGTTGTGTCAAAAGTATTTTGCAAGGTCATTTTGAATAGACTTAAAGATATAGTGGATACTGCAATGAGAGAAGAACAAACAGGATTTCCAAAAGGGAGAAGCTGTCTCGACCAGATCTTTACTCCAAGAATAATACTTGAAGAACATATTGAAAAGCAGAAACCATTAATACTGAACTTCATAGACTTTAAAAAGGCATTTGATAGCATACACAGAGATTCATTATGGAGAATTTTAAGTCTATATGGAATACCATCTAAAATTGTCAACATCATTTAGGACTTATACAATGGATATATTTGTGCAGTCAAGACGGAGGAAGGGATAGGTGAATGGTTCCAGATTGAAACAGGCGTGAAACAAGGATGTATACTGTCTCCTTTCCTTTTTGGAATTACAATAGACTTCATAATGAAAAAATGCTGCACAGGTAAGACAGGTATTGATTGGGTGCATGGGACCCAACTAGAAGATCCTGATTTTGCTGATGACATAACTCTTATCAGTAACAATGTGAATTCCATGCAAGAAAAAACAGATAACCTGTCTTCACTGGCTAGCAAAATAGGACTTGAAATTAACAAGGACAAAACAAAAATAATGAAAATTTCCATTAATCAAAATGGAAAAATACACGTAGAAGGGACAGATGTTGAAGAAGTCAATCAATTTGCATACCTTGGCAGCTATACAGACCAGGATGGTGACACCAGAAAGGAAGTTAGAATTAGAATTGCAAAGGCAGTATCGATCTTCAAGAATCTTGAGAACATATGGAATTCAAAAGTTATAAGCACAAAAACCAAGTTAAGACTATTCAATTCAAATGTAATATCCACTCTCATTTATGTATGCGAAAGCTGGAAAACAACTAAAGAAACAGAAAAGAAATTAAACTGTTTTAAAAACAAATGCCTAAGGAAAATACTCGGCATCAAGTGAAACGAATTCAAGAACAATGCAGAGATAAGACAGATGACTGAACAACAACCAGTATCATGGGTGATCAGGAAAAGGAGATGGGCATATGTTGGTCACATGATGAGAAGAAACGATCAGAGAATCACAAAACAAGCTACCAAGTGGAACACAACAGGCCAAAGAAAAAAGAGGCAGACCACGTGAAACTCTGAAGAGAACATTGTTAAGAGAGGCCAAATTAGTATAAAATCCTTTGATGAGGTTGAAAGACTCATGGAATACCATCTAAAATTGTCAACATCATTTAGGACTTATACAATGGATATATTTGTGCAGTCAAGACGGAGGAAGGGATAGGTGAATGGTTCCAGATTGAAACAGGTGTGAAACAAGGATGTATACTGTCTCCTTTCCTTTTTGGAATTACAATAGACTTCATAATGAAAAAATGCTGCACAGGTAAGACAGGTATTGATTGGGTGCATGGGACCCAACTAGAAGATCCTGATTTTGCTGATGACATAACTCTTATCAGTAACAATGTGAATTCCATGCAAGAAAAAACAGATAACCTGTCTTCACTGGCTAGCAAAATAGGACTTGAAATTAACAAGGACAAAACAAAAATAATGAAAATTTCCATTAATCAAAATGGAAAAATACACGTAGAAGGGACAGATGTTGAAGAAGTCAATCAATTTGCATACCTTGGCAGCTATACAGACCAGGATGGTGACACCAGAAAGGAAGTTAGAATTAGAATTGCAAAGGCAGTATCGATCTTCAAGAATCTTGAGAACATATGGAATTCAAAAGTTATAAGCACAAAAACCAAGTTAAGACTATTCAATTCAAATGTAATATCCACTCTCATTTATGTATGCGAAAGCTGGAAAACAACTAAAGAAACAGAAAAGAAATTAAACTGTTTTAAAAACAAATGCCTAAGGAAAATACTCGGCATCAAGTGAAACGAATTCAAGAACAATGCAGAGATAAGACAGATGACTGAACAACAACCAGTATCATGGGTGATCAGGAAAAGGAGATGGGCATATGTTGGTCACATGATGAGAAGAAACGATCAGAGAATCACAAAACAAGCTACCAAGTGGAACACAACAGGCCAAAGAAAAAAGAGGCAGACCACGTGAAACTCTGAAGAGAACATTGTTAAGAGAGGCCAAATTAGTATAAAATCCTTTGATGAGGTTGAAAGACTCACCGAAGACAAGAAAAATTGGCGAACTACCTTGCGAGTCCTATGTGATGTTTAACGGCACAGGAAGGATATAAGATATATTATCCCAAATTATCACTAAACCTACCAGAGTAACTGAAACATCACCCACACTAATAGATCACATATATGTAGCTCATCCAGAAAACATTATATAATGTAAAGTCCCTCACACATCACTGAGTGATCACTATCCAGTCTGTTGCACATGGACACGACATGGCTTGAAAATTTCCGAAAGTAAACATACCAGTATTAAATTTAGAAGTTTTAGCAAATTCAGCTTACAATCATTTCTGAAAGAGTTACAAGCAGCACCTCTAGATCATGTACCAACTAACTGACCCTAGTAAGGCCCTGGAATACTGGATAATAATCTTCAGGGATATATTTGACAAGCATGTTCCTATTAAAGAGGTGAGAATTAAACATCAAGTGAAGTCCCCCTGGAAAACACCTCAAATATTGCAAGTCATGAGGGAAAGGGATCATGCCCACAAAGTTAAGGAATTCACTAGCTACCGATTACTTAGAAATAGAGTTCAGTATCTAATTAGGCAAGAAAAGGGAAATTACTTTAGGAACCTAGTTCAGAATAAATCAGACAGTAAGTCTGTCTGGGAAGAATTAACATTCTAGCAAACAAGAGAAAACAGTCTGACTTGCAGAGTTATAATCATGTGCCCGCTTGTGAAGAGTTCAGCAATCACTTCAGAGAAGAAGTCAATATCATAAAATCTTCACTACCAACCCCTACTTTTGATTTAAGCGAATTAAACAAATTTATAGGTAGCAAATGTGCAAATCTAAAGCAACCCAGTACTCCTTTCATGTCAGTTAGTGAAGTTTGCAATTATCTTTCATCTTTAAAGAACAACAACACAGAAAGACTTGATGAAATCAGCAACAAGATATTACGCTACTCTGCCCCAGTAATTACAGATACACTAACATACATTTACAATCAGTGCACTGCACATTGTCATTTTCCTCAGGCTTTTAAAATTGCAAAAATATATCCCCCTTTAAAATCTGATTCGGAGAAAAATCCCTCAAGCTATAGACCTATTTCCATTCTATCGACTTTGTCAAAACCGCTAGAAAAAAAACATACAAAAAAGAACCTTACAACACATGCAAGAAAATGATTTGATTGTTGACTGTCAGTGAGGTTTTAGGTCGAAACATTCCTGCCACACAGCTCTCACAAAAATGACAGAATGTTGGTTATCTAATATAAACGATGATAAATTATGTGCTGCTGTCTTTGTTGACTTTTAAAAAGCATTTGACATAACTGATCATGAAATCCTAGTTAGAAAGCTTGAGACTTATAGATTACACCCTGATTTGACAAAATATATTACATCTTTTCTTTCCAACAGACAACAGGTAGTTTGCCTCAAAAACTCTAAGTCAAGTTCATCTGTGGTTGAAAACCACGGTGTCACGCAGTCCCGCTTCTGAGACCCACCAAGAATTTCAGGCTCAAGCCATACGATACTCTGAACCTCTTGTGGTCCTCTCGGGGATCTCGTGTGGTCGTTTCGGGGACCACATGGGGGACCACGGGACTTAATGAGGACCACAGGCGTAAATTCAGTAGGATCACAGGGCGGTCTTGGTGATAGAAGCGAACGAAGAAGAAGAAGAAGATCTGTGGTTGATAATGGCGCTCCACAGGGATCTATTCTTGGTCCTCTCCTGTTTACCATCTACATCAATTATTTTCCACTTCATCTAAAAAAATCATCGTGTGACCTCTTTACTGATGACTGCACAGTTTACACTAGTGGCAATGACTGTATTAACCTTGAGTCAACTCTTCAAATTGAAACAAACAGTCTAATTAACTGGAGTAATAACAACAGAATGCTCATAAACACCAGCAGAACAAAATCCATGCTCATTACAACAAGACAGAAATTAACAAATTCACCAACAGCAACACTACAGCTCCATGCTGGAACTTCACAGATAGAGAATGTTAGTGAACAAAAAACTCTAGGTCTCATGACTGACCACCACCTCAGCTGGAATCAAAATGTAGACAATCTAACCAAACTCATTGCACGAAAAGTTTACTAATTTACTCAAATTAAACATTTTCTTGACATAGACACCTGAAAAATATACTACATATCACAGATACAAACACACTTGGACTACTGCTCCACAGTTTGGGATGGTTTTTTCATATCAAACATGAAAATACTTTATTCACTTCAAAAAACGTGCAGTAAAGCTTATAGATGACAAACATGCAGCACGTATTACAAATAAGGACAAACATCTTGATATTCTACCCCTCAAGAAAAGATTTCTTTTCAACAAGGCCAAGTTAATTCATAAAATTATATCGCACAATGGTCCACCCTATCTGTTGTCCTTGTTCAAATGCAACCCAAAACACAGTCAACACTTAAGCAATTGTATTCTCCCAAAACCAAGGCTTGACATGTTTAAAAAACTTCTCTTACTCAGCTGCCCACCTTTGGAATGCTCTGCCAATTCACGTAAAACTTATAAGTAACATCCATTCTTATAACTTAAAACTTTGTCAACATCTGTTTAATATGGACTATATGCCTCCCTAAGCATAGTCTAAAGTAGTTTAAAGTATAGCTTGAGTGTTGTAATTTTTAAAAATACTGCTTTTCTATAAATTTGTTAGTTGTGAATGAATGTAAGAATGAAAGTT
Organism: Achatina immaculata; assembly: GCA_009760885.1. Taxonomy (NCBI): domain Eukaryota; kingdom Metazoa; phylum Mollusca; class Gastropoda; order Stylommatophora; family Achatinidae; genus Lissachatina; species Lissachatina immaculata. The sequence continues at coordinate 64,758,430 of CM019716.1, read as the reverse complement.
TATTTCATGTTGTTGCATAAATCAGAGTGTAGAGTGTATGGACATGAGATACGTTTTGTTGCATAAATTAGAGTGTGGAGTGTTTAGATATGAGATAAGTTTATTATTTATTTATGTAATAATTTAATGTGTCTTCATGATTATTATGCTCATTAACAAATGCTGAATGACTGTGACTGAGTGAAAGCTGTATGATGAAGGGCAGAATGTTAGACGGGCCTGCGTGCCCAATTCTTAACCCTTTTAAAATAAAGCATGTTCTTTCGTTCGTTCTAGCATATCAGCTTAGAGTCGCTGAGTGCGTAATCGGACATCGTCTTCCTCAGACATCGTCTTCTTCAGACATCATCTTCCTCAGACATCATCTTCCTCAAACATCTTCTTCCTCAGACATCGTCTTCTTCAGACATCGTCTTCCTCAGACACCATCTTCCTCAGACATCGTCTTCCTCAGACATCGATACAGTTACTTGTATAAAACGTGTGGTGCTACAACCTTTGATATTGAATGTAGTGCTCAACATATATTACTTCCCAAAAGGTAAGGACCACCCCTTTATTTTCAACACATTTTTCTATAGGCTGTTCTATTTATATGATAAACAATAATTTCGTTGAAACTTGATTCAGTGCCATCCAGGAACACTCCTATATGCACATGAGTTATGAAAAGTACTCACTGACTATCATGGTGGGTGTAAAAAGTAACGTGCAGTAACGTTATGTTAATAGCAAATTGAAGATATGATTGACACGTTCCCTCAACCCACGCGGGTAGAAAAATCGTGGTGATTCTTGATGCAAGTGCAACAGGATTCTTACTGAACAGATGCCAGTTTTCATTCGTTTTGAAATTGATAATAAAAGCGCACTTTTGCCAGTTGCAAAAAATATATGTATATATTCCCCAGAGAAGGAGTCTTAGCTCCCAAGAACCCATTCGGGCTATTGCGTCAGATTGCAAGAGGTTAAGGTTTGTCACTTTTGGAGAGATTTAGAGAGAAGTGGAAGACCAAAACCGTTCAGAACGTCTAAGTGTGCACGAGCCGTTAGGTTGGCAGGGACCTCATGTTTGCTGGCATTCACCACCGCACATTCACATGCACCACTCTACGACTGTATTCATTAACTTTAGCAGGATGATGGTTTGCAGACGCTAAAGTGAAATCGGGTTTGCTTCACGAAGACAGTCAGATTCCCTCTGACTCAAGCTCACCCCAGAAGCCATGTTGCCTGGTGTTGTGAGCACATTATGTGGACAAAACGCCAGTGGAGTCAAGTCCTCTTCACAGATGAGCCCCGTTTCATTCTGGCATTTAATGATGCCATGATTCGTGTTTGGAGAAGGCAAGGAGAGTGTTTTACTGATGACAAAAGGCAAGAAGTGGATCACCATGGAGGAGGTTCTGTCATTGTCTAGGGTGGCTTCAGTTGACAAGGCAAGACCCCCTCCTCATGTCATCCATGGCACACTGACCGAGTTATGGTACCAAAATGAGATATTGCGGCATCTTATTCAGTCTGCCGTGGAAGCCGTGAGTGGTGGTGCAGGATGAACATGCTCGACATCATCGAGCTCGTAACGTTAACGACTTCATTCAGCACCAGGGAATCGTCAGGTCGAAGTGGCCCGCTCTTTCATCTGATCTTGCTTCTGTTGAACACATCTGGGGCATTCTTGACAGGGAGTATCAGTTAATCACCTTCGGTCCTTTGATGCTATACAGCTGACTCTAAATCTTCATGGAAACTGTTCCACAGGACGTTCTTAGACTCCCGTGGACTTCATGCATCAAAGATGTATCAAATGTCTGGCCAGAAATGGTGGTTATACCACATTTTGAGAGATCAAGTGTAACAGTGCTTATCTTGTTACTTTTTTTTTTTGGACGATGGGTGAGTGATTTCTCAGGCTTATAACTTTTGTACAGATTATGATATGTGCATAAGAGTTGTATGAATTTGTTTGATTTTAAATGCTGTTAATTCTGAAATTAATTATTACTTTTTTAAGGCAACAGTTTTAGCAAATGGCCCTTAAGTTTTGGCCTGTAGTATATTTCGCCCACCATTGTTCCTGTAATATATTTTCTATTTATTCAAATGAAAAAATGAATAAAAATTAAGAGCACAAATTTCATTTCTTCATTTAAACTAATATTTTATGTACACATTGTTGACCACATCACATCAAACATTTTGTATAGTAATCACTCCAAAAATATGTTACATCCGGTTTCTCGGTCACCGTGACATAAGCTGCCATCATGCAAAACACATCGACAATATTCTTTTTAGTCGGTGATTAGAGATTGAAATCCATTTTTCTTTCAGGAAAATCCAGTCTATTTAGAAAATACGATTTTAGAGAAAATTGTTTTGCGCTGTTAATAATAATAATGGCAGAGGACTGTCTTAGGACGGCGTTCTGAAGAATGTTTGTGACAGTTTCTGCGCCTCGTTTTCTGTTTTGTATGAAGGACCGATGTTAACTTTCTTCGCCTTGTTTGTGTTTGTATGATTAAGGCTAACGCCGAAACGTCACATCTTTGTGGTCGTTAAGTAATAAAGCTGCTCCTACTTTTTTTTCCTAGTTTATGCATTTTGATTTTAAGAAAGTGATTCCTCAGTGTCACATTAGCACCATCAGTGTCAGGAGTCTGCTTACTTCCTATTTTACGCGAGCCCTTTTCCGTTGACCTAAACACGTCAATAAACTTCTATTGTAAATGTTGGTAATGTTTGCTGCAACTTTGTTACAAATGCCGGTAATCTTTGCCCACAGCTGTGTTTACTAACGGTGATAATCGTTTCTGCATTTGATTTTTGTTTGTTTGTTTGTGTCAAAGTGCTAGACTTCCGTGAAGGAACACAGAAACTGACCGGTAAAAAAGTACAGTTAAAGACTTTGCTGAACAGAACCTGGCTTCACATAAGAACATTTAACAGCAGGATTATATATACACGGCACAGTGAGACCACCAGAGACGTTGATGAAACGCAGCACAACAAAAACCTGTGTTTAAAATGTGTAAAAAAAAAAACACCAAAGATAACCCTATTATTGCAACAGGCCAAACCAGATAACAGTGTTCTCGTTTCCAAATTTCTTGCACTTGAAAGAAACTGAGGGTTTATATTGTGCGTTTGGGGTGCGCACAGTATGTTAGCCATTGGTCTCGAATTGCACTATGGTTTTTCTGAGTACAAATGTCTTTAGACGTAACAATGTGCAGTTCCATCTTCTCGATCATGTTCTCTCTCGTCATGAACAGGTCCACGTTGTTGAGTTAATTATCTTTGTCCAGCTTTGCCCTGTGAACACACTGTCCATCCCCTACCTACCAACACAATCAGCTGACCAGGTGAACTTAAATCTAATGTGTTTTCAAACCGTCATTAGTCAAGGTTCAGTGACTCCGGACAACATTATTCTAGCCAAGTTTCAGTGACTCCGGACCACATTATTCTAGTCAAGTTTCAGTGACTCCAGACAACATTATCCTAGTCAAGGTTCAGTGACTCCGGACCACATTATTCTAGTCAAGTTTCAGTGACTCCGGACCACATTATCCTAGTCAGGGTTCAGTGACTCCAGGCAACATTATCCTAGTCAAGGATCAGTGACTCCGGCCAACATTATCCTAGTCAAGTTTCAGTGACTCCGGACCACATTATCCTAGTCAAGGTTCAGTGACTCCGGACAACATTATCCTAGTCAAGTTTCAGTGACTCCGGACAACATTATCCTAGTCAAGGTTCAGTGACTCCGGACAACATTATCCTAGTCAAGGTTCAGTGACTACGGCCAACATTATCCTAGTCAAGGTTCAGTGATTCCGGACAACATAACCCTACTACTACATTGTGCCAGGACAGCTTTCCTTCTTCACCTCTAGAAAGAGCCAGATGCCTATTTCTACGTTTGGATGAATCAGAAACAAAGAAGACCAGTGACCTTCGCCCTGAAAGGTGAGTACACTAAGCACTCACTACCCATGGGTTCTCACGAAACTACTTTCCATGAAAATGATTATAGTCTCTTTGCAAGAACTTTCACGACAGAACAGAAAGAAAGAGAAGACAACAGGAACAATCCTATAGGATCCTCTAGGATTCAGGTTTCTGGAGAGCTGATTAAACAACGTGCCAAACAGTTCCTGGATATGTCAACGTCTTGTGTATTCCCAGAGAGAGTGATGAAAGTAAAGAATGTCATCTGCCATTACATATCGTGTTCATCATTATCGCTGGACACAGTGCATACCTGGTCATGTCCTGGAAGATCTGGTACACACACACACACAACGTTTGGTAATGAGGAAGTCTCGCCTTATTATGCCGTATCTGTTATATAGAAGATGTACGAGTATAATATCTAAAAATACAAATGCGTTCTAAACTACACATTTTTACAGTAGACCTAGCCATCACTTTTTATACCGCCCAGAAAGAACTGTAGATTTTATCGATTACCATAAACAGAGGACTAGATATGTAAGTCTAATACTGGACTACCCCCCATTTGCAGTTGTTTTATTATGAAACATCGAATACGCCATGCGCAACATAAGAAAAGAAGAACTAAAGTAAAAACTGTGATAGATTTTTTCCGCTGCACCGCTCATTCTTAGGAAAGATCATTAATAAAATGTGTGTCAAAGACTCGTGTAATCTTCCAGCACAGCTTTTTCTCAAGAGTTTTTCGTCTGGCCAGCGGGAAGCTTGTAGTTGTAGGAAATGAGTTATGTGCGAATAATTATACTATTCTTCTCTCTCCCCCCCCCCCTCGAGTGAATTCATCAACAAAGAGAATGAAACCCCAAAAAAAAATTTTTTTTTTGAGGCCCCTGTCATTTCTCTCCTGAAATTACTTGATGTAATCATGGCTTCCCCTGCTTGAGGCGAAGACAAGAAACGTCGGAACGGTTTGATACAGTGAGCCAAGTGTTGTGTAGTATAAATCAATGACCAGGCTTGCAGTCGTTTGTTAGCTCTTTTCTTTGAGCTTATAGTTAATTTTAGCTCGTTTTTTGGAGCTTATATTTAATTTTAGCTCGTTTTTTGAGCTTATAGTTAATTTTAACTCATTTGTTTAACTTACAGTTAATTTTAGCTCATTTTTTAAGCTTATAGTTAATTTTAGCTCATTTTTTGAGCTTATAGTTAATTTTAGCTCATTTTTTTTATCTTACAGTTATTCCTTTGAGCTCGTGATCTGAATAATATGGAACTCAAAAGCGAAGTCTTTTTCCAAAAGAAGGATAGTATAAAATTTCTGTTAGGTTCATGGCATCTGGGATAGCTGGGATAACAGGGATCTTAATACACTCATTCGTCAGAGTGATCTCAGTACGTGTCAGCAGATTTAAAATTTAGAAATTGAAAGAAACGGTAGCGCCGTATCTACAGTATCAGTTCCAAGACGGAACAGATTTAAGAACGTCAACACGAGAACTCTCACACAGAATATCTTCATTCCTTGAGCACTGCGAAAGAACACATTAAAATCAAATCACTTGCGTTTAAAAAACATTTTAGTCAACATTGAAGTTATCGATTTAAAAATGAATACAACATTAAGTTACCAACATACATTTTTATACTTTCTCTCCGCCCAGGATTGTAACCACAATCATTTCGTGAAGAAGTCACGGACAGGTTATGCCTCGTGATACCCTATCAACAGTTTGGAATCGATTATGCAGATATGTTATGCAAATGGGATGCCAAGCTGCAGTGTGAGACAGACTTAGTGTCTCCAGATTCGAGACAGAAACATTAGAAATGAATCTATATGACGAGTCCTTGTTCTGAGGAACGGAAAGAAAACTGAAGGAATATGAACAAGCTGCAAAATTAAATGCAGACTTTCTCCATCGAGCTGGCATCTTTTCGGTGTCAGCGCAATCTTTTCTGCGTCAGCGCAATCTTTTCTCCGTGAGTGCAACCTTTTCTACGTGAGTGCAATCTTTTCTGCGTCAGTGCAGTCTTTCCTGCGTCAGTGCAATCTTTTCATCAAATTCTCTCCTTCATGTTCTTCTACTTTATTTCTTAAGTTTTATTTCTCTTCTTTCTTTGTCAGTTCAGTTGCTGTTCAGTTAATCGTTTATTATGTAAATATATCACTCCACCGTATCATTACATCGCTTTATCTATCTCTCTTTCTCATATCATTACAACATTTTATGCTTCTTTCTCTCATATCACTTTCTCTCTCTCTCACACACACACACATCATTACATCACTTTCTCTATCTCATATCATTACATTATTTTATCTCTTTTTCATATCATTACATCGTTTTCACTCTCTCATATCACTACATCACTTTATCTTTCTCTCTCTCATATCATTGTATCATTTTATCTCTCTCATATGACTTTATCTTTCTCTGTCTCATATCATTACATCACTTTATCTCTCTCTCATATCACTATATCACTTTATAACTATATATCATATTATATCACTTTCCTTCTCATATAATTAGATCACTTTCTGTCTCATACAAAGAATACTTCGATGCCATAACAATTGGATGTTATGAAATACCAGAGATTAGATATGCTGATGACACAGTATTACTGTCCACAACACAAAAAGGAATGGAAAAACTAATTATGTCAGTCCGTAAGAATAGTGAAGAACAAAACCTCTATCTTAATGCAAAGAAAACTAAATTGATGACAACTGAAAAAAAACAAAGCAGCTGAAATATGTATCAATGAGGAAAAACTGGAAGAAGTGGAGAGTTTTGAATATCTTGGATCACTACTAACTAATAATGGAGGTACAATGAAGGAAATTAACAGGAGAACATCTATCGCTCTTCAGAAAGTAAAACAACTAAAGAATCTATGGAGAGGAGCAGACAGAACTACAAAAATAAGATTTTTAAGGGAATGCATCTTTCCCATCGTAGCATATGCCTGTGAGACCTGGACACTTAACAAAACAGCTGAGAAACACGTAAATGCCTTTGAATGTAAATGCTACAGAAGAGTTCTCCAAATATCATGGACACAAAAAAGAACATATATATATATATATATATATATATATATATATATATATATATATATATATACTACAAGAGCTTAATATTGAAGAAGGTTGGCTAGTAAAGAGGATTAAACAGAGAAAACTTAAATATTTTGGACACATTAAACTTCATGATAATTTAGGGAAGACCGTATTGGAAGGGTACATAATGGGAAAAAGAAAGAGAGGAAGAAAAAAACGAAGATGGCTGCAAGACATTGTTGATGATCTACAAATGGATGCATCAGCGGCAGGCCGTCTTGCTTACAACCGAGAGGCCTACAGGAGTGCTGTTAGGGAAGCAAAGTTCCTCAAGGGACATGCAAATGAATGAATGAATGATCTCTCTCATATCATTACATCACTTTATCTCTCTCTGTCTATCTCAATCTCTCACATCATTCAATCACTTTAATTGTTATTCTACTACATGACTGCACCACTTTATTTTCTTTCTTTTGCATTATTACTTCATTTTAACTTTCTAACATATCGTTACTTCTTTTTATCTTTCTCTTGTATCATTACTTCATTTTATCGTTCTACCATATCATTACTTCATTTTATCTTTCTATCGTATCTATCGCATCCATACTTCAAGAACTTAATTCTGAAGAAGGCTGGCTAGTAAAGAGGATTAAACAGAGAAAACTTAAATATTTTGGACACATTAAATGTCATAATAATCTAGAGAAAACCGTCTTGGAAGGGAACATAATGGGAAAAAGAAAGAGAGGAAGACCAAGGCGAAGATGGCTGCAAGACATCGTTGATGATCTGCAAATGGATGCATCAGCAGCAGGCCACCTTGCTCACAACCGAGAGGCCTACAGGAGTGCTGTTAGGGAGGCAAAGTTCCGCAAGGGACATGCGAATGAATGATGATGATGATCGTATCATTACTTCATTTTATCTTTCTGCTACATTATTATTTCACTGTATCATTCTGTCATATCATTACTTCACCCTATCATTCTGTCATATCATTACTTCACCCTATCATTCTGTCATATCATTACTTCACCCTATCATTCTGTCATATCATTACTTCACCCTATCATTCTGTCATATCATTACTTTACCCTATCATTCTGTCATATCATTACTTCACCCTATCTTTCTTTCGTATCATTACGTTACATCATCTTTCTGTCATATCATTATTTCTTTTTATCTGACTACCGTATCAGTACGTCATTTAATCTCTGTAATATTTCATGGCATCACTTTTATCTTAGTTCCATGTCAGTAAGGTATAGGTAAAGGTAATCCTGTCTTGCCTTAGAGGCACATAGGGATATGGTGTTAGTGCCCATATTTTCCTTGACCTGTCAGTACACTAGAGAGTGATATGGTGAGTATCATGCCTGGCTGCCTTTCCTTCCTCAACTCCAGAAGAAGTCAGGTACCCATTTCATTTCCATGTCAGTACACGGGCTTTATTTTTCTACCATGTCAACACACCACTTTTGTTACTGTACCCTACCAGTACAGAATCAGTTTACAGTTATCAAGTGACTATCATTGTCTGTATTTGTTCTGTCTTTTGTCCTGCGTCTTTTTCCATAATTAATTTCATTCTATAACGTTCTGTTATATTCTCCTTTCTCTGCCTTGTTTTTCGTTTCTTGCTTTCTGTCTTCATGTGTGCTATTTTTTGTGTGTGTGTCCTGTTTTCAGAATTGTCAATTCCGCTGTTACCGTCTTTCGTTTATACTGTGAAGCAATTTTCTATCAACTAATTTGACACAGGCGTCGCCCATCAAAGCTTTGTGTTCCTCTAGTCAAGTGATTCCCGTGTATCTACAGGATGACCCACAGGAATCTGAGGGTTTTTTTTCTGTGAGTTTCTGGACAATCCTGCTGCAGAGAAGGAGCGATAGTTTGTCACGTAGACAGTTTCAATGACAAAACTTGTTCCAGGCCACTTCACTGTGGTCACTTCACTGTGGTCACTTCACTGTGGTCACTTCACGCGATGACAAATCCCGACGCAGAACAAGTCTAAGACCAGTCTAAGAATGCAAAATTCTTAAATGTCAAGGAAACTACAGGTTTAGACTTGATTTAGAAGTGGAAAATTGCTAAGGGGGTGCTTAGTATATAAGGCCTAACAGACTAAGAAGTCTTCAGTCATGGGTCGGATGCTGAACTGAAGGGCGCGGTTCAGCGTGGTAATGATCTGTTCTTGGATGAAAGAATGTTGTCGTTAGTGGACTTGTGTAAGTAGAAATTCGTGATTTGTTGTGAGGAAGATGAATAAAAAAAGCTGTGATTTCACTGACTCATTTACCCACGTGAGTAGACGTTTGCATCGTTTTGCATGTGTTGTAGTTTGTAACTGTTACCACAAAATTATTGAGCACATCTTATCTTTTGTTGTACGTGTAATTTGCAGCCTAGTGAGGCTAGAGTACGTTAAGTACAGATAAATGAAGAAGACGTAAAGTCGAGAGAAAAGGATAAGTGTAGTATAAATTAATAAATAGATAGAAGTAACGTAAAGTCGAGAAAATGTGTACAATAATTAGACAGAAGAAGACATAGAGTCGAGAAGACATGTACAGAAGTATAAATAAGTAAAAGAAGACGTAAAGCTGGGAGAATAGCTACAGAAGTACAACATAGATAAGTATACAGACAAAAAGACGTATGTGACTATGTGTACGTGATGTGTATTGCTAATGTGAACCTAGTACGTTTAGTATAGACCTCGTATTATGAGAGATGAATATACATATATGTATATACGATTCTCAAACATGACCAAAGAGTGCAGAACCGAATAATGACATAATGTAATAATTTTGTTAAAGTTGATGTTATTATTATACCTATATATATATATATATATATATATATATATATATATATATATATACATATATATAAATATATATATATATATATATACATAAGTTTACATTTATTTTATATTGAACAGATTTTTTGTGTCTTTCGTTATCTTTTATCACTTCAATATGCTTTCTACTATTTTGGTCGCGATCTGGTGATAGTCTTCTTCTTCTTCTTCTTCGTTCACTTCTACCACCAAAAACCGCACTGTGAACCTACTGAATTCACACATGTGGTCCTCGTTAGGTCCGGTGGTCCCCTGTGTGGTCCAAAATAGACCACATGAGTTCCACGAAGGACCACAAGGGGTTCAGAGTATCACAGTGCTTTAGCCTGTATTCTTGGTGGGTCTCGGAAGCGGGATTGCGTGACACCGTGGTTTTCATTGCACCAGTTTGGTCTAGGGTTGGACTTTCTCACCGGAAGACCTCGACGTGTTTGGAATATCAGTGCATCCCCGCTGGGTGAGAGGCGTTAGCCCACCCAGGACAGAGTTGGACTTTCTCACCGGAAAACCTCGACGTGTTATGAGATACCCGTGTATCACCGCCGGGTGAGAGGTGGTTGCCCATCCAGTCCAGGGTTGGACTTTCTCACCGGAAAACCTCAGCGTGATTAGGATACGCAGACATCCCCGCCGGGTGAGAGGTGGTTGCCTATCTAGACTTCCCTGGTCCAGTGTCTCCGACTTCAGCATTTTGCGGTCGTGGCCGCTACCCTTCCTAGTTGTGACCAGGATGGAGCTTTTGTCCAGGAGGACGAATCCTCGCCACTAGTGACTTCTACCCCTGGGTTGAGCCGGTTTAGGCATTTCCCAGTATGGGCATGTTTGGGACGGGACCGACCTCTAGGGCAGAGGTACTGTGACATTCATAGCCTTCAAGATTCACCCCTGGTATGAGCCGGTTTAGGCAAAATTCACCAGTATGGGTGTTTATCAGGCGTTACCGACCTCTAGAGCGGAGGTGGCATGACATGTCTAGCCATCGAGTTCCACCCCTGGTGTGTGCCGGTTTAGGCATATTTCACCAGTGTAGGTGTATTTCGGACGTAGGCGGCCTCTAGAGCAGAGGTGCCGTGGTATAGCTCTCGTAGCGATACTACTGGACATACCAGGTTAAACTTCACTTTCCACCACCTTTTCCCATCGGCGCCGCACAGCAACCTTTATTTCCGCATTTACTTCCTTAACCGGGAGGAGCTTCACTCCACGCGCGGCATTTGAAAAGTCAAGCCAGCAGTGACTTAACCTCTGGGACAAACCGGTTCATGCATTTCACACGATATGACTGCACTCAGGACGTGGCCGACCTCCAGACCAGAGGTGCCGTGATTTGACTGTTTGCTTCGCTTTATTCTTTCAACCACCTTTTCCGCAGTGATGCTGCGCGGCAACCTCATTTGCAAATTTCTTCATTGGCCGGGAAGAGCACCGCTCCACGCACGGCAGCTGAAGATCTCGCCAACAGCGGATGGTGATAGTATTACGAGTATATACCGGATGTGGTATGGTTGGAGTTACTTACTATATTGTTTAATTTCTCTCTTTCTTCTCTCTCACTCTCTTTAATCTTCCCAGTAGGGACTTTGGGATTATCTTAATGCACGGCAGTACGATAAACACATTCTTTATTCTTTTCTCATGTTGATTGTATCTTAATACTAACTGATTACCCGGCGTTGCCCGGATATTTATTTATCCCAATCGTCTACCAGACAGGAAAAGGAATGAATTATATTTATAGTGTAATATCGAAGTAATTTTATTTACAGGTATTATCGAAGTAATTTTATTTACAGGTATTTTAAAGTATAAGTACAGTATACAAATCATAGAGTAAAGTCTTTTACAAATTCAACATACTATTAATTTAATTCAAAACTTGATTATAAACAACACTCTTAGTTTCACATCCAGGAGCAGGAACAAATAAATTCTTGGGTAAATCCACATTTGAGCAAGCAACATAAGGTTGTCCATGGGCGAAACATGGAGATCTTAAATCTATCTCTCCCTTTCTCTCTCTCTATCTCTTTCCTTCCCTCTCTTTCCTTCCCTCTCTCTTCTTCCCTCTCTCTTCTTCTCTCTCTCTCTCTTTCTTTCTCTCTCTTTCCTTCCCTCTCTCTTCTTCCCTCTCTCTTCTTCCCTCTCTCTTCTTCCCTCTCTCTTCTTCCCTCTCTTTTCTTTCCTCTTTCCTCTTTCTCTCCCTCTCTCGCTCCTTCTCTCTTGTAGTATGAATGTAGTAGTTAAATCTTACACTCTTTTGTTATGTTTTTTCCTAATTTAATTTGTATTTTTGTACTAAATCAAGTGTGTGGGAAGAATGAAAGATGGAGTGATGAAGGGCAGAATGTAAGACGGGCCTGCGTGCCCAATTCTTTACCCTTGAAAAATAAAGATTATTCATTCATTCATTCATTCTTCCTTCCCTTTCCCTCTCTCTCTGTACCTCTCTGTACCTCTCTCCACCTCTCCCTCTCTCTCCATCTCTATCCCTCTCTCTTCTTCTCTCTTTCTTCTTCAGTCTCTCTTCTTCTCTCTCTCTCACTCTCCCCGTCTCGCTCCTTCTCCCTTCCTTCCCTTTCCCTCTCTCTCTCCCTATCTCTCTTCCCCTCTCTGTACCACTCTACCTCTCTCCACCTCTCCCTCTCTCTCTCTCTCTCTCTCACTCTCCCTCTCCATCTCTCTCCCTCTTTCTTCCCTCTCTCTTCTTCCCTCTCTCTTCTTCTCTCTCTTTTTCCCTCTTCCCTCTCTCTCTCCCCCTCTCGCTCCTTCTCTCTCTCCTTCCCTTTCCCTCTCTCTCCCTCTCGCTCCCCCTCTCTCTCCCTATCTCTCTTCCCCTCTCTGTACCTCTCTCTACCCTTTTGAAATATAGATCAATCAATCAATCAATCAATCTCTACCTCTCTCCACCTCTCCCTCTCCCTCTCTCACCTTCCCTCTCTCCCTCTCTCTCTTCCTCTCTATCTCTCCCCCTCTCTCTCCCTCTCTACTCTCCCCCTCTCTCTCCCTCTCCCTCCCTCTCTCTCCCCTTCTCTCTACCACTCTCTCCCTCTCTTTCTTCCTCTCTCTCCCTCTCTCTTTCCCTCTTTCTTTTTCTCTCTTCTTCTCTCCCTAATTTGAAAATTTAATAAAAATAAGAAAAAACCTGAACAATGAACAATGAAATCTACTATAGAATACAATAAAAAGCTTATATAAACATAAGGAAAAACAAAACTAAAATTTATTTATTTGGACTTGCCATGGGAGGCTACAGATGCTTCTCTTAGACCAGTACCGCTCTGTTTCACGATTATCTCTTTTATACCATTTTTTCATCTTGAATTTAGTAGATAAGACCTTCACCCCCTTCGTACCCACACTCCCAGGGGTGATAGGGGCCTCATTCCCCCCCCCCCCCTCCAGTAGTACTTTTCTCCAGATTGTAATTCATGTGTACCAAGTTTGGCTGAAATTGCTTCAGGCGTTCCAGGGTGGTGCTGGAACATACAGACATACATACACAGATCCATCCATATATATATATATATATACGTGAACACGATAAAACCTATATAATTAATACTTATTCTTCTGATACGATCTCCTTCTGTGACACCTCCCATAATTTATACTTCTACTCTTCTCTCATAACCAATATCTCGCTTTTTCGCCATCTCTCCATCTCACTGTCATTCTCTTCTTGGTAAATAAGCAACTCGTCTAGGCGGTTTACACACATACATGCAGTCATCTTTAGTACGTAATAGTCTTAACACAAGCAATCAACTGACAGCTTCAAGAAGGAACATCATTACGAGAATGCAAGAAACCTTGTTAAAAATACATCATATCAGCACCATACAAGATCTGACAATTACGTAATGAGACTAATTACATACTTTGACTTTGACTTTTCAGATCCCCGGGATTACGAGTTTTTCACTCTTTTCCCTTGTGTCAGATAATGAAACGTACAGGTCCTCTTTAGCTATTCTACATCTCCATACAGAATGTCGGTGATTGAGGAGTTTGGTGGTATTATTTTCTTTCGAAGGTCCTTCAAAGCACTGCAGTCCAGCAGGTGGTGGTTAACAGTTTCTTCTTCTTGTCTATTGCAGTGCATGCAGTATGGTGTGTGGTCAGCGGTCACTCTGTGTAAGTGCTTATTAAGGGTGATGTGTCCTGTTCTCAACCTGAAGATTGTGCATTGGTCTCTACGACATAAGCTGTTGATGTGGTCTCCGGGGTTAGGCTTTGGCAGGTGTGTATACAGAGATCTTCCAGATGGATTACTAGCCCAGCTGTCTATCCACTGCTGCTTGCAGTTGTTGTGTATAATGTATTCAGCTGTTCTCATGTTGGTGGAGATGTGGGACTGTGACATGTTGGCTCCACTCTTTGCCAGTCTATCAGCACGTTCATTTGCTCTGATATCTATGTGCCCTGGTATCCACTGTAGGGTGGTCTTGATGTCATAGGAAGCAAGTTAATTTATTGCACTGAGTATGTCAGTTGTAACGTAAATGGTCTTGATGTCATAGGAAGCAAATTAGTTTATTGCACTGAGTATGTCAGTTGTAACGTGATCAGCTGATGGTATCCAGTTGTCAAGGGCCTGGAGAGCAGACTGGGAGTCTGAGAAAATAACAAGGTTTTTGGGCGGGAGGCACTGTTTTTGTATTTGGTAGTGGTGTCTGCCAATGCTGCTAATATTGCCTGCATCTCAGCATCATAATTGGAGCAGCGAGATCCACAAGGAGCAGAAATGTAGCTTGTTGTCTTGTGTGGAAACATTATGAATACCCCATATCCTGCATTGTCCGCTTCCTTAAACGCTGACCCATCAATGTATGCATGGATTCAGTCCTTGGGGTGGAATTCTATGGTCTCCAGTGCACATAGCTTTAGGGTGTTGGGATCTGATGATTTGTTCATTAATTTGTTCTTGAGTCAGGTGTTAGTTTGAGTAAGTGTGTAGTTTGTGTTTGGTGGGATGTCTAGTATTTTTGTAAGTTCTTCTCTGTCTTCAGAGAATTTGTGCCTGTTCTGCTATGTGCACTGGAGTTTTCAGTTTCAGTCTATTATTATGCTTCCATTTATCAACCACTATTATGTTAAGATGGTCTGGGGGCATGCGTTTATATCTTTCTACTGCCTCAATGGCTGAGTTTTCGCGTCTTATATCTAATGGTTCTATGTTTGCATCAATTTCACATGCTGCTGTGGGTGTTGATCTCATTGCCCCACAAATGAAATGAACGGCTTGGTTCTGGATTATGTCTACTTGTGTACGAGAGCTCTTTGATGCTGTGACCTGTAGGGGGAGGCTGTAATCTATTATAGATCTAACATATCCTGTGTACAGTTGTCTGAGTGTTGGTTTGTCAGCACCCCAGGATGTACTTGCAAGCCGCTTGAGTAAGTTCAGTCTTTTGGATACTTTTTCTGCTAGTCCATCCATGAACTCTTTAAGTTCATTTTTCTGTCTAGTTTCACGCCAAGGTATGCTGGATTTTTTCTTTCAAGATTTGAGCACCATCAAAAGTTATTTTCAGTTTAGTCTTTGCTAGTTTGTTGCTAAGAGTGAAGACTGTATATGTAGTTTTACTAACATTGATCTTCAGCTTCCAGAAATTGCAATAGACTGATATGGTGAGGAAGGCTCTGTTAAGTCTCTCAGCAGCCAGTTGCAGGTCTGTTCCACTAGTCCATATGACAAGGTCATCGGCAGTCATGGGTTTGTGGGTGTTCAACAGGTCGGGGAGGTCATTTATAAAGATTAGGAACAAGATGCAGCTAAGAGCAGAATCTTATGGCAGACCTTTTTCCAGGCTGCAGTTGTTTGAGAGTCTGTTATTGACCTGAGTTTGTATGGTCCTGTTACTCAGGTAGATTTTAACCCATTGGTACATTTTCCCATGTATGCTCATGTTTTGCATCTTAAACAGTAGACCTTTTCGCCAGACCCTGTCATATGCCTGCTGGAAGTCTACAAAGACAGCTACTGAGTTTCTCTTGTGTAAAAAAACTCTCTTTCACACTTTTAGTGAGTAGCAATAGCTGGTCTTCGGTTCTTGCTCCTTTGTGGAAGCCTGCCTGAAAGTTATTGAGGGTCCCCTAGGATTCCAACCACCAGTACAGCCTATTGTTAAGCATTCGTTCTGCTAGCTTTCCAATGTTGGAAGTCAATGAGAATGGTCTAAAGCTTTTTAGGTCATCTTCTGGCTTTTCTTTTTTTCAAGATAGGTCTAACTATTGCTGACTTCCAAGATTTTGGTAGTACTCCACTTTGCCAGGTCTTGTTAATGAAGTTAAGCAATGAGACTAATTACATAAAAAATAAAATAAACAACAGTTGAAGATATAACCTGTATTTTATTCAAAGTAAGCCTCTTGTGCATTGATACAGCGAAAGACACGATCTAACAAACACTGGAACGTCCTCTGCAGTTCTTCTGTTGGTATGCCCCTTAAACTCGATGTTACAGCCCTTTGGATGTCATCAGTATCATCAAGGAAGCGTCTTTTCAATGATACTTTAATTTTGGGAATATAAAATAATCGCAGCGAGACAAACGGGGAGAACAGGGTGGATGGTTGAGAACACAGACTTGTTTTGGGGCGAAAAATTCCTGTACAACTACCGCCCGGTGAGCCGGTGCATTATCATGAAGAAGGAAAAAACTGCCAGGTATTGAATATTCGGGTCGGACTCGGAGAATCCTTTTCAATAGGCGCTTCAAAATGGTTAAATAAACTTTGGCAGTGACAGTTTGTCCCTCTGAAATAAATTCTTTGTGAATAACTCCTTTGCTGTCGTAGAAGCACACAAACATTATCTTCACTTTCAACTTTAGAAGACGAATGTTTTTGCCTGTTGGTGATGATGATGACTTCCACTGAGCACTTTGGCGTTTAGTTGTAGGATCATAGCGAAAATCCATGTTTCATCTTCTGCAACAATCAAATTTAAGAAATGTTTATTTATGAGACACGTTTTTATGATGTCTTTTGCGTACTCAGCACGCTGATGTTTTTGGTCATCAGACAATGCATGTAGTACAAACCGGCAAGCAACTTTTTTTCTTGCCTAAATCTTCCACTAAAATTTTATGAATGGTCTCTCGGTTAACACCAAATTCATCTGCCATCATCCTCGCAAACAAACAACGATCTTCCTGTATCAGTTCTCTGAATTTTGCAATGAGTTCCTCATTACAAACGGATATTGGGCGTCCTTGTCTAGTTGCATTTGTAATCGTTTCCATACCACTTTTGAATCGTGATCACCATCTGAATATCTGTGCACAAGATAAATAATTATCCCCATAAACTTGTCGCATCAATTCAACTGTCTCAGTGGCACTTTTCCCGAGTTTTGAATTTAATGTTAGCTTTATGTTCCATGATGGTTACGTAACAATGCTGCTCTGACTATGTCAACAAAATGGCAGCTTGTTTGTCGTCTGCTTATCGAGCGGCGATGAAATGTTCCCAGATCATACGTGAAGGTTGCCTCTTTGGATTCCATGCTTTGCTTCATAGATGGAATTTTTGTCTTGGACATAATAAAATCAGTCTCATTGCTTAATTGCCGGATCTTGTATATAATCATGTAATAAAGAATCCAAAATACAATCTATTTACACACGTTAAACGTGACAGCTTTGTTTAACACTTCTCCGCCAACTATGGTACATTCATCTTGTACATGTGGTTATCCACTCACTACTCCACACAGGGCACTTGTTCATTATATATATTCACGTCTCGTAGTAGCAGGTCAGTACCCAGTGTATTAATTGTTTTGTATAGCTGGATTGCCCATTCTTTTGTCATAATTAGTTGCACTCTTTAGTCACCTCCAGGAATATATATTTATTTATGTCTCGTGTCCTGTTTTGTACAGCCTTTCTTTTGTTACATTCGGTTTCTTATAGTCTTTTAGTTACGTCCACTAGATAATATTCGTATTCATCTCTCATTATAAGAGGTCTGTACAAAACGTACTAGGTTCATATTAACAATGCACATCACACACACATAAGCATACCCGTTTCTCTATTTGTATACTTATCTATTTTGTGCATCTGTAACTATTCTCTCGACTTTACGTCATCTTCTGTTTATTTGTACTTCTCTGCATATCTTCTCAGTTCATGTCTTCGTCCGTGTAATTATATTTTTGTGCATTTTCTCTCGACTTTATGTCTCTTCTGTTTATTTATTTCCCTTACCCTTTACTTACCCTTTTCTCTCATCTTTGTTATTTACCTGTACTTAATGTAATCTAGCCTCATTAGGCTGAAAATTACTCGTACAACAAAAGATAAGATATGCTCAATAATTGTGTGGTAACAGTTATAAAATACAACACATACAAAACACTACAAACGTCTACTCATGTTAGGCAGCAGGTCAAGGAGATCACAGCTATTTTCATTCTTTTTTCCCACAACAAATCACGAATTTCTACTCACACAAGTGGTTACACACTGTCCACGAACAACAACATTCTTTCATCCAAGCGCACCTCATTTCCACGCTGAACCGCGCCCTTCAGTTCTGCAACCGACCAATGACTGAAGACTTCTTACTGTGTTAGGCCTTATATGCTAAGCACCCTTTTAAATTTTCCATTCCTAAAACGAGTCTAAACCTGTTGTTTCCATGACATTTAAGAATTTTGCAATCTTAGACTGGTCTTAGACTTGTCCTGCGCCGCGACCGGCCATCGCGTGAAGTGACCACAGTGAAATGGCCTAGAACAACAAGTTCTGTCACTGAAACCTTCAGCGCGACAAAGTGTCGTTCCTTCTCTGCTCTACGTCTTCGGTGGCTCCCTCCAGGAAATAAGGAAACCAATGTAGCACATTCTTCATACATACATCTTTTGTTTTAAGATCGTCACCGAAGAATGTTAGAACTACAGTCGAACCCACTTAATATCACATCGCTTTATGTCACAACCCGGATATTGTCACATAATTTTGTATCCCCGGCGAAATCCCATAAGTAATTACATAGGGTGCCCTCCTTTTTGAAGGATACCAGCCGCGCCTTGGCAACTTTTGATACGATCACACTCTCCCAACACCACACCTGTCACATCTTTCTCCTTGATGTCTGCTTCCCATATACTTCTATCCCTCATGAGGATGGACTCTTAGCACTCCGCTATTTTCTCCACAAAGACCCTCACTCCACCAATAGCACTGACAGCATAAGACTTACATAGCTAGTACTAAACCTAAATTCATTCGAATTCAACGGTTAATACTTCGAGCAAATCAGTGGTGTTGCCATGGGAACGAAAATGGGTCCCAGTTATGCATGTCTATGTATGGTCTTTGTAGAAATCAAATTATGGGAAACCTACACTGGCAGACTTCCAGAATTCTATAAAAGGTACATCGATGATGGCATTGGAGTCACAAGTATGCCACAGGAAGAGCTAAAAAAAATTATTTAACTCGCCAACTCACTCAATAATAACATAAAATTCACTTATGAAATTTCTGACAAGTCTGTCAACATTTTAGACATTAAAATTTATATTGGCACTAACAGGCTTGTCACTTCTGTATTTTACAAGCCCACCGACAGCCACATCTATTTGCTTTACACCTCCTCCCATCCTGAAGCCTGTAAGAACTCCATCCCATACTCCCAACTGCTCCGTTTTCACGGCATATGTCAGGATAATTAGGACTTTATAGATCAGTCCAACAAGTTATTAGAATTTTTCCGTCATCGCAACTACCTAGAAAAGGTCATTCGTGAAGCCTTCAACCGTATCCAACTAGTGAGCCGCAAAGAAGTATTCAGGAAAAAGCCTGGTTACTCCATCGGACAGTTATTACTGCCTTTCCACCCGCATGGTCAGATGGTTTAGAAAATTCTTTATCGTCATCTGCCGCTAATCCAACTTGACCCCGACACTCGCGACATTTTCTCTGATTCAATACAAGAAAGAATAACAAAATCCACGGAACAAACAGCAAGGATCTTTGGTAAGTTACGGCCGTAAACATCCGTGTAGTATCTTCAGCCTCGTGAAGCCCTTACAAATCAACTCGCAGACTTCTGGGAGTCATAAACCAGATGGGGCTACCCACCTTAGAGCGTCACAAGTTTAAAGGGCCGAAATGTATTTAGAAAAGGGGGGTGGGGAGGGGGAGGTGTTGCTTCTCTGGTGACCTAAGATTTTGTGTTGTTGTTTTGCTCTCTACGACAGAGATTTTCCTGCTAAAACTGAAAATTTGTAAAATATTTCCATAAGCCATTAAAACGTTTCTTTACCGATCCACTGAGAATGTATATAATATTTTTTAAGACGACGAAAACAACAGGCCGTGACCCGGTGGTACTGCAAACCAGGTCCACCCGTAACGAGATGTGGACCTTACCCCGGCATTCAATGTGCAGGGAGGGCTTCGGGCATCTCGTTTAGTTAAAAAGTAACGACACATTTGTTTAACCAAAGGGCATGTTGGTCAGGGTACCTGCCAAGAGGACACTTTGACCTCAGCCACTTTGATCTTAGCCAAAAGGCCGAGAAGAGGGAATTACAGCTAAATAGTTTTTATTTGTATATGTTATTGAATGTATAATCCATGTATAGTTTATTTCTACGTTAGCTTTTATATGTGTACGTATATTCATCACCCGTACTTTCCTTATGGAACTCAATGGCTGCAAAAGCAACTGGTAAGACATAAAAATCATTTTGTGAGTCATAAACGTTTATTTAAGATTCAACCCCACAAGAAAAAACAGGCAGCAAGTTATTCCGATATGTGTAAAAAGAAATGTTATAACAACAGATGCTTAATTCCCCAAGTACTATTAGATTACCTTTCCTCTTACACAGATCAAAGCAGCAAGTGTGAACCTGTTGTCACTGATCAAAGACATCACCTGACCTTAGTTCACGCACTGACTATCGACCTGTATCAGCCATGGAGATAGACATTTTCTCCACCTTTTCCCCGCCAGTCTCTATGGACAATGTTAAACCAGAACTCCAGCTACATTCTGACATCTTTAATAGAGGTTTAAAAGACTCTGCCAATGGTGGCGTCAAGACTCTGCCAATGGTGGCCTCAACAGCCAACTACTGGAAAATTACCGATTAAAAGGAGAAAAACCGAAACTTTTAGGAGTCGTCAGTTACTGTATCTGGTTTATATTATCACAAATATAGTTTTTAAAAACGAGGGGAAAAAAACAAACAGTGAAATCTGTTGGTAGGATATTCGACACAGAAAGCTGATGATGTTCAATTTGCATGGAAGAGAATAAATCAGTTTTAGACTTTGCTTCGGTATGTGAGCATTTTGTGATATGCAGGAAACTCTCTACCGTAGAGAGCGGAACAACAACACAACTCCTTCAGATCATCAGAGGAAGTATCCCCCCTCAGACAAGTGTTTCGGCCCTATTAAACTCCTGACACTCTAAGGGGGGTGGGCCCCTCTGGGTCATGACTCCCAGAGGTCTTGTGAGTTGTTGCTTTTTTTTCCCCGGTCCCGGGATTGAACTCGTGATCTTCCAGTTGCCACTGCACTTTTACAGTGCGTCTTTAGCGATTTAGCTACGGAGGACTGGTATTGGTTGTTGCAAATGAAATTACTTATGTTCCCAATGCGTGTTTCGCATACTCCACAGCCAGCATGATGCCTTTCCTGCTGTTTCTGAAAGGCTTCTCAATGCCCTTGCTCTTGCTTGTCCCTTTATGCCCAGTTGCTTACACAGGTCATATGCTGATGTTGCTACGAATCCTCTTGCTCCCACTTCTACAGCTATCACTTTTGCCCTGATTCCTGCCCCCTGCCTCAGTTGCTTGACCAGATCATTGTACTTCTCCAATTTGAATAAATGCTGTTCCTCTATTCTAGTTTCGTATGGGACAGTAAACTTGATCATTATTAATTCTTGTTTTTCTGTGGAAAAATTCTAAATTGTGAAGATTAAATGTAGACGGAAATAAGAAAAAAAAATCACATGTTTGCTCTAATGTTTGTGAAGTGTGCTTAACTTTACATTACAAACTGAAGTATAACGTACAAAATACTGTGTTAAGAAAACCGGTGTTTCAGAAAGTACTTCATGCAAGATAAAAGACAGTACAATTTTCTACTGGTTTCGAAAAATCCTAGCGCGATTTCGGCTCTTTGCTATTAACAGTTTTAATGAAAGGAAAAACAAAACTCATCACAGTTGCCTGCAAGAATACACTTTTCAAAATGTCCTCGCTTAGTTTTGAAAACACGCATATAAAATCTTTTCTGAAGAAATACTTAAACACTACGTGAAAGAACCACACTTACGTCACATAGTGTAAAGTGAACCATAGTTGTAAATGTTCAAGAATTGCTTACATTTGGGAAACACAGAATCCATCAAAATGTTTTGGTGCTTTTTCGATGGTCATCTCAAGTCCTTATTGTCTGACCATATCAACAGGAAATAAACTGCCAAAACTTACATCTTACATCCCTCCAGTGCTGTTAAACATCACAGAGGGCTCGCAAGGTATTTCACCAAGTTTTCAGCGAGCTTTTCAACCTCATCAAGGGATTGTATGCCCACTAATTTAGCCTATTTTAACAATGTCCTCTTTAGAGTTTCATGTGGTCGGCCTCGGTTTTTTCTTCCGTCTGTTGTGCACCACTTGATAGCTTGTTTTTGGTATTCTCTGACTGTTTCTTCTCATCACGTGACCTACATATGTCCGTCTTCTTTTTCTGATCACCCATGACACAGGTTTTTGTTCACACATCTGCTTTATCTCTGCATTGTTATTGAATTCGTTTCACTTTAAACCAAATTATTTTCCTTAGGCATTTGTTTTCAAAAGATTCTAAATTGCTATCTATTTCTTTAGTCGTTTCCTAGCTTTCGCATGCATAAATGAGGGTGGATATTACATTTGAATTGAATAATCTTAGCTTGATTTTTGTTCTTATAACTTTTGAATGCCATATGTTCTCAAGATTCTTGAAAGTCAATGCTGCTTTTGCAATTCTAATTCTAACTTCCTTTCTGGTTTCACCATCCTGGTCTATGTAGCTGCCGAGGTATGCATTTTTTGGTGTACTTCTTCGACATATGTTCCTTCTACGTATAGTTAACCTTCATGATTAATGGGAAGTTTAAAAAACTAGACCATACTAAAAACTAAAAAAAAAACACTTTTCTCTAAACTTTTTCTCTCAACGGTTGTCAAAATATTTATGTTTATATTTGTTTTATTTCTTGTATTTTGTTTGCTCTCTGCCATTACTGTTACATCTTTCCTCTTCCTTCGTTTCCTTTAAATCAGACAAGGGACACAAACTCTTACTTGTCATTCCCGGTGAAACTGTCCCTATCTATTCACACCACTGAGATGGTCCTGCGCGTGACTTTACTTCATAACACAACAAACCTATCGAACTGTACATAAACAAGAATATTTATAGACCTAAATTTCTCATTTCAAGTCATCACTTTAACGCGAATCCCATTGGACGGACACGACATCATTCCACAAAATGGTTCAGCAGAGATTGAATATCTCCCCTGCAGGACTTACATCACAGGCGCAGACATATTAAAAAACTGCAATATATAGTGTCTGGAATATTCAAATGTAAGTGATAATAGAAACTAGAACTTCCAGCATCACAGTTTCTGCTTGACAAATGCAAAACGCTGGTGTACATTTCTGAGAAACCTACTTAGCAAAGCGCAACATCTGTGGCACAAAGTCTTCCCTTTTATTGCTCTTCTCAAGATTCCTTGGGGGCTGAAAGCGGATCACACGACGGAAAGTGAAGGAAACAATGAGAAAACCTGGGAAGATTACTTTAGAATATGCAAATTCCCAGAAGAAATATCACGCGACAGCTTGCAAATTGCTCTTTTATTACGTAACGGTCGGCCATTGTCTGTCGGCGAGAAGAGCATTGCGCAATGGCAAAATTAATTGGCATCATCGGGTTTCGGATTAATCTCTAGAATCTGACCAACGAAATCACGAGGTAACGCTGAGTGATAAAATGCTGCGCAGCGTACGAAGAAGAAAAGTTCAATACAATAGCAAGAGAGTTAGTAATGAAGGCGCGATAAGTATTAGGTGGTATCAGAAAGTTTACAGACTGTTCATAAAAAGAAGTACAGACTTGCTTTATTTTAAGTTGGTCACTGTCCCGTTCAATTTATTCCCTTTGCGCAGCGTCTCTTCCACGCCTGAAAAACACTACTGAAGTCTTTTCTTTTTCGAAAGCCATTCAATATCACCCGAATCTATAATGTCGAGCCCTTCTTTCAGTCTGGATAGATAAGGCGAAGTCACAGAAGGCTAATTTAGCTCAAATTTCATCGACATGGATCGTCGTTAGCCATCGCAGAAATCTCAACACCCTCGTCAAAACTCTGTTGCTTCTGATCTATGGTCAAGGACAAACTTCACAGCAAATCGCTATGCATGTTCAGGCAGGTTTTCCACGAGGATCTCCCGTCACAGATTCCATAACTGATGTCGGCCATGTGATGGAGCTGATGAACTGACTGTTCGGCGACGGTCCTCATGGTTAAGTCCATTAATTTCTCGACATTTTGTAGTGTTGTTCTGGTGACTGATTGCCCTTAGAGTTCACCATCTTAAACAGACACTTGACCGACTTTGAGACACGAATGTCATAAAAAAATCTGTGTTCGACCTAAGGGATGTTAGCCATCAGCCTGGAGGAGCATTTCGAGGACCTCTGTAGCAGCTGTGCCCAGCAAAATTTAATTCAGGCACTTTGCTGTCTTTGCCTGTCAGCTTAAGTTTAACAGAACGATCCCAACTCAAAGAGACAAAAGGGCATGTATAAATAGAACACAAGTAAAACAGTACGATCCCAAGTATCAGACTGACTCAACAGACTTGGGAGCAATGACCTTCACTGCCTCATGCATATGTGTCGAAACTGTTATGACAAGTACAGCCCTGGAACTCTCCACTACTACCTCGTATGTAATATCTATCTATCTATCTATCTATCTATCTATCTATCTATCTATCTATCTATCTATCTATCTATCTATCTATCTATCTATCTATCTATCTATCTATCTATCTATCTATCTGTCTGTCTGTCTGTCTGTCTGTCTGTCTGTCTATCTATCTATCTAAAATTTTGTTTAGTAGATAGTCATTTATAATGTATGTAGTTACTTCTGTACTGAGTGAATGTTTAAGAGCGAAACGTAAATGTTATATTTTATTTTATGTCTCTCAGCTTCAATGTTAATTATGTTTGTTATATGAACAGCATATTTGTAGAATGTCTGGAATAGAGTGAAAGATGTATGACAAAGGGCAGAATGTCAGACGGGCCTGCGTGCCCAATTCTTAACCCTTTTGAAATAAAGATCAATCAATCGATCAATCAATCTATCTATCTATCTGTCTGTCTGTCTGCCTGTCTGTCTGTCTGTCTGTCTGTCTACTCAACGTACGCGCAAGCTAGCGCAGCTTAAAAAGACTAGACGCGGCTTCTGTCCCGTATCCTCGTGTCCCTTCCTATGTTAACATCGTCTGTTAACATCTTTGAGATATTGCAAAGTCCTTTGTGCCCTTTCACAAATATTTTCATATTCAACAACATGGCCAGCGGCAAACAGGCACAGAAACGGAAACAAAAAAAAACCCCCAGCAATCTTGCAAACCTCTTCCTATCGATTTGTATCTGAACCGACATACGTAAAAGGTTTATGTAAAACGTCGTGGAAGACATCCATGATGTAGGTTTGGAAAACGTCCGTAAACACAAAAATTGAAACTTCACTTGAAAGTGCTGGGAAAAAAACGGAATCCCTTAAATAGCAAGCGTGAAAGGAAGCGCTCCATTCTTACTGCAAAGCCTGATGGTTCGAGTTCGATCCGAAGCGCTTCCAGTCAGTCAGTGGTAGAAATGGGTATCCGACTACTGCTGGTGCTAGAGAATGAATGACGGCCAAAACAAGACGCTAAACCACATCACTCAGTCTTGCTGCGACAGGTTAAAGAAAGAGCTGGCATTAACAACACATATCTGGGTGCATCTGTATAATAACAGGGCTACACAATAATTAGTGTATAATTATACAACTATACACGAAGCACTGCAGTAAAGGTATAGCTAAGTGCTCTATTCATTTTATTTATTTTTTTTTAACATAGGATTCACGTGAATGTATACTTTATCTCCCCTCTCTAATTCTTCGTCCTGTGTATGTTTCTATGATTAAGGCTCATACCGAAACGTCGCAACTTTGTAGTCGTTAAGTAATAAAGCTGTTCCTACTTTTTGTTTCCTAGTTTATACATTTTAATAACAGGACTATGTCTTTTTTTAATACCTACTGTTTGATAGAAGGCACTTACTGTAGTTAGGAAGCCTCACACAGCAGTCATTTTACTGTTATTTCTCTTTGACGTCAGTTCGCTGTAACAACAAACGGTTAGACCTAGCAAATTATGATACGTGGTGATGTGAACGTGTGTCTGATATACACAAGCGGTGTCGTAAACGCAAACTGAAGTGTGAAGTACTCGTATATACCTGGACAGAGTTACCTCGGTGAGACCGTCGGTGTAACTTAAACAACAGAGGCAGATTTATGAAATGTTCGTAAAAGAGATGGAGTTAAATTAAACGGAGTTAAAGATCTCAGATAAGATGGCAAAGTTTGTATTGATCCGTTCGGAAGCTTCAACTGTAACAGAATGTGTCAGGTACATAATTAAAGCAGAACTGACAAGGGTTTGCCATTAGTTAGAGTCTTTGCTCAAGAAAACTAAATTTTCTAAGCGTTTCTTTGGGCTACACAAATCGAATGAATTTATACTGACATAAATGATATATTATAAGTGGCTTTTTTTTTCTTTGTACAACTGACTACAATTTTTCACAAAGATCAATCAATCAAATGCCGTGCCGCGTGGAGTAGGCGATCATTTCTCTCCACATTTCCCTGTCTTTAGACTTGATTATGAGAACCGCCGGTGACTTTCTTCCTAACCACAATGACACCCCATCCAGTAACTTCTTTCTCTGTCTTCCTCTGTCTCTTCTTCCATCAATTTTTCCAGTTACCACAATGTGTTCCAATTTTCCTCTTCTCAGAAAATGTCCTACAGATCTCGCTTGCTGCCTCTAATCTTTGCTGTAATTTGCCTTTTATCTCCAGCCTCTCTTAATACTTCTTCGTTGGTTTTCTTAGCTGTCCATGGTACCTTCAACATCCTTCTTATGAACCACATTTCCATGGCCTCCATTTCTCGCTGTACTCTCTTATTCATAGACCATGCTTCACAGCCATAAAACAAAATTGGCTCAATGTAACATTTAAGTACTCAGAATCTTGTTTTAATTGATATGGATCTGTTGCACAAGATGTTTCTCATTTTCTAGAATGCTGACTTGGCCTGAGCACGTCTGCTTTTTATTTGTTTGTGACATTTCCCATAATTTGTTGTAATTCTTCCTAAATACTTGAATCTATCAATTTGTTTCAGTTCTGTGCCATCGACGGTAATGCTACATTTTGGTGGTATTCTTTTCTTTGAGATGACCATCACTTCAGTCTTCATTGTATTCAGACTGAGACATTTACTTTTACTTTAACGAACCACGACGTCCAGAAGAGCCTGTAGCTCCCCTTCACTTTTAGCAATCAGGACTGTGCCGTCTGCATATCTTAAGTTGTTAAGGTTGTACTCGCCAGTTGATATTCCTGGCAAGCTCTCTATATTTCTCATTATGTTTTCGCTGTACAATGAAAAGAGGTAAAGAGATAGAACATATCCTTGTCTCACTCCAATTTTATGTCTTGGAATGCTCCTATTTGGTTCTCGACCTTCATTGCTGCTGATTGCTGCCACTATATGTTTTTGATGAGTTTCAGATCTTTCCCATCTATGTTGATGTCTTCCAGCATTCTTATAATTTCTGTGTGTCTCACTTTATCAAATTCTTTATAGTAGTCTATGAAGCATAAGTATAGGTCCGTCGTTACTTCTATTGATCTTTCCATCAATGTTCTCAGTATATATAAAAGGCATTACTTGTGGCTTTTCCTTCGACGACCCCACACTGTTCTTAGCGATTTTCGGTTTTATTTTGCCCCTGACCCTTCTCATGACAGTACGAAGCAGGATTTTGGTAACATGCCTCATAAGACTAATGGTTCAATGGTCTTCACATTCAACTGCACCTTGTTTCTTTGGCAGGGTAATGAAAACTGATTGCAATAGGTCTGATGGGACATAGTTACTGTTATAGCTGTCATTCAGCAATCTGACAATTATTTCTATGCCAAGCTCTCCTAATACTTCCAATTCTTCCTTGGCGATTTTATCTGGTCCTGGTGCTTTGTTGTTCTTCATGTGTTTAATGTCTTCTTCCACTTCTGCTTTTAATATGAGAGGCCCTTCATTATTATTTCGTATATTTATTTCGCTTCTATTGTCCTCATAGAGTTCTCTAATGTATTCGCACCATCGTGCCATTACTTCATCTCTGTCCATTACTGTATGCCCCTCCTTTGACTCCAGGCAACCAGTATTGTGGTATGCCCTTTTTTGTTAACTCCTTTATTTGTTTGTACATATCTCTTGCGTGTCCATGATGGTGTGTCTCTATTTCACTACATTTCTTATTTACCCACTCTTCTTTAGCTTTATTGCATTTGTGACTTATTTCTTTATTTATTTTGTAATATTCATCTTTATCTTCCTTAAAACTTCTTTTCCGATCCATTAGTTGCAAACTTTCTTCTGTCATCCACCCCTGTTTAGCGTGTCTTTTATTTGGAGGTAGGATTTCGATAGATGTTTGCTGAATAGAGTCTTTAAGCATATTCCATTGTTCATCAATCGTTTCAATCTTCTCTATAGCATTATACCTATTATGTACTATGGTCCTATATTGTTCCTGTATTGCCTTATCTTTCCGTAACAGCTCTCTATCTATTTCTTTGTTTTTAGCTGCAACCTTTAACCTCTTTAGCCTGATTCTCACTTTTCCTACGACTGGGATGTGGTCACTGTTGCAGTCTGCGCTTGGTCTTGTTTTCACGGATATTAGTGAGTTCCTGAATCTTCTGGTGATCATAATGTAATCTGTCTGGTTACGTATGTTATTATTTGGGCTTTTCCATGTCCATAGTCGCCTAGGGTGTTGTTGAAACCAAGTATTTCCTATTATCATTATATTCTTTTCTGCCCACTCAATCAACATCTCTCCTCTTTTACTTCTGATACCTAGTCCATACTTGCCAGTAGCTTCATTGACAAGGCAGAATCATGACAGTTGGCGCCAGACGTTTAAATGGCTTCTTAAAAAAAAAACGTTTTAAACATAACAACCACAGTCTTATAAAATCTGTAGCTATGACTTCGTAGTTTTAAACTGTTGCAAATGGTACAATTAAGTATTGCGTCTTCTCCTAACACAAGATAGCGTCCGTGATGCCTGATAGCAAAACCTTTTGATGTGATGTGGGCGTTGTTTGGTGGCTAGGATTTAAATCTGCGGGAGAGAAAGAGTAACAAAAAGTAACAAAACAAATACTTCTTATGAAAGTAACAGTTTAAATGTAGTATTTTGTCTTTATATATAAAGAAAAGAGTCTTGAAATGCTATGTCGAGCCGGTATGAGAGCTAATCATATGTCGTTAACAAAAGCAACAGCAAGATCATTAGAAGCATCTGAAATGTGGCTCCTATGAAGAATGCTAAGAATGCTACGGACAGCAAAACTAACAAATAAAGAATGCCTAAGAAAAGCCAATGAGAAACGAACTTTAACAAACACACTACGGGGGAGACCGTCTAAGTTCATTAACCATATAATGAGAAGAGAAAGAATCAAAAATATCATGAGGACAGGGAAAATTGAAGGCAGGAGACGAAGAGGCGGAGTAAGAGAGAAAACCTTAGAAAGTTTGACAAAATGGCACGGGAGAAGCACAAGAACAGAAGTGATGGAAAGCATAAATATCCGAAACTGTGGTCGCCGTTGCTTCCACTCCCGGCACACGATGATGATTAATATACATGACTAATGTCAGTCCAGATTTAATAGAGAAAGGCATAGAGCACTAAGCCGAATGTATGAACTGTATGAAGGCCGTTCTTAATATAGGGATAAAGACTAGACTGAGATATTTACAACAAGGAAAGACTGGACCATCGCTCTGGGAGGTGTAGTTACGTAAATTATAGCCAGCAACTGGTTTAAATCTTTACACAATGTTCAGTGACTGCATTGCCCTCTCCCAACCGACTCCAATTCCCCCACCCCCAAATCCCCTGGTCCCTCCCCCCTCCTTTAAAACAAAACCCCCAAAGGACTACTTGCCAGCGCGTATGACGAGAGAAGATGCACTCGAGACTTTGAAGAACCTCCATGATTTATGTATCGATCTTCCCTCCAATTAGCGCGAGCAGGAGAGAGAGAGCTGAAAAGAGCATAATTAAAACGCTGAAAAGGTTAGTCGTTTCTCTAATAATGCAGAAAGCTTTTAAGCTGTTTCAAGTCTGTTCTGAATATCTGATTTTGTTCCGTCCCTTTATATTTGTCGCTACTTAAAAAGTTTCTCTCGTTGAAAACTACATTTTTCTATGCTTTTATGTCCGATTTTTTTTCACCACGGAAGATTTATTTTGCATGTTGACATGCTGCTTATATACGTATAATTTTTGTGTAACTTTTACTTTATTATTTTCTTATAGTTAAATGGATTCACTTTAACTGTACGTGTTCTGTTATGTCTGTCGCTATGATTGCGCTGGTTTCTGTTTGTTTTAGAAGATTGTTGTGAGAAAGTAGATGACAGCTGTTAATGAAAACCTCTGTCATCGTTTTGCTAAAAGAAAAAAAACATTTATCATTACAGCAGTGACATTTATTTCACAACTCTTACATAATTTTTTTTTCTTTTCCTTCAAACAACTACATAAATGTGTAACAGCGTAAAATCCATATTTTCACACGATTAACAAGTTTCTCACTCCCCTCTCTCTTGCATTCCATGCCATTAATGTTCATCGCCCCAGATACAATCTACCTCCATTAACCTCTATAATAGTTTTATTATTTACATTTCTATATTTTTTATTGTACTTTGTATTACTTGTATTTTTTTTTAATGTGTGGGAAGTGTGAACACGTTTTGTTTCCTTTCGGCCGGCCGGCCGGCACGAAAGCGAAAAGAAACATAGTTCCGGAAAAAGTTGTGAGTTGCTAGTTTGCTAGTAAGATTCTTCATTCAGTCGGGAACATGGCCCAGGTGATGTAGGGAACAATGTTATCGTTTTTCTGCGTGGAAGTCTTCGTCTTGTGTTTTCAGTAATTCTGCATTGTTGCTGAGAAAGTTTGTTTTTGCAATGATCTCCGACTGCGCCTCCTTAGTGTTTTTGTTATGTATAAGTCATAAGTAAGTTGTTAAGGAAATGGGTAAGAAGAAGATAGGTTAAATGAAACATTGTATTGCAGGCCTGAAGATGGGTTTGGGCAGGTTAAGAAACATAATTTGTCTATAGTGATGTGATCGTTTATGTGGATGGCCAGTCATGTATAATATGTGTTAATCTTGAAATACTGGGACATTTTCAATGTAATTAACGTCTAAACTAGGACATACTTTGCAAGGAATACTTTTTACGCTAATTATTGAAAAAAAATAATAAAAACAATAAGAGAAGAAAAACCATTAAGTTAATTAACAAACATGCTGAAGTTAGACACTTTACTGTGTACAGGTATTCGACATTCGCCGTTCGAAACCTTTAAGTACACTAGACTTACAAGAAACAATATTAATGGAAACCTTCACGTACACTACACTTACAAGAAACAATATTAATGGAAACCTTCACGTACACTACACTTACAAGAAACAATATTAATGGAAACCTTCACGTTCACTAGACTTACAAGAAACAATATTAATGGAAACATTCACGTACACTACACTTACAAGAAACAATATTAATGGAAACCTTCACGTTCACTAGACTTACAAGAAACAATATTAATGGAAACCTTCACGTACACTACACTTACAAGAAACAATATTAATGGAAACCTTCACGTTCACTACACTTACAAGAAACAATATTAATGGAAACCTTCACGTTCACTAGACTTACAAGAAACAATATTAATGGAAACCTTCACGTTCACTACACTTACAAGAAACAATATTAATGGAAACCTTCACGTACACTACACTTACAAGAAACAATATTAATGGAAACCTTCACGTACACTACACTTACAAGAAACAATATTAATGGAAACATTCACGTTCACTAGACTTACAAGAAACAATATTAATGGAAACCTTCACGTTCACTAGACTTACAAGAAACAATATTAATGGAAACCTTCACGTACACTACACTTACAAGAAACAATATTAATGGAAACCTTCACGTACACTACACTTACAAGAAACAATATTAATGGAAACCTTCACGTTCACTAGACTTACAAGAAACAATATTAATAGAAACCTTCACGTTCACTAGACTTACAAGAAACAATATTAATGGAAACCTTCACGTACACTACACTTACAAGAAACAATATTAATGGAAACCTTCACGTACACTACACTTACAAGAAACAATATTAATGGAAACCTTCACGGTCACTAGACTTACAAGAAACAATATTAATAGAAACCTTCACGTTCACTAGACTTACAAGAAACAATATTAATGGAAACCTTCACGTACGCTACACTGACAAGAAACAATATTAATGGAAACCTTCACGTACACTACACTTACAAGAAACAATATTAATGGAAACCTTCACGTACACTACACTTACAAGAAACAATATTAATGGAAACCTTCACGTACACTAGACTTACAAGAAACAATATTAATGGAAACCTTCACGTTCACTAGACTAACAAGAAACAATATTAATGGAAACCTTCACGTTCACTAGACTTACAAGAAACAATATTAATGGAAACCTTCACGTACACTACACTTACAAGAAACAATATTAATGGAAACCTTCACGTTCACTGGACTTAAGAAACAAACTTAATGAATACCTTAATGTATATTAGACTTTAACGTCTGTCTTCAGCTTCTTATCACAATCCCAAGCTTATAATTAGGTCAGTGTCCACTTTATTTTTCCCTTTTCCCACTATCGTACGACGTTTACATTTACAATCTTTAACTTTCGATAAAAAGGAAATTCTTTCTTTTTTTCTTCAACAGTTCCACTTGAAACAATATCATGAGTAATGTTTTCCATTGATATTTCCTTGACAAAATACATGTCATGACATCATAACTGCATACGCTATCTTACACGAGGAAAATTACAGCTCGGAGACTTGGAGAATCGAGGCGAAACTCGTGAGCACGAGAGAAAGAAATGTCACAAAGATAATTACTTAGTTTTTACCTGCCTTACATGTTACCTTCGCGTGCCTTAGTGGTTGCGTATCTTCTGTAGTTCGATATAGTCTCAGATTTTCATTGTGATGTTTCTTTTTCTCAGCTCTGTGTGTTTTAGAATGTCAGTAGCTGACTATCACATGTGAGTTTATTATACTGTAAGCGTTTTTTTAATGCCTCGTATTACAATCGCTTTGTTTTGTATGTGATAGAATTACATGAGGTAATTTTTTTTTAACTTCAGAGCTGGCCAAATCCTCTTGCCACGATCTACCATATCTGGCATATTGTGTCAAATTATTCTGGCACCAACCACCCAGATATGGCAAGTGTGCCACATTCTCTTGTCACGAACTACACAGATATGGCAAAGTGTGTCAAATTATTCTGCCACCAACCACCCAGATATGGCAAGTGTGCCACATTCTCTTGTCACGAACTACACAGATATGGTAGGTGTGCCACATTCTCTTGCCGCGAACTATACAGATATGGCAAATGTGCCACATTCTCTTGACACGAACTACACAGATATGCCAAGTGTGCCACATTCTCTTATCACGAACTACACAGATATGGTAAGTGTGCCACATTCTCTTATCACAAACTACACAGATATGGCAAGTATGCCACATTCTCTTGTCACGAACTACACAGATATGGCACGTGTGCCACATTCTCTTGACACAAACTATCCAGATGTGGCTCAGTATTCAGTATTCTCTTGTCACAAATGGCAGTTAAACCGCAACAAATATAAGGAAACAAAATAATTAAACATATAGCGAACCCATGTTTCAACCAAAATAGTTTTAAAATGGAGGCTTTTTTTAGGAAATAAAAGACAACTAAATCTGAATTGTCAGTTTCCTGTAGCTTTCGTTGCTTGAAATATGAAAGTAGCTTTCAAATATTTCAGTAAGTCTTTTCAAGATCCGTTTCTTAGACCATCTATGCTTTACAGCTGAAAGTAGCTCCCCCCCCCTCCTCTCTTTCTCTTCCTTCCTCCCCCACCCCCATATCTTTCTCTCTCTCTTCCTCCCTCCCCCATCTCTCTCTTTCTCTTCTTCCCTCCCCCATCTCTCTCTTTCTCTTCCTCCCTCCCCTTCTCATCCTCCCTCCCCATCTCTCACTCTCTTTCTCTTCCTCCCTCTCCCATCTCTCTCTTTCTCTTCCTCCCTCCCCCATCTCTCTCTCTTTCTCTTCCTCCCTCCCCCATCTCTCTCTCTTTCTCTTCCTCCCTCCCCATCTCTCTCTTTCTCTTCCTCCCTCACTATCTCTCTATCTTTCTCTTCCTCCCTCCCCCATCTCTCTCTCTTTCTCTTCTTCCCTCCCCATCTCTCACTCTCTTTCTCTTCCTCCCTCCCCCATCTCTCTCTCATTCTCTTCCTCCCCCGCCCCATCTCTCTCTTTCTCTTCCTCCTTCCCCCATCTCTCTCTCTCTTTCTCTTCCTCCCTCCACATCTCTCTCTTATTCTCTTCCTCCCTCCCCCATCTCTCTCTCTTTCTCTTCCTCCATCTCTCTCTTTCTCTTCCTCCCTCCCCATCTCTCTCTTTCTCTTCCTCCCTCTCCTCTCTCTCTTTCTCTTCCTCCCTCCCCATCTCTCTCTTTCTCTTCCTCCCTCCCCATCTCTCTCTTTCTCTTCCTCCCTCCCCATCTCTCTCTGTCTCTCATTGTCTTCCTCCCTCCCCCATCTCTCCTCTTTCTCTTCCTCCCTCCCCATCTCTCTTTCTCTTTCTCCCTCCCCATCTCTCTCTCATTCTCTTCTTCCCTCCCCTATCTCTCTCTCTTTTTCTCTTCCTCCCTCCCCCATCTCTCTCTTCCTCCCTCCCCCATCTCTCTCTCTTTCTCTTCCTCCCTCCCCCATCTCTCTCTTTCTCTCTCTCTCTCTCTCTCACTCTCTCTCTGTCACTGTGTTATTTTCTAAACCATTTATCGTTTTATTCTGACTATAAACACGCTGACATTTATCGTGCATGTGAACGTTAAACGTTAGGAAGAAGTATTTTCGACAATAGTGGGAGAGATTTTTAAAACATTCTCAAAGAAATGTCTAGTTAAAACAGGACTAGACGCATTTACCTGCCGTGAAGGACAGCAGACGCTGATTCAAGTCACGTTACTTAAGTCATTTGTTTTCATTACACGTAATCTTCTTACATCTTACATTCTTCCCATGCCTTTAATCGTCACATAGGGCTTGCTTAGTAGTTCGGCAAGTTTTCTTATTTTCGGCCAGCTTTTCAACCTCATCCCCATGGTGGTGGAGTCTGCTAAAGAAGCATTGCACCCTCCCCCCCCCTGCTTTTTAACTGTACTCCAGGACTGAAAAAGTAGCCGCCATAACCCACTCCCACGCCGATACGATGCTGTGCCTCAACATCTTTACAGCATCAGCTGCAAAGAACAACAGCTCGCAGTTACAGGGAGTTTGTACAAGTACAAGTTTCAACATCATTAAGGGATTTTATGCCAATTAAATTGGCCTAACTTAACAATGTCCTCTTTAGAGTTTCACTATGGGGTCGACTTCTTTTTCTTTACCCTGTTGTGGTCCACTTGACAGCTTGTTTTGAGATTCTCCGACTGGTTCTTCTCATCACGTGGCCGACATATGTCCATGCCCTTTTCTTCTGATCACCCATGAGACAGGTTGTTGTTAGTTCATCTGCCTATATCTGCGTTCCATAGACATTTGTTTTCAAAATATTACACACAGTAAGAAGTTGTAAATTGTTTAACTCAACACAGGTTACAACCAGAAAAAGAGACACTTGGACGGAGACAATAACTATATACCTGGCTCAGTTCTGAATTTATAGAATAATCAAGTTTTTATGTGAAATAAATTGACCATGAATTGATCTTCGTTACAGTTCTCCTTGGACTTGAAAGTTTTCTGGACTAAACTGAATATGGACTCAAGGTGGAGTGTAATCTTTGGTGTTTACTACTTGGTCCGGAAGCGCTCATAATGAAATGAAATGTAATATTATGAATAAAGATGGTCGCAATAAGGAGATTTTCAGCGAGACATTATGTCCAGCACGGACATGTGACATGGACATGTGACACGGACATGTGACACGGACATGTGACACGGACCATGAGTTATTAATAGCAGACATGAAGATAAAGATAAAAAAGACAGTTAAGCGGATCAAGACCATTTCGCTTTGATCTTACAAAAATACTAGAACAATATGGCATAGACGTGAAGAACTGTTTCGATATCCTGATGGCTGTACAGATGAATTAGCTACACAGGCCAGAGATATCTTAATAACAACAGATAAAATCATGGTTCCAGTAAAGAAAACACAAAAGAATGGATAGATTACAGCAGGCACACTAGAACTCATACAACAATGTAGAGAAATGAAGACGCAATGGAAAGTGACAAACAACAACAAACAAACAACAAAAAAGATAAATATACATTTTTAACACAAGAAGTACGAAGAAACACAAGAGAAGACTAAAAACAATACATACAAGATTGTTGTGAAAGAATAGAAGGACATCAAAAGTGTGGAAGAGATAGTGAAATGAAATTAAGACACTGACTAGAAATGTCACATCTAAGCTAAATGTAATTTGTGATGAGATGGGCAATACCTTGACAGAGACAGAGGAAATTCTAGAAGGATGGAGGGAATATTGCAGAGCTTTATATTGCAGTATGAAACAACTGACTGTGAAAGCAGAAATCAAGAGTGTGAATTATTATTGGAGGAGAAAGAACTCGAACCGACAATAGAAGAAGTTTATAGGCAATAAACAATCTGAAAAATTATAAACCACCAGGATGAGATGAGATAACAGCTGAATTTATTAAAGCAGGAGGAAAGAAATGTGCAACAATTTATCATGCACTGTGTAAAAAGATATGGCATTCAGGTATTTGGCCAAAAGAATGGAAAAGAATTGTATTCGTACTACTGCAACAAAAAAAACCGTGAAATTATTACAAACTACAGACTGTTGCCCTGATTAGTCATGCCAGTAAAACATTGTTAAAAATCATAATGGGTAGACTTCGTAAAAAAATAGAATAAGTCATTATTGCGAAAGCTGGTTTCAGGCAAGGAAGAGGATCAAGAGATCATTCATTTGCATGTCCCTTGTGGAATTTTGCCTCCCTAACAGCACTCCTGTAGGCCTCTCGGCTGTGACCAGGATGGTCTGCTGCTGATGCATCCATTTGCAGATCATCAACGATGTCTTGCAGCCAACTTCGCCTTGGAAGACCCTCTCTTTCTTTTACCCATTATGTACCATTTCAAGACCGTCTTCTCTAGATTATCATGACGTTTAATGTGTCCAAAATATTTCAGTTTTCTCTCTTTAGTTCTCTTTGCTAGACAGCCTTCTTCAATACACCAACCATAACATATACATATATAAACATCGGCATTCACAATATTGATGTCAAAGACATGTGATAAAAATGCAGTTATTTGTGTCACGCAAAGGAAATCCTTCACCGACATGGCATAGAACATGCGGAAACAGAGAAATACCATAACCTTAAAAGAAAACACTGAGATCAGAAATAAAAATGATGTATAACTAAATGAAAGAACATTTGACTGTTTGCTACGTTTAGAAGAACAACTTTGGAAGAATTTCTTGTAGTTTGTTTCGTTCTCTCCTCACGATACAGTTCTCAGATACAAATGTCTGTTATAAGACTTCGTATCTTTGAACTAATGTTGTGTCCTAAAGCTCTCACAACTCTGTCTCTCTACTCTGTGAGCTTCCCTACGTATTAGTCTGCCCCCGCCACCAGCTCATACCCACGACCAGACAAATCTATTTTCCTCTGGCACCATCTACTTGTCAGGCTAAACGCTTACTTCCCTCTAAAGTGGCGGCCATGATTACAGTACTTGACGATGTTTGTGCTGGGCAGACAATGTTAAATAAATTGCTCTGAAGTATTCTAGAAATTTGCCTGTTTGATCAAGACTAAACTTATTTTTCAGTGAAAATGCCCAAAAGGGGAGAGGAAATTTGAAATGTTTGTTTTAGAAGTACATGAGGATGCTCCAGGCTGTAGGTCTGGCCACTGAGGCTCACTTAGCTGGAGGCTTGTATTTAACCTTGGAAGTCGGAATTTTCTAACAGGAAGTTCCAGTACGTAAAATAAATTCATAGGATGTCCAAAAGGAATTTATAAGGTGTTTTTTTTATCTCTGTCTTTACGCGTCCTCGCACTCGATTTTGACTAATGATGATGATGATGACGATGATGATGATGATGATGATGATGGTACACTCGTCGCTTTATGACAAAACACCATTGAAATGTCTGGTCCCCACTTGACGTAGTCTGATTAACACCTATCTCACAGAACTGAATGTACGTAGGCAGCAGGTTCGTCCAGTCTTACGGTCAGCATGTCCCACTGTTAAAATGGTTGAGGACTTGTTTAACAAACAGAATAATGTTAACGTTATTAACAAAACTGAAAATGCGGATGGTGTGATGGTCATTTCACAGTTTTAAACGAAGCTGTGATGTGCGATGTGTTTTAGTCTCCTAACTGACAGTTTGTCAAGTACATTCCTCGACAGTAGAAATTGTGAAACAGCGAGAACTAATCACTCGTCCATGGAACTCGCCCAGTTCTTTATTGCCTTCATTTTCCCTTTAATTGGCTTAAAAAGCTCAGTTATTAGAGAGCATGCCTTATGCATGAAATTGATTGTCAATTCTTTGATGGTCTGTTATATCTATAAGCGTATACTGGGTACAGTGAAGTTTTGAGATCTATTTTATTTACACTGAAGTATGAGAACACAGTTTTGTAGAATTAGACCTCGATAAATCGTGGACAAAGCACTTTAGTGAGACTTGAGAGAAGGAAAAATCACAAGAGAATTACCTGGGATTCGAATCACGAACTGCGGTAGGACAAGCAGCCATCCAGCTACAAGAGAACAGCGTGCCAATGAACTACACTATCTAGCAACAAAAAGACGTTTGAAAACGAAGACATCAGTACCTGTCTAGACGACACGAGGATAGTGACACCCGGAAAGAAACGAGGTCATGACACAGAAATTCCGTAGCTTAGATTCAGTCTCTCATCAGGTACCAACTTTTTCAGACAAATATACATACACAACCAGGTAATCTGTTCTCTCTCTCTCTCTCTCTCTCTCTCTCTCTCTCTGTTCTCTCTGTTCTTTCGTGGCAAGACGGCTGCTCGTCCTACCGGAGTCCGTGGTTTGAATCCCAGATAATTCTCTTGTGACTTTTATTTCTCTCACTTCTAAAAGTGCTTCGTCTACGATTTATTTTCCAGGTCTAATCCCATCTGTTACTTCACTGTAAGAAAACCTCGTTGTTTCCTATTTATAAAAAAAAATGGTTCCTATATTAATTATAAAATCGATGTACTTTGAAAAAAAAGTAAAAATAAGCGCAATGTAGAAAGACTAATGGCTGTAATGAATATCTGAAAGTAAGAGTAATATATGACAAAATCGAGCTTTCCTAATGTCGTTGCCCATGGGCAAACTAGGATCTACGACCTACAGAACAGGATGTGCAGCTTCGGTTTAAAAAAAAAAAACAAACTTTCTACTGACACCAACCAAAGACCCATTTCTTGAACAAGCTTAGTATAGGTATTAATCTGTAGACATTTCAGGTATGAATCTGTAGACATTTCAGTTATGAATTATATTAGCACAGGCAAGGTAAAAAAAAAAACTTCGACGATTTTCCTCGGTCAATTCTTCATCATTACCCAGCAGGCTACAGGAATTGAAAACAAAATCCTCGTTAACTGTATGAAGAATGAGAAATTTTCCCACATCTTTCTCTTTATATTCCTATTATTAGAAATCAAATTATAAACCTTCATTACTAGAAATACAACCTTGTACGTGGGCAGTCACACAGTGAGTGTTCGCCGATCAGGTAGAAAATTGTGGTGTTTCTAACTGAATCATCCAGCACAATTACTGCAATGATTGTCCGTTTGTATTTAAATTTTTTTTTTTAATTACAGAAGAGAATGTAACAAACTTATTCGAGTAATTCACATTTTCAGAGTTTGTTTCGTAACAAAAGTTGAAACATACTTATTTTCTTTTTGAAACATTTTTTTTTTATAAACGAGGCTTTCGTACGGTAAAGTAAGAGAACAGTTTTGTGGGAATAGGCCTCGAAAAAAATCGTAGATAAAGCACTTTAGTGAGACGTGAGAGAAAGAAAAATCACAAGAGAATTACCTGGGATTCGAACCACGGACTCTGGTAGGATGAGCAGCCGTCTAGCCACGAGAGGACATCGTATTAACGAACTGGGATATCGCGCACCCACCAAGGTGTGCTTTTTGTATGTTTTTTTTCTTGTACGTTTTCTTTTTAGGCAAATAACAGGGGTCATAGTTGTAGGTTTAAAGTGCCTTCATCATTTTGATGTTTCATTTCGTGAAATAATGAGTTGTAGCAACTCTCTGAGAATCCAACGTTTTCTCAGGTGTTACTCGTAGCTGTGAGGTCTGGGGTGTGAGGTCTGGGGTGTGAGGTCTGTGGTGTGTTGTGTGAGGTCTGGGGTGTGAGGTCTGTAGTGTGAGGTCTGTGGTGTGCTGTGTGAGTCT
This sequence comes from Achatina immaculata, assembly GCA_009760885.1. Lineage (NCBI taxonomy): Eukaryota > Metazoa > Mollusca > Gastropoda > Stylommatophora > Achatinidae > Lissachatina > Lissachatina immaculata. Next base: position 64,717,473 of record CM019716.1, on the reverse strand, counting down.
GTGGTGTGTTGTGTGAGGTCTGTGGTGTGTTGTGTGAGATCTGTGGTGTGTTGTGTGAGGTCTTTGGTGTGAGGTCTGTGGTGTGTTGTGTGAGGTCTGTGGTCTGTTGTGTGAGGTCTGTGGTGTGTTGTGTGAGGTCTGGGGTGTGAAGTCTGAAATGTGAGGTCTGTGGTGTGAGGTCTGGGGTGTGCTGTGTGAGTCTGTGGTGTGAGGTCTGAGGTGTGTTATGTGAGGTCTGGGGTGTGAGGTCTGTAGTGTGAGGTCTATGGTGTGCTGTGTGAGGTCTGTGGTGTGTTGTGTGAGGTCTGAGGTGTGTTGTGTGAGGTCTGTGGTGTGTTGTGTGAGGTCTGGGGTGTGAGGTCTGAAATGTGAGGTCTGAGGTGTGTTGTGTGAGGTCTGTGGTGTGGTGTGTGAGGTCTGGGGTGTGAAGTATTCTAAAGTGTGAGATGTGATATTAATGTGTGATGTTTGTGGTCTGAGGTATGAGATCTGTGGTCTTAGGTGTGAAGTGTGATGTCTGAAGTGTGAGGTATATGTTCTAAGGTGTAAGATGTGATATCTGATATGTGAGGTTTGTGGTCTGAGGTGTGAGGTCTGTGGTCTAAAGTGAGAGGTTTAATATCTGGTGTGTAAGGTCTGTGGTCTGAGGTGTGAGGTCTGTGATCTAAGGTGTTAGGATTAATATCTGGTGTGTAAGGTCTGTGGTCTGAGGTGCGAGGTCTGTGGTGTGATGTCTGTGGTCTGAGGTGTGAGGTCTGTGGTGTGATGTCTGTGGTCTGAGGTGCGAGGTCTGTGGTGTGATGTTTGTGGTCTGAGGTGTGAGGTCTATGGTCTGGGGTGTGAGGTCTGTGGTCTGAGGTGTGAGGTGTGATAGTTGATGTGTGAGGTCTGTGGTCTGAGATCTGATATATGAAATCTATGGTCTGGTATGATATCTGAGATGTGAATCTATTTTCTGAGATGTGAAGTGTGATATCTGAGATGTGAAGGCTGTAATCTGAGATCTGAAGTGTGAGGTGGTGTGAGTAAGCAATCTTTTAAAAGGTCATGATTTATGATGGTGAATTAATTCTAGAAAAGATGTGGTTCTGGAGAAAGATGCAATAGGTACTCTGGACAGAAGGAACTTTCAGCGGAAACTACTTTAGTTAAAAAATAAGAAAACGGCAGCAAAATGCCTTGGCCATAGCATGTGAAGAAAGAAGATGAAGAATTTGGTAATAAAAACGAAAAAAATGTATCTCATCCACCTGATTAAGTTAGTAGGTCAGTAAGTGCCGTCATCCACTAGTGCACTCTGGAGGCATCCGTTAGTAAGCGATCGTCTAGTATATATTTTCTTCTTCTTCTTTTAGATTACATAGTTCTAGTCTCAGACAGCTATATGTATTATCGGGAATAATTATGTCTTATTTTGGAGATTTTGCTTTGATCCACGTGGTTTGTCTTCCAGTGTGTGGTATCCTGTCTTCTTATCTTATATCTTGTATCATTCCAGTGCCGTTAAACGTCACATAGGGCTCGCAAGGTAACTCACCAAGTTTTCCTATTTTCGGCGAGCTTTTCAACCTCATCAAGGGATTTTATGCCTACTGAACTGGCATCTCTTAACAATTTCCTCTTTTTAGAGTTTCACGTGGTCGACCTCTTTTTGTCCTGTGGTATCCTGTGGCCAGAAAACAATCCTCCAGAAGGTTTTAGTTTTTATTGTCTGCAGAAATTCATCAGTTTTCACTGAAAGTTGAAAGTCTGGCTTCTAAAAAGGAGTTTTTTTTGGTCATATTCTTGTTTTTCTCTGTCTTGATCTTTGTCCGTGTACTGTTAGATGTTGAGGGTAATTTGCCTCTTATGTCCGACTGACACGCGTTATATTGCTTGACGTATTGTCTCATAATTACTCTTCAACGTGTCATTTACTGTCTCCATCCATCTTCTTCTGGGGCTCGTCCTTTTTTTGTCTGGTTGTTGGTACTTTTGATCGGTTTGCTTTTACAAAGAGATTCACCTTCATCTGATCGCCAAACCAGATAGTTAATCCTTTGTTTCTCGGATCCCTCTCTCTCTCTCTCTCTCTCTCTCTCTCTCTCTCTCATTTACTACCTTTCACAAGTATCTTATTTCGCAGATGAACATTTTTCTTTCTCCGTCATTGCATAATGTCTCTGTCTGGCATTGTTGGTAAGAGAATAGCAAACGTTGTCTGAAGTCCTTATCTGAACACTTGCAAACGTTACGACTGGGGTAAACTGATTGATTTGATTGATAAGCCAATTCTTTATTTTCTGGTCGTATTCTCGTTTCTATGGTCTCTCTTCATTTCTCAGTGAAGGTAAATACCCTACCAAGATATTTGAATTCATGGATTGATTTTTTTCCAGGTTATATCACACGGATTCAATCTAGAAATTGTACTGAAAGTATTGAGAATTAGATTAATGGTTTCCTTGGCATTTTTTTTCTGTACCTAGCCAAATAAGATGTCTAGCAGCATTATACTACAGGTAACGAATAGCAAAGTAATATATTGATGGTTTTTAAAGATGTGATAATTTGTAGTATTCACAGTGGCGCCAGTTAAGGAAGTACTATAAATAAACAGAAAATCACGTGATTTAGTCTTCCTTTATTTTAACGCATGAAAATATCACGCGCGGAGGTATCTTGATCAGTTCAGTGGCTCTCTGAGAGATATTTTATGCCTGACAAACCCTCCCTTGAAATCAATACACCCGTTTTCTTCAAGGATCTCCACGTGACAGCCATCATATTCGGAGCTGGCAGGTTCCGGTGTACCTCCTGAAAACAGGTGACATCGCTCGTGAAAAAAAAAATTAACTGAACAATTCGATGCTTTTCGTACAGATAATTACATGCATTTTAGTGCCACTGAATTTGGGTCTCCGTCTGGCGCGAGAGGGGGGGGATGTTGGGGAGAGAGAGAGAGAGAAGGGATTCAACTCCGCTGTCTCGAAACTGAAGTAATCCATAAAAAACCCCCCAAAAAAACTAAAGCCTAATTCAGCTGAATAAAGGTCTAATTTTGTTTTACAGTCACTGCTTTCACGCGTGCAGCTTCAATTTCGACTGAAATAGAGCTTGTAAATTATATCACACAGCAGAGGGCGTTCGTGGTGTCTCTGCATTAAATGATAGTTATCTAAGGTGCTATACTACAAGAAATTAATATTGAAGAAGGTTGACTAGTAAGGAAGATTAAACATAGAATACTAATATTTTGGGCATAATAAACGTCATGAGAATTTAAAGAAGTCCGTCTTGGAAGAGTACATAATGAGAACAAAAAAGAAAGATAGGAAGACCAAGGCGAAGTTGGCTGCAAGACACTGTCGATGATCTGCGAATGGACGCATCAGCAGAAGGCCATCCTGCTCACAACTGAGAGGCCTACAGGAGAGCTGTTAGGGAGGCAAAGTCCCACAAGGAACATGCAAATAAATAACTGACTGATATCTTAGCTGCTGCACAACTGACAACCTAAACCACCACCTAACAGTTTCCCCTTGTATATTCGTTTCTTTCTTTTTTGTTTCACTGTTCCATCTGCAACTTTTCGTCAAGTATCACATTCTCTTCAAGAGAAAGATTCCTTATCGTCTATAGAAACAAGTACATCATGTGTGGAACTATATTCAAGATTCATTAGCAGTTGTTTCCAGATTTGTGTTTGGACTTTAACAGACAAAGAAAAAAAAATCTTTCTTGCACGTGTTTTTATTTGTGAGTTTTCTCCCTTTTGGTGTGTTTTCTAATCCAGCGGAGATATCTGCCTCTTCCACTTTATTCTTTCAAGAATGAAATTTAGTTCGAAAGGTGCATGGCAGATTACTTTATTAAATTATTAATTACTATAATGTGAGATTTCGCTTTGCAACTTCACCATAAATATCACTTTGTGTCTGTTTTTTCCGCGTGTTGTCTTACGATAAATTAGAAGAAAAGAGATGGGAAAAGAAAAAAAAAAGTGATATTTCAGTCTTCCTGAAAGTGACATCTGGTCTTCTTTGCAGTCAGTGGTGTGAAGACGTTGAGGCGTAGCATAGTGTCGGATTGAGAGCGGGTTAAAGTGGCCTTTTGTTCAATTCCTGATTGGAGCTGGAATGCACGGGTATGCAGTTCTTGGTTAGCGGTCTCCATCGTAATGGGGGACTGTTGCGAGCCGTTGCTCGTCTGCCGGGCTAGCCCTGCTACTGGGAGTACTAACGGAAAGGTGGGACACAAATCCTCACATGTCAGCTATGGTTCTCTAATCCTTACGCCACATGTAAGCTATAGTTCGCCAATCCTTACGCCATCATGTCAGCTGTGGTTCTCTAATCCTTACGCCACATGTAAGCTATAGTTCGCCAATCCTTCCGCCATCATGTCAGCTATGGTTCTTTAATCCTTACGCCACATGTAAGCTATAATTCGCCAATCCTTACACCATCATGTCAGCTATGGTTCGCCAATCCTTACGCCACATGTAAGCTATAATTCGCCAATCCTTACACCATCATGTCCGCTATGGTTCGCAAATCCTTACGCCAGCATGTCAGCTATAGTTCCTCAATCTTTACGCCAGCATGTCAGCTATAGTTCCTCAATCTTTACGCCAGCATGTCAGCTATAGTTCTCTAATCCTTACGCCACATGTCAGCTATAGTTCGCCAATCTTTACGCCATATGTCAGCTATAGTTCGCCAATCCTTACGCCAGCATGTCAGCTATGGTTCGCTGGACACAGTTTTCGCTCCTTCCTCGCCTTTGTTTTCTCATAAGTAAAGCTAGCTCCCTCTACATTCAAATTACTTTACAAAAATAACTGGGTACTATTTGCACCCTGGTTTACCGATATAAATGTATAACAACACAAATGGCGGCCTGGCTGGTGAGTGTTATGCGTTCGGTCTACTAATCCGGTGGTATCGGGTTCAAATCCCAACAGTGGGGATTTTTTTTTTTAGGTACCACCACAGCAAAAAAACGCCCTGGAGTCCATACAACCTCTAAAAATGTGTACCAGGGAATTATGGGAAGGTAAATGCGGCCAAGCGTGACACTGACCTCATCTGGCTTTCATGTGCCGAAGGTCGTAGAAATACAGGCCTAACATCGTATCCCCAGTATGCCTTAATGGAACTGGAACAAGAATTTTAACTTTTACCTTTTTTTATGTAATATTTAAAAGAAAGATAAAAACACGTTTTAAAATATTGCACTTCATTAACTGACGTATCTTTGATACTCATGCGGTATATAAGTCATTATGAAATTACTTCCTGGCAGAGAGTACGAACAACAAACAACTGAAACTATACCTGAAACTAACTTCAATGTAATAAGTATTCGTTCGTTTGTTGTTGTTTTTGTTGTTGTTGCTGTTGCTGTTGTTCAAGTGTATGCACTAGACATGGCAGGAGACCGTGTGTATGTCTGTCTAAAGCTGGTACCTGCTAGAGAGACTGAATCTGAGATACAGAATGTCTGTGTCAAGACCTCGTTTCTTTCCAGGTGTCACGATCCCTCGTGTCTACTGAACAGTTACTAAAGACTATGCTTACAAACGTTTTTTTTTTTTGGAGATGCGAGTTAGCGCAGTTGGCTAGTATGCTGTTCCCTCATGGCTAGACGGCTGCTCGTCCTACCGGAGTCCGTGGTTCGAATCCCGGGTAATTCTCTTGTGATTTTACTTTCTCTCATATCTAAAAGTGCTTTATCTACATTTTTTTTCGAGGTCTAATCCTACAAAAACTATGTTCCCTTACTTTACCGTACGAAAGCCTCGTTGTTTCCTATTTCTAAAAAATTGTTTCCGGAACAACAAACAAACACAGGCAAGCCTGATTCAATTTGTTGAAGTTTTGTACTGCGACTCCACGCACTGAACACTGTTCTTGAACTGGTAGGACAAACAAAAGACGGTGTTTTGACGGACTTCAGACCTATTGTATCCTTTCCCGCAGGGATAAAAATTGCCTAGATCAGTAAATATTTCATTAGTGTCAGCAACCGGGAATCTCTTCAATGTATTATTTCCAGACTTTGCTTTCAGACGCCAAGTCTATCAGAGGTTCTATTCAGAAACTTGTGTCCATTTGCCTTAAAAACGGTGGCTTCCGTGATTCTGAAGACGTTGTCTGACATAATACGTACAGCGACTTCTGGACGTTGTCTCTGGTTTTCAGATATTGACCCCACTAACAATTCACCCAGTCATGGCCCAGTCTTTTTCTTTTCTTTGTCTTTTTTTTCCTTTTTTCTTTTCTTTGCTTCTTTCCTTCCCTGGAGTCTTGTATTTCACATCCATAAGTACACAGACTAGAGAAATTAAACTTGAAAAAAAAAAACTGGACGGTTTCTTGAAATTTAGGTCATGAATGTTTAAAAAAAAATAAAGGTTGGGATATTACTAGATGTCATGGACGTTAACTTCCGAAACCATGATGTGCCTGCTCCATTTTCTTACAATGGAGAATAGGAAGCATTAGTTCAGGGGCAGTCACGTCTACTGTATGAAGAATGTTGTTCCTCCAGTAAAACTTGGGAAGAACTTTCAACCCCCCCCCCCCCCCAATCAACTCCACCAAGAAAGCTGGCCACAAATGGGAGGTTGAGAAATTGAAACGTCAGAGTGAACAACCAATGGCATAGTCAAGAGTGAGGGTTGGTAAGTGATGGAAATTCGAAACTGCGATTCTGTGAAGGATACGAAATCTCAAAAGATTATTCACGTGATATAAGGTTGCCCTGGACGGTAATGCTCCAAATTCCTAGAGGGAAAATTATTCTTGTCTGCCAGGATTTGCTGAGTGCCCATAGAAGGAATACTTTCTGCTCGGTCAGGATTTGTTTAATACTGATTATGTTTTTATCTTGATCGTTAACACAGTCGGCCAAGATCTGTTAAATAATGGCTGTGTTTTGACTTTGATCACTCGTTGATCTTCATAATCTTTATGATGAGTTGATGAACTCTTGGTGAGCTTATAAAAACATTATATATGTATATATATATATATAAGACATGTAGATTCCAAGTGTTTACACAACGACTAAGAGGCATCTGACAGTGGTAGTATTCATACTAACAAACAGTTCTGTTACCAATGCCAGGCATGAGTCTTGAAGTCTGATGTAGTGCCGAAGATTTATGAAAACACTGATGACTATGATGATGTAATCTTCAAAGATGTATCAGCTGACTATCATAGACACCGTCAAAGTTACCGTCACAGACAAGAATAAAACATACGAGGTTGCTGCTTTGAACCTATATATCTGACTACCTGTCACTATCTGTGACTATCCATACTGGATGGGCTGTCAGTGTGGCTAGGAAGAAAGTCACCGGAGGATCTCATAATCAAGTCTAAAGACAGGGAATTGTGGAGAGAAATGATCGCCTACGCCACGCGCCACGGCACTTAATTGATTGATTGATTGATTGATGTGACTATCAGATATTTCCTTCCCATATTTAGGTACAATCGAACATGGGACCCCAAAACTGCACCCCTCCGAATATATTACCCCAGATTCTAATCCTTTCATCTGTATCCAACTTCCTATCAGTGAATTTGATCTATTATGAAGAAATAGCTTAACATAACACATTTTCACACGCAACAACACGTAACCACATGTTGATCAAAGAAAATGATAAATCATCTTAATCAGAAAATAGAAAGCATATCACACACGACAACGGCACTTGAGAACCACGACAACTGTAGCAGCACGAACAAGATCATACAATCAGAAAAGCTAGACACTTCATGGCTTCAAAACTACTCGACAAAATAACATTCACCAGTTGTGACTATCAAATTAACTATATTTATTCTGCAAATGGCACATCCTCAACAGAAGGCTTCTCTAACCTATCTTGTGCAATCACACTAATGTTCAGTAAAATTATATATTCACAAATCAATGCTACATCAACAAGATTCTTACAATAACATTACTTACCAAACATTTTCTGCTGGTACTAACTCATGAAAATCCAATTCAAAATGCGCAGTTCTCATGACTGCACTTGACCATCACAAAAATAATGACACTCAAATGATATGAGCAACTCTCTTCATCAATCCATGACATACCACAATATTAATGCAAGTTTGTGACATCTGCATTATGAAAGGAGAACACAGACAAAAGTATAAGTATGCATAAATTCGATGAGCATTTTTGCATGCTACTTTTGATTACATACACGATGAATAATTCATAATGAACGAGCTCACTCATAATGACACGTAAAGTAAGCTCAATACAATGATAACAAAGTTTTCAATGCGCACGTTCCACACCACAACAAAAGGCAATATCTACGTAAATGCAATCAATCAAATATATCAGTGTGAGTTACTTAATGGTGAATCATGATAACACTCATTTAAATACTTTTATATAACACAGAAAACATTTCACAGTTCAGAACGAACTACTGCTTCACTATATAAATCATCTAGCACTAATTCTTAACACAAAACATGCGGTTAAATTTACATAAAACCAAATTAGATACACGACAACTTACACAACTTGAGGGAGGCACAGGAAGAGATCAACGCAGGAGACGATACTTCCAAATATACACTAAATCTATAAGACAATAACGAGAACACGCTCCCTCACTGTTTTCCCTGGCCATACCTCGAGACAAACAACAGAAGAACAACTGATCAATTTATACATTCTAACTGGACGATACACACAAGCCAGTCACGTGCCTCAAAATCGCGAGGAGCTACTTTTACCTTTCCTGTCTGCCCGCCGAGAAAAGCCAAAGAGTGTATTAATATTTGCCGTATGATCAAATGGAAGAAACGTTAATAGATAAAGCGAGACAGCGAAATTCTTGACAATAAACTGATATTAGTTAGAAAGAGAATAAGCTGATATTAGTTAGCAAGACAACAAGCTGAACTAACTGAAATAGTGAATAATGTGATAAAAGTACCTTGCTTCACAATACATTTGCAGTTCTGCAAATTTATTATTCCTGTGTACCACCAGCAACAGCGAGTATACGTGTTGTATACAAACATTCTGTGCTGCCAGGGTGGGTGGTTGGGTGGGGTGGTAGAGGGTGTGGCTGCCATAGGGTATCACGGCATTCGGTCACAGCTTGAAAATAATTTCTTCAACCACATGGAAAATTCATCATAAATCTGAACGGCCGTAACTAAGAATGCTTGGAAGTCGATGGCGTTAGGCCCACATAATGTAGACAAGAAATAAAAGCTGTATGTTAAACATACAAATATTTGTAAACTTTTTCCCCATCCTTTTCCCAGGACACTCATAAGTGGTGGAAATAAAGGTGCAGAAAAAGTTGATGGTAAAAATGATGTAGACATCCTCATAGAGGTCTAGGATCTTACAGAGGTCTGTAGGATCTCCCAGAGGTCTGTAGGATCTCACAGAGGTCTGTAGGATCTCACAGAGGTCTGTAGGATCTCATAGAGGTCTGTAGGATCTCACAGAGGTCTGTAGGATCTCACAAAGGTCTGTAGGATAGACGTTATAATCTGCCATTGTATTGTGAAGTCTTTACTCACGGTGGAAGAACTGAGGGCAGAATGTAGTAATTTTGGACGTGAGCATCATGATATGGGGACTAGAAGACCTTCAAATCAATAAGGAATATGTGAATCACCGGTCTCTGTACAATTAAGGATATACTGAGGAGTACATCGAAGCATCACAATATGCTCGGACACTGACTTGTGAAACTGCTTGAAGTGGGTGCCATTCATACTAAAACTAAGGCAACACTTATAGGTTTGAACTTAAAGATTCTTATTGTTTGCATAAAACATTTAAGAGAAATTATTCTTCGTGAATATGCCTGTGAGACCTGGACACTTAACAAAACAGCTGAGAAACACATAAATGTCTTTGAATTTAAATGCTATAGAAGAGTCCTTCAAATATCATGGACACAAAAAGCAACAAATACTACAAGAACTTAATATTGAAGAAGGTTGGCTAGCAAAGAGGATTAAAGAGAGAAACCTTCAATATTTTAGACCTATTAAACGTCATGAGAATTTATAGAAGACATACTTGGAAGGGAAAAAGAAAGAGAGGAAGACCAAGGCGAAGATGGCTGAAAGCCATCGTTGATAATCTGCAGATAGATGCATTAGCAGCAGGGCATCTTGCTTACAGCCGAGAGGCCTACAGCAGAGCTGTTAGAAAGACGAAGTTCCACAAGGGACATGCAAATGACTGACTGACTGACTGATTCTTAGCGATTCTTATTTGTTGCTTGTCAAATAGTCATTTTCTGTTATTATTTTTGTTCACTGTTTAAAAACACACATATCCATTGTGTATGTAAACTCGTTTAATCATTCTGCATTTTGGTAGCAAATAACAACATCTTAATAATGTATATGCCAGTTTATGAATCAGTTTTACCCGTTAGGTGCCAGAGGATATTAGATATAAGGGAGAAGATTAGTCTATTAGTTTTCATGCAATGATTCTTCATCAAAACAAAATGGTGAATAGAAAACTGAGCCAAGATAATATCCTGATAATTGTTCCAATTCTCAAAGTTTCGTTTATAATCTTTTCTCATTACTCATAGACGTAAACCGGCCAACCTCTCTAAATAATCTTTCCCTTAATCGTGGCCCAGCGGGTTTAAACCACGTGACCGCCCAGCCAATCTGATATCTTCTTTAGGTCACCCTACGTAATATGACGTAACGTTAAGTAGCTTCACCAGCCATTAGTATGTGAAGGTTTAGTCCAAATGACTCCACAACCAATCAGATGCCTTTTGTAGGTAAAGCTATTTAATATAGCATAACTTCTGTAGGTCACGTTACTTATATGACACAACGTTAGGTAACTACTCCAGCCAAGAGTGAGTGAAGGTTTAGCCCAAAATGACTGCTCGATCAATCAGATGCCTTCTCTGGTTCACTCAAATTAAGCTATAATCTGAGGTTAGAAGAAAAAAAAAGATCTTTATTTACATTGATCCTCTATGCCCATTCTCGGTAATGTTACTCTGAGTGTACTGTCTACTGCTGGAGAGAAGTAAAGCTGGTAAGTATCACATTTTTATGCAGGTTTATAATACTTCATGCTTTCTTCCTCTCGAGAGTTTGTTTATACAAGTTAGGATCTATGCCACAATTTACGTGGAACTAATAATTTCACCATAACGTAACAATACTGCAACAAAAAAAAACCACTGACACTACAAAGCAGATTGGTATATTAACTCTATCGCTCCAACATAACACTGGCAGTGTTTGTAGATTTTGCAGCCAGTGTTCATCGCGATATTTAGACAAAGTCTACGTAAAATGAAAACCGAAACTATTCTAACTGAAACCAAACCTTTAAATTATACAACGGCTTCCTTCCAGCTTCTTTGTACCAAAATTTCTCATCAAAATTTATTCAGAAAGACTATCATCATCATCATAGTCATCATCATTATCATCATCAGGTGCCGTGCCGCTTCTCCACAGTACCCGATCCTTCATGCAAGCCATCAGTCATTAGCTCAGTTGGTGATCTCTCACACCATCTCGTCAGACTGCCCAGTATTACATCTCTCGGTCTTCCGCTGGCTCTTCATCCCTCTATTTTTCCTGTTGTTACAATATTTTCAATGTCCCCTCTTCTCGTTGAATGTCCTACGAAAGTACGAGTACATTATCTCTCGTATATTTTTAACAACGATTTTTATGTCTCTCCAGCTCTTTTCATACAATCTCCATTAATTATTTTTGCTGTCCATGGAATTCGCTACATTCTTCTAATAAACAACATTTCTGCTGCTTCCAATGATCTTTGTGCAGACCTGCCTATTGTCCGTGATTTACTCCCATATAATAAGATACATTCAATACAGCATTTTAGGACTCGTTTTCTAGCGCTCACTGATAACGATGTGTTGAATAATATGTTTCGCATTCCCTGAAATGCAGGCAGAAAGACCATGGAAAGTAAACCAGGAAAGAAAGAGGTTATAAATCTTATTAGGGGGGAAAAGACACTTATAAACATTCACTGCCACTAAAGTATTGTTGAATTTGTGCAACCTGTATCCTGAAAGTTGTTTAGCAACGTGTCCGACTTTATACGTAGATTCATTCAGTCTACTCGTAAACATAGTACATGTGGCCGCGCTGTCAAAGTAAATTTGACTAGTTTGAAGTTTGATAGAGAATCGGCAGGCAACAGTTGGAATACATAACTTTTGTTTGTTTGTTTGTTGGACTCGTTATAGGAGACTATGCAGTGAAGAGAGTAGTGTGTGTGTGTGTTTGAATGAGTGAGTGAGTGAGTGAGGGAGGGAGTGAGTAAGTGAGTGAGGGAGGGAGGGAGTGAGTAAGTGAGTGAATGATGGAGGGAGTTAGTAAGGGAGGGAGGGAGAGGGAGAGAGTAAGTGAAGAAGTGAGTGAGTGAGTGAAGGAGTTAGTATGGGAGGGAGGGAGGGAGAGAGTGAGTGAGGGAGGGAGTAAGTGAGGGAGGGAGGGAGGGAGGAAGGGAGTAAGTGAGGGAGTGAGTGAGGGAGGGAGTTACTAAAGGAGGGAGGGAGAGAGTAAGTGAGGGAGGGAGTGAGGAAGGGACGGAGGGAGCGAGTGAGTAAGTGAGTGAATGAGTGAGTGGGTGAATGAGTGAGTATGTGTATTGTTTGGATTAATTTACTTACTTCATTCCCCCTGTCTTATTCAATTAAATGTGACCGTCAAGACGGCATCATTGGATATATATGAGTACATACACTCTTTCCACTGTAACAATGGAAAGATTGTTATTGTTTTGTTTTCCGCTGGTGACAGTAAACTTTAATCCCTAGAAGTAATTCCAATAAAAATCTTATTTCGAAGCTTTCTTCCAACACATCTTGACATTAGAGAATGTTCACATCAGACGACCTCAACAGAATGTTCACATCAGACGACCTCAACAGAATGTTCACATCAGACGACCTCAACAGAATGTTCACATCAGACGACCTCAACAGAATGTTCACAACGTGAGATTAAGACATGACATCTAGGTCGTAGCAAGCGAAAAAGCCGGTATACAGACAAAGGAGAACTGCCCACACAGACTGTAAGACTGTTGTTATTGATCGAATACTGGGTTATCGTCCTATGAAAGTATTCTTAATCTGGGAAACCGACGCTACATTTCCCGGAGTCGTAAATGAAGAAAGAATGCTGGGTCAGAACTTAATACAACGTCCCAAATCAGATCTTAATGTGGAACAATGTGTCAGAGATTATTGTGGAACAATGTAGGACAATGAGTCAGAGATTACTGTGGAACAATGTAGGACAGTGAGTCAAAGATTACAGTGGAACAATGTAGGACAGTGAGTCAGAGATTACTGTGGAACAATGTAGGACAGTGAGTCAGAGATTACTGTGGAGCAATGTAGGACAGTGTGTCAGAGATTACTGTGGAACAATGTAGGACAGTGAGTCAGAGATTACTGTGGAACAATGTAGGACAGTGAGTCAGAGATTAGCCTGGAACAATGTGAGTCAGAGATTTGTGTGGAATAACATGGGGCAGTGAGTCAGATATTATTGTAGAACAATATGTGACAGTAAGTCAGAGATTATTATGGAACAATATGTGACAGTGAGTCAGAGATTACTGTGGAACACTGTGGAACAATGTGTCGGTGCATTTGTGGAATTACTGGGACACTGCCTGTTGTCGGACACCCCAAGGCACATGGGTTTCCGCACGGGTTTTCAACAAACACCTGTCCTTTGCCTTTTTTCCCGCTCTTGCCCAGATAAGCCTTCTGTTTCTCAGCATTCTCTCTCTATGGTTCTTTTCCCTGTCTCCTTTGGTCTACCCTTACTTCTGTTCCCCTGTGGTGTCCATCTTAGTGCTATTTTTGGTAGAGAGTCGTCAGTCATACCTAGCACATGTCCCAACCATCGCTAGCGTCTTTCCTCAATAATTGCTGTCAGTGGCTTCATCTGCGTTTCTGCCAACAAGATGTTATGTCTTATGGTGTTTAGGCAAAATATTCTTCTAATTCTTCGTAAACATTTAGTCTGGAAAGAATTCAGCTTGTTTTCTATACTTTTGGTGTGGTTGTTTCAGCATTCACTTCCACAGAGAAGCACACTTAAGACATTACTCTTAAATATATGCAAGATGTGTCCGATAAGTAATGAGACATATTTTATTAAGTCAGTCAGCAGGGCCAGTGGACGGATTCTCCTGCCTAAAAGGTTAGTAGGGGATGTTAGGTAAAGGGTCGATATTTCGTCATTTGGCTTTGAGCTTTTACAGAGTGCGGATCGCTTGCGAATTGGACAGCTATTTAAACGTCGCGTAACGGTCAAAATGCAGAGGAGTGTCGATTAACGGTAAAGTTTTGTGTTAAACTTGAAAAATCTGAGACGCTTGCTACGATACAGAAAGCCTACAGGAAGGATGTTTTATCGAGAGCACAGGTGTTTCGGTGGTACAGGTCGTGCAACGAAAAGACAAAGCTCTGAATGGCACACTAGGGAGTCTCCTCCACCAAATAGTGCTGGAATGAGCAAATCGAAGATGAAATCTATGCTCATTGTCTTTTTTTACTCTAAAGGTGTTGTCCATAAGGACTTCGTACCACCTGGACAAATGGTCAACGCAGCATTTTACGAGGAAGTGCTTAAACGGCTGAAGAACAGAGTCATGCGTGTCCGCCCAGAGATCGCCAACACCTGGGTTCTTCACCACGACATTGCGCCGAGTCATGCTACGCCGCTAGTGAGAGGGTTTCTGGCGAAACAAACCGTGGCAACGCTGTGTCAACCTCCCTACAGCTCGGACGTGGCCCCGGCTGATTTTTTTTGTTTTTGTTTCCCGGCTCAAATCATGCTTGAAAGGGCAACATTCTGGTACTGTTAATGACGTGCCAGTTGCCCTGATGAGTGCTTTGAAGGAAATCCCTGCTCAAGACTTCCAGGAGAGCTACGACGCGTGGCAGAACCGCTGGCAACGGTGTATTGATGCTCAATGACATTATTTCGAGGAATTTTAAGTATATGTAAGTATATCTTGAACGAATCGAGTTTTACGGAATCAGTCTCATTACTTACCGGACACACATCATATATATATATATATACATATATATATACAGACAACTATATCGATAAACTACTAACTGGCTACTATCCATTAAGCTTTGATGATGGTGATGATGATAATGATGATGATTCAACATCCATCTGAGGGACATCAAACTCCAGAAAGGCAAAAAAAAAGCATGATGCAAATTCTTCCTATTTCCGCCATAAACCAAGGGGAGGTTATATTTACTGAGACCTGCCTCTTCACTCTCTTTCTGTCAGAGTGCTTAATCCCCCCCCCCCACCTCCCAATCCCTCCAACTTTACTCTTCTGCTCCACACACACTCACACATCACACACACACAGAGGTCCAGCACTGTTTCTGAAATGCCTCTTATCAGTGGAGAGAGTTTTTATGGTGGTCAAGTTATTTCAAGAGGTGGCCCTTTCCCTCTGACACGTTTGCCGGTGTCCACTTTGTGGATTCTGAAAAAGAAGGTCAGGGCGATGGATAGTTCTATGGAGTCTCGTCCGCTTTCCTCCCAGGAGACAAGTGGAGTCTCTCCAAATTGGTCGAGGGACACTCGTAATTTTTTCAAAAGGCTGTTGATTTAGGAGGAAGTCTTAAAACCACCCAGACTGCGGACTGTTCGAAATTCATTTAAACGTGCCGGGCATTTTTGTTGATACTCAAACAAAACGATAGAATGTATCCTCGGATTCAGCTGCTGAACGATAAAGCTGGGGAACTGTGTACAGAAAGACACACAGTGAGAGAGGAGGGGAAAAAAAGAAGATAAATCGACATTTCTGTGTAAGCAGAATTTATTAGGAGGGTGGAGAAGAGAGAGAGAGAGAGAGAGAGAGAGAGAGAGAGAGAGAGAGAGAAAGAGAGAGAGAGAGAGAAATCGATTATACGATACAAGCGTCTCAGCTTCTGTATGCCAGATGTTGTGGAGTTTCTCTGTAAACTGTTCAAATTCAGCAATCATTGTGTGTAAGTATGTGTGTAAGTATGTGTGTAAGTATGTGTGTAAGTATGTGTGTAAGTATGTGTGTAAGTATGTGTGTAAGTATGTGTGTAAAAAAAAGTAAAATTCCCGTTTCCATGCCACTAAGGCATATTGGGGAATACAATGTTAACACGTATTTCCCATGACATTCGGCACATGAAAGTCTGATGTGGTCAGTATCACGCCCTGGTCGCTTTATCTTCCCAGATCTCTCTGGCACCCATTTTTTAGAGGCTGGGTCAACCCTGGGGCCTTTTTTCGGTGTGTACTAGAAAAAAAAAGTCCCACTGCTGGGACTGAACCCGGTACCACCGGATTAGGAAACCGTGCGCCTAACTACTCAGCCAACCAGGCGGCCCGTGTGTGTGGTGTGTGTGTGTGGGAGGTATTTGTGGGCTGTGTGTGTGTATTTTCATCAAAACCTCAAACTGTTGCATCAATTTTCTCATGTATACGCTACTTCAGGCAAAAGAATAGGATACAAACATCCAGCTTGTTTACAAAATATGCTCGTTTTCGGAACATGAAGCAGTGGAAGAATGTAAGAATTACCTGGTGGATGTTACGACAAGGGCAGTGCAAAGTCGAGGCTAGAGGCTCCCTTATGGAAACCTGCAATCTATTTTATAGTTTGGACCTTGAAACCCATTTTTTTTTAAGACGACGAAAACAACAGGCCTTGACCCGGTGGTACTGCAAACCGAGTCCACCCGTAATGAGACGTGGACCCTGCCCCCCCCCCCCCCCCGGCATTAAATGTGCAGGCCAGGCCTCGAACATCTCAGTTTGTTCAAAAATAACCACGCTTTTGTTTTAACCAAAGGGCATGTTGATCAGGGTACCTGCCAATAGGACACTATGACCTCAGCCACTTTGATCTTAGCCAAAAGGCCGAGAACCTATAGGTCCGGTGAAAAGGGGGTCCTCAGACGGGGCACTGCTCCTGAGCCCGAAGGGTTTTTCCTGTTTCATAGGTGGGTCTAGAGATCTTCGGGAGCGGGTGGGGAGGGGGGATTTTAAATAAGAAACGATTTGGGGAAAAAGGGGGGGGGGTGATAGTGGCTTACAAAATATCTCTCAGCGATCGTGGCTGCAGTTAGCGTTACTTTCACTTTGTGATAAAGGTTCCAGTAGCGTAGCCACGGTCTGAACTGAGGGAACTGTCGCCTTCCTTGTCTCAAGTAGTCTAAGGTGAAATACGAGTATAAGCAACGTTAGCTTGAGATACCTAGCACAGTGGTGGCCAAACCTTGTTGCTGGCGAGCCACATGTTGTTCTTCTGTTTATAATGTACGGATCGTGGGAATATTTGGATGACCTCATTGTTTACATCACAAATAACATAAAAGTTGATGTTTGGAAAAAAAAATTAATTTACCGCTTTATAAATGTTTATAGGTATAAAATGAGAGATCGTGAATTCAAACCAATATAGCACTGGATTGGGTCAGAGATTTAGGAAATTTGATTTAGGACATTTCGACAATCGTCGAGTATTACTGTGCTGGGGAATTAGTATTAAATTATTAAATTAAATTATTAAAACCGGTGTCATCACGTGATTGTGACGTGCGTGTCTATGTTACGGGAAGTGAAATTATCAGTTAATGTGATTCCTGGCTCTATAAAGATTTACATGTTTTGCAAAGCTGTCGCATATTTATTTGTTTGACGGACATGTTGTGTGCCTGTAACTGGTAGCGGCCCCTGTAGTAAAACCACATTTTTTCCTATAAAATACTTCACGACGTTTAGTGTAGACCCACCATCGTGTGCAGGATGGAGTTTTCAACAGCCCTTGGAGCTTACCAGTGTTCAAGCCCTGTATTTCAGTGCCGCCACTGCATGGAAAGTTATTATGTCGAAAACTGTCATTGGGAAGGGAAGCAGTCAAAGCCTTCTGGGTAATCTTAAGTAAATCATTACAACCAACAGTCATAAAGCCTGGTCACTTTGTTTTCTGATTTGTTTGCATGTGTTATCTCCCTGTAACTGTGACCTGCTGTTCTTCACAGCCGATGCTGTAGAGATGTTGAGGCACAGCATCGTATCGACCAGGGAGCAGGTTATTTTGTTGCTATTTTTTTCAGTCCTGAAGTACAGCTAAAAAGCAGGGGGTGTACAATGCTTCTTTAGCAGACTCCACTACCATGGGGACTATAGATTTCTGAGTCACGTGATGGGCTCACGCAAGTGAAATTTTCTTGCTCACATTCTATACAGCTTATTTCTAGATCAATGGAAAGGCGTTTGGTGAGAGTAATGGCAGTGTCGCTTACTTCTAACGTCAAGAACATTTGACAGATCACAAACAAGAATTAGCATTTCCTGACATTGTCAAGTTTCTCATCAGCCACTTCGCCTTGACAGCAAGCAACGCCGGGGCATCTAAAGCTGAACTTGAGACGGTCATATGTGAGACAGGCTATCAGTCGAAGCAAAACCTTTCATAAAAAAACTTAGTGAAATAAGATTCTGAGGGAATCGCAACCCGTCATTAGATTTTCATCGCGCAGGCGAAGATGAAGCTGCTAAGATTCTTGGACATTCAAAAGGCCACGTAAGCCTCTATGTTCTCTTTCCTTCCGTTCAACACTCATCCTCTCCTGGTCTTGGCATATTTTTATACATAATGAGGCGGGATCGGGAAAGTATTATCAAGAATAATTAGAACAAACTGAGCATTAACACTGACATTGAAACTCCGGAGAAATAAATGTTGTTTGGAAAACTGGGGAATGGAGATTGGACAAAACTCTCCGGGATGTTACTGTGAATGAAGGCTCTGAACAATATTTAGGTGAAGAAAACAGAACAAAAAACAGTAAATAAAACCATAGAAAACAAGTTGAATTCTTTCCAGACTAAATGTTTACCAAGAATTAGGAAAATATTCTGGCCAAACACCATAAGAAATAACATCTTATTGGCAGAAATGCAGATGAAGCCACTGACAACAATTATTGAGGAAAGACGCTGGCGATGGTTGGGACATGTGCTCAGAATGACTGACAACTCACTACCAAACATAGCATTAAGATGGACACCACAGGGGAACAGAAGTAAGGGTAGACCAAAAGAGACATGGAGAAGAACATCAGAAGGGATGTTGAGCAATAGAGGGCTCACCTGGGCAAGAGCAGAAAAAAAGGCAAAGGACAGGCATTTGTGGAAAACCCTTGCGGAAGCCCCATGTGCCCTGGGCACTTAAGGTTCAGAGAGAGAGAGAGAAGCAGTGTTAACTCTGACATTGAATGTCTCTTTATATCATCTTGGTCATTTCACAGGAGTTCACCAATACCATACGGAAGACGGCTTTCATGTGGCGCACATAGACTAAAAAGGAACAGAAATCATTCTTTCTTAGGTTTTGTGGTCACTGAAATGAGACCATGTTTTCACTGAATTCAGTGTACCAGCAAATGTATTCACTAATATGAGCGACATACACTCGCATATGAGGAACTATCAAAGCTTCAAGGTTTCGAGGACCACTGTTTCTGGCATGGTACAGTCTTAAGGACCAGCAAAAACAGGCCAGGGCATTATCTTATGGCTCGTCTAATAATAAACACGTGTTACACTACAACAGGCATTGATTGAAAGCTCAGTGTTTGGTAGCGGAGCCGCTGCTGGCGAGATTCTTCAGCTGCCGTGCGTGGAACGGTGCTCCTCCCAGCTAATGAAGAAAGGTGAAAAGGGGTTGCCGCGTGGCACCATTGCGGAAAAAGTGGTAGAAAGGATAAGCGAAGCAAACAGTCAAATCAAGGCACCTCTGGTCTGGAGGTCTGCCACGTCCTGAGTGTAGTCATATCGAGTGAAATGCGTGAACCGGCTTAACCCAAAGGTTAAGACTTTGCTGGCGAGACACTTCGAATGCCGTGCGTGGAATGAAGCTCCTCCGGGTCAAAGAAGAAAATGCGGAAAAGAAATAAAGGTTGCTGTGTGGTGCCGATCTGAAAAGGTGAAGGAAAAGATAAAATGAATCGGTATGTCCAGTAGTATCGCTGTGAGAGCTACACATACCACGGCGCCTCTACTCTAGAGCCCGGCCACGTCCGAAATACACCTACACTGGTGAAACAGGCATATCACACTACCTCCGCTCTAGAAGTAGGTCACGACCGATATACACCCATACTGGTGAAATATGCCTAAACCGGCTCATACCAGGGGTGAAACTTGAAGGCTACGCATTGCACGGTACCTCTGCTCTAGAGGTCGGTCACGTCCCAAACACGCCCATACTGGGATAATATGCCTAAACCGGCTCAACCCAAGGGTGGAAGTCACTAATGACGAGGATTCGTCCTCCTGGATAAAAGCTCCATCCTGTTCACAACTAGGAAAGGTAGCGGCCACGACCACAAAATGCTGAAGTCAGAGACACTGGACCAGGGCAGTCTAGATGGGCAACCACCTATCACCCGGCGGGGATGTATGCATATCCTAATCACGCTGAGGTTTTCTGGTGAGAAAGTCCAACATTGGACTGAATGGGCAACCACCTCTCACCCAGCGAGGATAATATGATATTCTAAACAGGTCGAGGTATTCCGGTGAGAAAGTCCAACTCTAGACTAAAATGGTGCAACGAAAACCACAGTGTCACGCAATCCCGCTTCTGAGACCCATCAAGAATTTCAGGCTCAAGCCCTGAGATACTCTGAACCTCCTGTGGTCCTCTTGGGAATCTCGTGTGGTCCTTTCGAGGACCACACGGGGGAGCACGGGACTTAACGAGGACCACAGGCGTAAATTCAGTAGGATCACAGGGCGGTCTTGGTGGTAGAAGCGAACGAAGAAGAAGAAGAAGGTAGCGGAGCTTACTTAAGACTTTTTCTTCTGAGATTCTCTCTAAACAGTTGGGAAGGTCACTTCGGCAAACTCTTTATCAAAGCCAAAATATGTGTTTAAAAGATCACTCAACTACAGCACGGCAGACATAAGCCAATACACGCTTAGACCTCATTTGGCATTTTTACGAGAGGAACTTTATAAGCTGTCTCCGAAGTTAATTTATACACGAATGTCTATATCACGACAGAGTAAAGTGGTCTATATATTTGGTTTCTCTTCCCGATTCTTACGGAAACTAGACTTTATATTTTCATGAGACAATCTGGCATACTTTCTAAAGGCTTTAATCTATTACTAAAAACATTTTAAGATGATTCGTTATGCAATACTTGTTCCCCATGGAGTCTTGTGTGTACGCTTCACAACTTAGTAACGAAGTTTAACTCTTGCATTTTGCTCTTTATGTCTGTCGTGTAGTGTGTAATTTATAAATATATATTACTGTACTGCACTTAGTGAAACATAATAGGATTTAGTCTCGGCTGTCCTTTAGTCCAATTAATAAGTGATTTTTTTCTGGAATATTCAGACCGTATTTGAATGAAACGAAGATGTCTAAAACAAACTCATAATTCTGTCCTTGAACCTAGTCTAATAGATATTTAGTTTTTATTCGGAAAACTTCATAAGTTGTGTTTTTATTTTATTTTCCTTTCTTCACGTTATAACAATGTTTTACACGCTGGCGAAGTGGCTGAATGATTGAGTCGACTGCGATGCGGCTTCTCGAACTGAAGGCAATTTGGCCTTTTCTCTTGACTGTTTCTCTCTAGATGGTAAGGAATCTCAGTGCTGCTATGTTATGTGTGTATCAGCGCTGAATTTCTGATTGCAAGAAGGAAAACGTAGCGTCTCTGGACGTCGTCAGAATTCAATAAAGCTGATTCTAAAACATGTTCATATTCTACTCTTGACCGTTTAATCGACTAAAAAAAACAATGAATAAAATATCACTGTTCATACAGTTTGTTCCACTGTTGAGAATATGTAATTTTAAACTGTCCTAAATGATATAAATAGGAATTTTGTAATTTTCCAGTAACACCAAAGCATGTATTCCTTCCTATTTCTTTGTGTGAGATATTTCTCTACTCAAGAGGCAAGATTATATTTCATGATTTTCAGCACAAAGGTTAGCTTCCGGGCAGCTGGTAATTACAAGGAGCTGGTACATGAAAGGACAAATGATTAGAAATGAAAGCAGAAAATTGAACTGATTCATTGGTTTTTCATGCCTTTCATTTGTTGTGTCAGAGACTTCAAGTGGAACCTCTATGTTGTTCGTCTCACGTATATCGACTACACGGCACAAAACTTGCTCAGTTTGAATATATAGGTCAAGAGGAATGTCCTTCCAGACAGCATTGACTGACGCCACATGAGATCAGGCCGCGTTCAGACAAGAGCCCCCCGTTCTCAAGGACACCTGGTAACAATAAACGTCGACACGTGAGTGACTTTTGACCACTTAGGGGCATTTTTTTCTGGGTCCAGGGTCAAACAGGACTTGAACAAGAATGGGGCGTAAAAATAGGAGCCATTTTGTTATAGCGGATTGCAGGCATAGAAAATAGAATGGCAGTTTCTAGTAATGTTGACTTGAAAAGGGAGGACTTGACAGAAGAGGGCAAAAATTCATCTTTTGCACTAGAACATTTCTGAGATTAACCAAAAGAAATTTATGAAAACTTTATCTCTTCCACGTCAGGGACGGTGCTATGAGGACTTTTTCACCCAAGATACGGGACGTTTATGTACAGTTTGTTCCGCGGGCTATCATCTGAGATTTAAATAATCTCAAAATATCTCTGGACGTCGTCAGAATTCAATAAAGCTGATTCTAAAACATGTTCATATTCTACTCTTGACCGTTTAATCGACTAAAAAAAACAATGAATAAAATATCACTGTTCATACAGTTTGTTCCACTGTTGAGAATATGTAATTTTAAACTGTCCTAAATGATATAAATAGGAATTTTGTAATTTTCCAGTAACACCAAAGCATGTATTCCTTCCTATTTCTTTGTGTGAGATATTTCTCTACTCAAGAGGCAAGATTATATTTCATGATTTTCAGCACAAAGGTTAGCTTCCGGGCAGCTGGTAATTACAAGGAGCTGGTACATGAAAGGACAAATGATTTGACATGAAAGCAGAATATTGAACTGATTCATTGGTTTTTCATGCCTTTCATTTGTTGTGTCAGAGACTTCAAGTGGAACCTCTATGTTGTTCGTCTCACGTATATCGACTACACGGCACAAAACTTGCTCAGTTTGAATATATAGGTCAAGAGGAATGTCCTTCCAGACAGCATTGACTGACGCCACATGAGATCAGGCCGCGTTCAGACAAGAGCCCCCCGTTCTCAAGGACACCTGGTAACAATAAACGTCGACACGTGAGTGACTTTTGACCACTTAGGGGCATTTTTTTCTGGGTCCAGGGTCAAACAGGACTTGAACAAGAATGGGGCGTAAAAATAGGAGCCATTTTGTTATAGCGGATTGCAGGCATAGAAAATAGAATGGCAGTTTCTAGTAATGTTGACTTGAAAAGGGAGGACTTGACAGAAGAGGGCAAAAATTCATCTTTTGCACTAGAACATTTCTGAGATTAACCAAAAGAAATTTATGAAAACTTTATCTCTTCCACGTCAGGGACGGTGCTATGAGGACTTTTTCACCCAAGATACGGGACGTTTATGTACAGTTTGTTCCGCGGGCTATCATCTGAGATTTAAATAATCTCAAAATATTTCTTTACTCTTATTTTACTTTCTATTCACAAGATGTTATATTAACACTCCTCACAGCGTGGTTAAGAACTCATTAAATTAAGTGCAGTAACTGCATGCATGAATGTAGCTGGAAAATGCATTTCAATACATTTAGATCGTTTTTGGAATAAACGTTTCATAGATTCAATTTTGTGTAAAAAATCTGAAGTGCTCCATTTCTAAGCTATACACTGGTCTTCTTTTTTAATAAACGTCTCATAGATTCAGGTTTGTATATAATATATGAAATGCTCCAGTTCTAAGCTCTTCAGTGGTCTAAAAACTGATAGCTCATGCATGATGTAAAAGTTATATTTTCATGCACATTTTTATGACATTAATGTGGTGTTCCAATTTATACAAGGTCAGACAATTAAGTAATGAGACTGATTTTATTATGGCAAAGACAAAAATTCCATCTACGAAGCAAAGCATGGAATCCAAAAAGACAACCTTCATCTATGATCTGGCAACTTTTCATCGCTGCCCGATAAGCAGACGACAAACAAGCCGCCATTTTGTTGAATTAGTTAGAGGTGCATTGTTCCGTAATCAGCATGGAGCAAAAAGCTAACATTAAATTCTGTTTAAAACTCGGGAAAAGTGACATTGAGACAGTTGAATTGATGAGACAAGTGTATGGGGATAATTATTTATCTTGTGCACAGATATGCAGGTGATATTCACGATTCAAAAGTGGCGTGGAAACCATTACAAATGCAATTAGACATGAAAGCCCAATTTCTGTTCGTAATGAGAAATTCATTGTAAAATTAAGAGAACTCATACAGGAAGATCGTTGTTTGCTTGTGAGGATGATGGGAGATGAATTTGGTGTTAACCCAGATACCATCCATAACATTTTAGTGGAAGATTTGGGCAAGAAAAAATACCACAAGCATCAGCGTGTTGAGTAAGCAAAAGACATCATCAAACGTGTCGCAGAAATAAACATTTCTTAAATTTGATTGTTGCAGATGATGAAACATAGATTTTCCGCTATGATCCCACAACTAAACGCCAAAGTGCTCAGTGGAAATCATTTCATCACCAAAAGGCAAAAAAAATTTAGTCTTCAATAGTCGAAGGTAAGGCCAATGTTGGTGTACTTCTGTGACAGCAAAGGAGATATTCACAAGGAATGTATCCCAGAAGGACGGACTGTCACTGCCAAAGTTTATTTAAGTACTTTTAAACGCCTATTGAACAGGATTCTCCGAGTCTGACCCGAGTATTCAACATCTGACAGTTTTTTCCTTCTTCATGATAATACACTGGCTCACCAGGCGATAGTTGTACAGGAATATTTAGCCCAAAAACACGTTCTAAGGACTGCTGTTGCCGGAGGTGGGGTGGAGAATTCGATCTCAAATAGCCTCTGGCAGTCAAGTCCAGCTCCTGGCCTTCCCGTGGCAGAACTGTTTAAACTGACAGGAGAAGGGGCTAAGGCGAATATCTGGCGCCTGAAAACCAGACATTTAGAGTAGATGAGTGGCACGTTTGGTAGCTCATCTACCGCTGCTGGCGAGATTCTTCAGCTGCCGTGCGTGGAGCGGTGCTCCTCCCGGCTAATGAAGAAAGGTGAAAAGGGATTGCCTCGCGGCACCACTGCGGAAAAAGTGGTAGAAAGGATAAGCGAAGCAAACAGTGGCGAGGATTCGACCTCCTGGACAAAAGCTCCATCCTGTTCACAACTAGGAAAGGTAGCGGGCACGACCACAAAATGCTGAAGTCGGAGACACTGGACCAGGGCAGTCTAGATGAGCAACCACCTGTCACCCGGCGGGGATGTATGCATATCCTAATCACGCTGAGGTTTTCCGGTGAGAAAATCCAACAGTGGACTGGATGGGCAACCACCTCTCACTCGGCCGTGATACACGGGTATCTCAAAACATGTCGAGGTTTTCCGATCAGAAAGTCCAACTCTGGCCTGAGTGGGCTACCATCTCTAATCCAGCGGGGATATACTGATATTCTAAACACGTCGAGGTCTTCCGGTAAGAAAGTCCAACTCTAGACTAAACTGGTGCAACAAAAACCACGGTGTCACGCAATCCCGCTTCTGAGACCCACCAAGAATTTCAGGCTCAAGCCCTGAGATACTCTGAACCTCCTGTGGTCCTCTCGGGGATCTCCCGTAGTCCTTTCGGGAACCACACGGGGGAGCACGGGACTTAACGAGGACCACAGGCGTAAATTCAGTAGGATCACAGATCGGTCTTGGTGGTAGAAGTGAACGAAGAAGAAGAAGAAGCCCAAAAACAAGTGTGTGTTCTCAACCATCCACCTTATTCCCCAGATTTGTCTCCTTCCGATTATTTTATATTCCTAGAATTAAATTTACCAGTGAAAGGACGCTTCCTTGACGATACTGATGACATCCGAAGTGCTGTAACATCGAGTTTAAGGGGCATACCAACAGAAGAACTGCAGAGGTCGTTCCAGTGTTTGTTAGATCGTGCCTCTCGCTATATCAATGCACAAGGGGCTTAATTTGAATAAAATACAGGTTATATCTTCAACTGTTGCTTTTTATTTTATATTTTTGGAATTAGTCTCATTATTTTCTCGGACTCTGTAGGTCAATGTTTTCACTATTCCAATGTATGTTATATATTTCTGCTCATAGAAGACGCAAAAAAATAACTCAAACACAACCGCCATGCCTATCACGACAAGTTTTATTAGAAGCAAAAATGTCAGTGTCAACAGCTTAGCTCTTCAAGATGTTAAACTTTAATAATAAAAGCTAAGAAAGATTACATTTTAAAGGTAAATGCCAAACAGACGCAGTTAGTACTAGCCAAAAATGAAGCTGTTATTGTCTTTTCTTTTTCCTTCTCATTAATGTAGGTAATTATGGAGTATGTAGATTCGAGCTTTCGACCAGTCGTATTTTATGAAGCAAAGGCAAACACAAAACTATGAAGTAATTAAATAAATGCAGATACAAAGAAATAAACCAGAACAAGATGACAGTACACTTTTATAATACAACATTCAGCCGTCTAGTGTTGCTTACAGCTGTTATGTAACTCGATATATTGTAATCCAGTGTTACTTACATTTGTTATACAACGCGACATGTAAGAAATGCAATATTCCATAGAACTGCTTCAGAATACGAGATGCAGTTTTCAAGTTTTCCTTGCAGCTGATGTTGTAAAATGGGACAAACTATCGTTAAATTAACTATGTTCTTTTCCCCTAAATATGCCTGCAAATGCGAATATGAGGCTCCATTACAACTTATGCACATCCATTATATTACACTTAGGTGAAGTTTTTCTTAATTTCTAGACTGGCCTAATAAGCAAGTTTATCAGCAGAAAGACAACTCAAAAGAACACATCAGTTTTCAGGATGAGCAAGTGATTTTATCATAACTTGGAAGTGGAATTAGAACACAAACAGCCGTGTGTCGCTGCTGTTTTTACTATCACCAACAACCATGTGTCGCTGCTGTTTTTACTATCACCAACAACCGTGTGTCGCTGCTGTTTTTACTATCACCAACAACCGTGTGTCGCTGCTGTTTTTACTATCACCAACAACCGTGTGTCGCTGCTGTTTTTACTATCACCAACAACCGTGTGTCGCTGCTGTTTTTACTATCACCAACAACCGTGTGTCGCTGCTGTTTTTACTATCACCAACAACCGTGTGTCGCTGCTGTTTTTACTATCACCAACAACCGTGTGTCGCTGCTGTTTTTACTATCACCAACAACCGTGTGTCGCTGCTGTTTTTACTATCACCAACAACCGTGTGTCGCTGCTGTTTTTACTATCACCCATGTATCTAATCTCTCTCTCCCTGCTCCACAGTCCGGGAAGGTTGTTCTATGTCAAACATGAAAAGACTTTACTCACTTCAAAAATGAGCAGTAAAGCATATAGATGACAAACATGAAAAGACTTTACTCACTTCAAAAATGAGCAGTAAAGCATATAGATGACAAACATGAAAAGACTTTACTCACTTCAAAAATGAGCAGTAAAGCATATAGATGACAAACATGAAAAGACTTTACTCACTTCAAAAATTAGCAGTAAAGCATATAGATGACAAACATGAAAAGGCTTTACTCTCTTCAAAAATGAGCAGTAAAGCATATAGATGACAAACATGCAGCACGTATTACAAATAAGAACAAACATCTTGATATTCTACCCCTCAAGAAGATATTTATTTTCAACAAAGCCAAGTTAATTCTTGAAATTTTATCGCATACTGCTCCACCCTATATGTGGTCGTTGTTCAAATCCAACCCAAAACACAGTCAATGTTTAAGCAATTGTATTCTCTCAAAACCAAGGCTTGACATGTTTAAAAAAAGCTTCTCTTACTCAGCTGCCCACCTTTGGAATGCCCTACCAATTCACGTAAAACGTATAAGTAATATTCGTTCTTATAACTTTAAACTTTGTCAACGTCTATTGATATGGACAATATGCCTCCCTAAGCATAGTCTAAAGTAGTTTAAAGTATGGCTTGAGTGTTGTAATTTTTTAAAATATTGATTTCTATAAATGTGTTAGTTTTTAATAAATGTAAGAATGAAGGTTTATTTCATGTTGTTGCATAAATCAGAGTGTAGAGTGTATGGACATGAGATAAGTTTATCATTTATTTATGTAATCATTTAATGTGTCTTCATGATTATTATGCTCATTAACAAATGAATGAATGACTGTGACTGAGTGAAAGCTGTATGATGAAGGGCAGAATGTTAGACGGGCCTGCATGCCCAATTCTTAACCCTTTGAAAATAAAGTCTGTTCGTTCTCTCTGAACGTTAAGTGCTCAAGCCACATGGAGCTTCCGCACGGGTTTTCCACAAACGCCTGTCCGTTGCCTTTTTCCGCTCTTACCCATGAGAATTCAGTTTTGGAAGGGTACGTAATGGGAAAAAGAAAAAGAGGAAGACCAAGGCAAAGATGGCTGCAAGACATCGTTGATGATCTGCGAAGAGAGGCCTACAGGAGAGCTGTTAGGGAAGCAAAGTTCCGCAAGGAACATGCAAATGACTGACTGACTGACTGCCCTTGCGAGCCCTCTATTGCTCATCATCCTCTCTATGTTATTTTTCTCTATGTCTCTTTTGGTCTACTCTTACATTTGTTGTTCCTCTGCCGTGTCCATCTTAGTGCTATTTTTGGTAGCGAGTTGTCAGTCATCCGGAGCACATGTCTCAACCACTGCCAGCGTCTTTCCTGAATAATTGCTGTCAGAGACTTCCTCTGCATTTCTACCAACAAGATACTTCCTAAACAATTAGTCTGGAAAGAATTCAGCTTGTTTTCTATAATTTTGATGATTTTCAGCATTTACTTCCATAGAGTAGCACACGTAGAACATTACTCTTAAATACACTGATTTTCGTCTTCATGTTACATTTTAAAAAAATTTCCACATAGTCTGCAGCATTGCAAAAGCCTGGTTTGCTCTAGTAGGTCTGCTGTTGATGTCCTCTGTGCTGTCTCCATCTTCTACACGGTGTTTTTAAAGTCTCACTACACTTTTTAAGTAAAAATGAAGAAAATGACGTCATACAAAATGTGCTGCACAGTCAATCGTGAAGAAAAATGCAGTGAATGGTTGCCATCGGCTGGAGTAATTTTTGGTGCTCAAAACAGAATGTTATCAACGAAAGAAAGATTTTTTTGGGGGGTTGAATAAGTGTTTCGAAACAGCGGTCGATACATACAGATGTTCAAAGATTTATAGCAAAATTTCCTGATAAACAACCTCCTCATCGCACTACGGTTAGATATTTGTTATATAAGTTTCGAGATACGGGAAATGTGGAAGATGCTCCGCCATCTGGTAGGCCTGCTGTGTCTGAAGAAAAGTGTCTAGATATCCAAGACAGAATCCTGAAAAGTCCATGCAAGTCTTTAAGGAAAATGTCGCAAGAAGTGAACGTATCACTGATCACAGTGCACAAAATTCTTAAACATCGGTTACATTTTCATCCATACAAGATTTCAAGCATTTTTAGCTGAAGAAGACAAGTAAATTCTCGATTTAACATTCTTCTCTGGTGAGGCATGGTTTCATCTATCTGGATACGTTAACAGCCAAAATAATCGTATTTGGAGCAGTGTTAAACCCAATGCATTTCATAAAGCGTCGCTACACGATGCGAAAATTGGGGTATGGCGTGCCTTCAGCAGAAAACGTTTAAATGGACCAATTTCTTCAACAACACTATAAATGCAAATCAGTACCGTACTGACATTCTGGAACCTTTTTTATAACAGTTGAATGAATGTGAAATTGAAGAAGGGTGGTTACAGCAAGATGGTTCAACTGCACACACAGCTAGAGCAACACACGGTTTTTTTGGAAGACATTTTCGCAAATCGCATAATATCTTGTGAAATTTGGCCTGCTCGTTCTCCAGATATAAATCCATTAGATTATTATCTATGGGGTTTCTTGAAAGGAAATGCTTACGAAAATAATGTACAAACAATTGAGGACCTGAAAGAACCAATCAGAATTACTATTCAAGAAATAACAACAGACCAAGGTATTCGACAATATGAAAAGACGTGTACAGTCATGTCTTGAAGCTCTTGGTGGACATTTCCAACACCTGTTATAATGAATATTTCAGTGGTACATTCCAGCTAACCCAAAACAGCGTTGTATCTTTGCAGTCACTTCATTCATTCATTTGCATGTCCCTTGCGGAACTTTGCCTCCCAAACAGCACTCCTGTAGGCCTCTCGGTTGTGAGCAAGATGGCCGGCTGCTGCTGCTGCATCCATTTGCAGATCGTGAACGATGTCTTGCACCCATCTTCGTTTTGGTCTTCCTCTTTTTCTTTTTCCCATTATGTATCCTTCCAATACGGTCTTATCTAAATTATCATGATTTTTAATGTGTCCAAAATACTTAAATTTTCTCTCTTTAATCCTCTTTACCAGCCAGCCTTCTTCAATATTAAGCTCTTGTAGTATAGATATATTTGCTGTTTTTTTTTGTGTCCACGATATTTGGAGAACTCTTCTGTAGCATTTACATTCAAAGGCATTTATGTGTTTCTCAGCTGTTTTGTTAAGTGTCCAGTTCTCACAGGCATATGTTGAGATGGGAAAGATGTAAGCCCTTAAAAATCTTATTTTTGTAGTTCTGTCTGCTCCTCTCCACAGATTCGTTACTTGTTTTACTTTCTGAAGAGCGATAGATGTCCTCCTTTTAATTTCCCTCATTGTATCTCCATTATTAGTTAGTAGTGATCCAAGATATTCAAAACTCTCCACTTATTCCAATTTTTCCTTATATATATATATATATATTTAAGCTGCCTTGTTTGTTTTGTCAGTTGTCATCAATTTAGTTTTCTTTGTATTAAGATAGAGGTTCTGCTCTTCCCTATTCGTACGGACTGACATAATTAGTTTTTCCAATCCTTTTTGTGTTGTGGACAGTAACATTGTGTCATCAGCATATCTAATCTCTGGTATTTCATAACCTCCAATTGTTATGGCATCGTAATATTCTTTGTCTACATCATCTCTAACATTCCTCATTATATTTTGCAGTCACTATTGTAAATAAATAAATCACTTTTTTAAAGCACATTTTGTGACGACGTCATTTACTTCATTTTTCAATTTTGTTTTTCATAGAAAGTGTAGTGAGATTTCAAAACCACCCTTTATTACTCTACTGCCAAGATATACAAATTCGTTGACCTCCCCCATCAAGAGTAATAACACCGAAGAAATCTAAAATGTGGAAAACAAAAGTTAAATTCTAACCAAGATATCTTATATCCTTATATCGTATATCCTTCCCGTGCATTTAAACGTCACATAGGGCTCGCAAAGTACTTCGCCAATTTTTCCTGTCTTCGGCGAGTCTTTCAACTTCATCAAAGGATTCTATGCCTGTTAATTTGGCCTCTCTTAACAATGTCCTCTTCAGAGTTTCACGCGGTCTGCCTCTTTTTCTTTGGCCTGTTGTGTTCCACTTGATAGCTTGTTTTGAGATTCTCTGACCATTTCTTCTCATCAAGTGACCAACATATGTCCGTCTCCTTTTCCTAATCACCCATGAGACTGGATGATAAGATATATAGTGTAATATTTAAACGCTAATAGTTCTGTCTCACTCAGAAGCTGACTGTGTCTTATAAACATTTATGTGCAAGCAGTTAAGAACATAAATGAACATAAATGGCAGTCTACTTTTGCCACACCAAACTTTTATAAAAAAAGCACATTATGATTACAGTCAGAAATCTGAATAAATAGAAAGTAAAGACAAAAGTGACAATGTATATATATATATATATATATATATATATATATATATATATATATATAACTCATGATATGCTAATGGCACAGTATTACTGTCCACAACACACAAAAAAAAGAATGAAAAACTAATTATGTCAGTCCGTAAAACCTCTATCTTAATGCAAAGAAAACTAAATTGATGACAACTGACAAAACAAAAAAGGCAGCTTAAATATGTATCAATGAGGAAAAACTGGAAGAAGTGGAGAGTTTTGAATATCTTGGATCATTACTAACTAGTAATGGAGATACAATGAGGGAAATTAAAAGGAGGACATCTATCGCTCTTCAGAAAGTAAAACAACTAAAGAATCTGTGGAGAGGAGCAGATAGAACCACAAAAATAAGATTCTTAAGGGCATGCGTCTTTCCCATCGCAACATATACCTGTGAGACCTGGACAGGAAGCCAGTTTTCACATATTTTATTACCCAGGCTGACAGGAAGCCAGTTTTCACATATTTTATTACCCAGGCTGACAGGAAGCCAGTTTTCACATATTTTATTGCCCGAGCTGACAGGAAGCCAGTTTTCACATATTTTATTGCCCGAGCTGACAGGAAGCCAGTTTTCACATATTTTATTGCCAGAGCTGACAGGAAGCCAGTTTTCACATATTTTATTACCAGAGCTGACAGGAAGCCAGTTTTCACATATTTTATTGCCAGAGCTGACAGGAAGCCAGTTTTCACATATTTTATTGCCAGAGCTGACAGGAAGCCAGTTTTCACATATTTTATTACCCAGGCTGACAGGAAGCCAGTTTTCACATATTTTATTACCCAGGCTGACAGGAAGCCAGTTTTCACATATTTTATTACCGAGGCTGACAGGAAGCCAGTTTTCACATATTTTACTACCCAGGCTGACAGGAAGCCAGTTTTCACATATTTTATTGCCAGAGCTGACAGGAAATGTAACTCGCTTTTCTTTGAAAAAAGGTCAGATTTTTAATTCATGTGTCTTGTCTAATCTTGTCTTCCGTCTCCTTGGAATTGCGAGCTGATGTTTAAGTTGATGCGGTGAGGACGTTGAAGCACAGCATTGTGTCGGTTTGGGAGCGGGTTATGGAAGCTTTTTTTTTTCAATCACTCACTGAGTGGATCTAAAAAGCAAGGGGTGTGCAATACTTCTTTAGCATACTCCACCATTTTGGTGGTCCCTGCCCCCGTTAGCCAGGCTAGGCCTGTTACTGGGAGTACCAAGGGAGAGGTGGGACAGGGTCTTGGTCAGCTATGTTTTACCAACCCTGACGCTAGTATGTCATCTGTGAGTCGCTGATTACCACAAAGAACTGTGTCTTCACCCCCGACTTTTATTGCTAGTTTGTTTAGACGTAGAGTACATCCCGCGCTGTCCAGATTATCTGACAAACGTTTTGTTTAGACATAGGTGTACACCCAGGACTCTCTAGATTATCTGACAAACGTTTTGTTTAGACATAGGTGTACACCTAGGGCTCTCTAGATTATCTGACAAACGTTTTGTTTAGACATAGGTGTACACCTAGGGCTCTCTAGATTATCTGACAAACGTTTTGTTTAGACATAGGTGTACACCCAGGACTCTCTAGATTATCTGACAAACGTTTTGTTTAGACATAGGTGTACACCCAGGGCTCTCTAGATTATCTGACAAACGGATTGTTTAGACAGTACACCCCGGGCTTTCTAGATAATCTGACAAACGGTTTGTTTAGACATAGGTGTATACTCCTGGCTCTCTAGATTATCTGACAAACGGTTTGTTTAGACATAGGTATGCACCCCGGGCTTTCTAGATTATCTGACAGACGGTTTGTTTAGACATAGGTATACACCCCGGGCTCTCTAGATTATCTGACAAACGTTTTGTTTAGACATAGGTGTACACCCAGGGCTCTCTAGATTATCTGACAAACGTTTTGTTTAGACATAGGTGTACACCTAGGGCTCTCTAGATTATCTGACAAACGGTTTGTTCAGACATAGGTGTACACCCAGGGCTCTCTAGATTATCTAACAAACGGATAGGTGTGCACCCAGGGCTCTCTAGATTATCTGACAAACGTTTTGTTTAGACATAGGTGTACACCCCGGGCTCTCTAGATTATCTGACAAACGGTTTGTTTAGACATAGGTGTACACCCCAAGGCTCTCTAGATTATCTGACAAGCGGTTTGTTTAGACAAAGGTGTACACTCCTGGCTCTCTAGATTATCTGACAAGCGGTTTTTAGACATAGGTTTAAACCTCTGACTGTCCAGATTATCTGACAAGCGGTTTTTATACATAGGTTTAAACCTCGGGCTGTCCAGATTATATGACAAACCAAGTATTTATATCCAGATTAATTAATATTTTAATGAATAGTGACGTAACTAAAAACGTAATTGTTCTGCTCTGGTATGCCAAAATATGTGTAATATAAATTATGTAAGATGTAACAAAATAGCATATGAGAGAGAGAGAGAGAGAGAGAGAGAGAGAGAGAGAGAGAGTTAAAAATGACTTAAAGCGGAACCTTAACTATGTTGGAACCAGAAAATGTAACCGCCCTCGCTGTGTTACCTGCCCTGTGGTCTGTGAAACAACAGCAATCACCTTCCCTAAAACTATCCTGACTCTCCATGAGGGATTCACATGCGAGTCCCGTAATGTTATATATGTCATAGTATGCAAAAGATGCAGAAAACTTATATTGGTGAAACTGGCCTCAGACTAAGGGATCCCATACAGAAACATCTATACCCAGCATGCTTCGAAACCCGTCCCTAATCATTTCAATGGTCCCAACATTATGGTAAATCAGGTAAATTTGATTTTCTGGTAACGGCCATCAAACAACGTCACGCTGATGATACAAGCCGCTTAGCACTTAAGCACCGCTACATTCTGGGTAAAGCTGGGGCGACCATCCCCAACCCAGCGCGTCACAGGTGGCGGATGGTGAAAGTCCTCCAGATATGGAGGATCCCTGTGAATAAGGAGTTATCCAAATAAGCAGGCGCGGACCAACTAGCGGTAGACTCAGAGAGTGAGGTGGGGTAGTAGGTGGCTCTACTACTCCTATAAAGTGCCTCAGGTGCTCAGTGAAGGGAATACCAGGCGGGTCAGAGGCGCCTTAAAACCTCTCGCTCCCGCTGCCTTGCGGTAGGACAGGGAGTCCAAAGGCTAGCGGAGAGTCCGTACACAAACCGACAGAAGGCAACGGGAAAACACTGTTGTAGCTCCCAAGAATAGTTACGTTTAAACAGAATAATCGATTCATCATGAACGACGTTAAGGGATGTTCCTCTGGAACAGCCTCGTCCGGTAGGGCAGCTCACGAGCCATAGGTGAGGCCAGATTGTCATCAAGCTACTGGTGGCAAAACTAACAAGTTCAAAATAGCAACATGGAATGTTAGAACTTTATTCCAGGCTGGAAAATTAGAAAATGTAAAGATGGAAATGGAAAGGATGAAGATCAACATATTAAGAATGAGTGAAGTTAGATGGACAGGTGCAGGAAAGATAAACTCAGATAAATATACAATAATATATTCAAGAAGTGAGAAACATGAACGAGGAGTAGGAATTATATTTGATTAACAAACGGCAAAGACAATTGCAGGATATTTGAACATCTCGGACCGAGTCCTGCTAGCCCAATTGAAAGGACAACCAATAAACATAAATATTATACAAGTGTACGCTCCAACATCTGAAAGCTCTGAAGAAGATGTACAGCTATTTTATAATGACATAGAGACAGCACTAAAACACACAAAGTCACATGAAGTTACCATAGTCATGGGAGATTTTAATGCCAAAGTTGGTAAAGGAAGAACTTCAGACATCGTTGGTGAATATGGACTGGGGGAGAGGAATGACAGAGGTTATAAATTAATTGAATGGGCAAGAATACACAGCATAGTTGTAGGAAACACCTGGTTTAAACAACATCCTCGAAGACTGGCAACGTGGTGCAGTCCAGACAAAAAGACTTTTAACCAGATAGACTACATATTAATCAACAAACGATTCCGCAATGCATTACTGACAACAAAAACCATGCCAGGAGCTGACTGCAATAGTGACCATGATCCACTCTGTGGAAAAGTTAGAATAAAACTAAAGAAAGCAGGCAGAAAAGTGAGAAACATCAAACTGAATACAGAACTTCTTAAAAATGACCAAGAACTGGGAGAACAATACAAAGTTATTATAACAAATAGATACAATGCAATAGCAAAGATAAATAGTATAGATGAACAATGGGAAATGTTAAGAGATTCTATCCACCAAACTGTTAAGGAGATAATACCACCAAAAAAAGAAGCCCCTAAAAATAAATGGATGACAGACGACACCTTAGGACTGATGGACAAGAGGAGGAGGAGTAAAAATAACGAGAAAAAATATAACAAGATAAATAAAGAAATAAGACGCAAATGCAGAGAAGCTAAAGAAGTGTGGTTAAATGAGCAGTGCAGACAAATAGAGGACTCTCATATTAAAGATAGCAAAAACATGCACAAACGAATTAATGAACTCACAGGCAGGAAAACAAAATATACCACAGGATGCCTGAAATCGATAGAAGGTAAAATGTTAATAGGAAAAGAAGACATTGTAGACAGGTGGACAGAGTATATCGGTGAGCTATATGGAGGAGAAAGACCAGAATTAACACCAGATACTGAAAACTGTGAGGGACCACCAATACTTGAAGACGAAATCATAGATGCCATCAAACACATGAAGAAAGGAAAAGCGACTGGGCCTGATAATATAACAATAGAAGAAATAGAGGCACTAGAGGAGTCAAGAATAAAAATAATAACCAAGTTACTGAATGACATTTACACCAGTGGTTATATTCCCAGTGACCTGATTAAATCCACGTTTATAGCACTACCAAAGAAACCAGGTGCAAAGGAATGTGACGACCACCGGACTATCAGCCTCTCATGTCACATAACGAAGCTACTTCTGAGAATAATTATGAGAAGAACAAGGAAAAAGATAAAAATGGAAATGGCAGATGAACAGTTTGGATTTGTTGAAGGAAAGGGAACACACAATGCCATTTATGCTTTACGAACACTAACAGAAAGAGCTTTAGAAGTACAGAAAGATCTCTACTTATGCTTCATTGATTACACCAAGGCATTTGACAAGGTGAAATATAATGAAAATATTAAAATGCTTGAAGACATCAATATAGACGGCAAAGACCTGAGGATTGTAAAACATCTATACTGGCAGCAAGAAGCAGCAGTTCGAGTTGAAAATAGAATTGGAAAATATCAATCTATAAAACAAGGTGTGCGACAAGGATGTGTAATATCTCCAGACCTTTTTTCTCTGTATAGCGAGAATATTCTAAGAACAATCATCACAGAACCAGGCATAAAAATTGGAGGATACAATATTAACAACCTTCGGTATGCTGACGACACAGTACTGATAGCTGAGAACCAACAAGACCTGCAAAATCTCTTGGATAAAGTCGCCAAAGAAAGTGAACAGAAAGGCCTTACTTTGAACATCAAAAAGACAGAGACTATGGTTATATCTAAGAAACAGAATCCACCAGCATGCAGTATTAAATTAAACGGAACTATTCTAAAGCAGGTGCAGAAATTCAAATACCTTGGAGCAGTAATAACTTCAGATGGGAAATGCAGAACAGAAATTAGGAACAGAATAGGCCAAGCAAAGACTGCATTTCAGAGAATGAGAAAGATATTAACCAACACATCCTTATCAATGAATGTTAGAAAACGAGTCCTAAAATGCTATATTGAACCTATCTTGTTATATGGAAGTGAATCATGGACAATAGGCAAGTCTGCACAAAAATCATTGGAAGCAGCAGAAATGTGGTTTATTAGAAGAATGTTGTGAATCCCCTGGACAGCAAAAATAACTAATGAAGAATGTATGAGAAGAGCTGGAGAGACAAAAAAACCTTGTCAGAAAGATAAGAGAGAGACAATGTACTCTCATAGGACATGCAATGAGTAGAGGGGGCATTGAAAATATTATAACAACAGGAAAAATAGAAGGAAGAAGGTCAAGAGGAAGACCAAGAGAAATGATACTGGACAGTCTGACGGGATGGTGTGAGAGGAGATCACCAACTGAGCTGATGGCCTGCATGAAGGATCGGGTACTCTGGAGAAGCATAATAGCCAACGCCAGTCGGCACGGCACATGATGATGATGACATTCAGAATTATGAGACACTGGAACAATATGGTTTGAACTCGTTATTTAGCTACAGATAATCTTCCACAATCATACTCATTCTCATTCTCACTTGTTGCACTTTGTTCAGACTCCTCATACACCATCACGCGAGCATTAAATCTTATTTGTGACAAACACCCAGTACAGACTGTAGATCAACACAAACAGCTCAAAATTCTACCCCTCAAAAATAGAATCATTTTTAACAAAGTTAAGTTTGTTCACAGAATTCTGTCGCACAATGCTCCGCCTTACTTGTGGTCACTGTTTACGTATAACACTAAACATAGCCAGCGTTTAAAAAAACTGTCTTCTTCCTAAACCCAGAATTGATATGTACAAGAAAAGCCTTTCATACTCTGCAGTACAGCTCTGGAACACCCTCCCCTACAATTTAAAATCCATTGGTAATACTTCATCATTTAACTCAAACCTGTTTCATTATTTACTTGCTTGTAATTATATGCCTCCATAAAATA
Source organism: Achatina immaculata (assembly GCA_009760885.1). Taxonomy (NCBI): domain Eukaryota; kingdom Metazoa; phylum Mollusca; class Gastropoda; order Stylommatophora; family Achatinidae; genus Lissachatina; species Lissachatina immaculata. The sequence continues at coordinate 64,678,727 of CM019716.1, read as the reverse complement.
GCCAGCACTCTCTCAACACATGGCTCGTAAACCATCAAGTACTTCAGTGACATAGTTAGAAAAGCAACTTGTTAGATATTGTTAGAAATTATTTTAATGTTTGTTTAAAAAAAACATATGTTAGAAGATCTGTATTTACAATGTATTTTTATTTATGTATATGTCTGCGGGTGTATGTGTGCGTGAGTGATATTTTATTAGGTTAATTACTTCTTCTCTTTTACCTTGAATGTAGTAGTTAAATCTTACACTCTTTTGATATGTTTTTACTAATTTAATTTGTATTTTTGTACTAAATCAAGTGTGTGGGAAGAATGAAAGATGGAGTGATGAAGGGCAGAATGTAAGACGGGCCTGCGTGCCCAATTCTTTACCCTTGAAAAATAAAGATTATTCATTCATTCATTCATTCACAATGCTACTCCTCCACCATAGCCATAATCATTCATTTCACCTTCTCCTATATAGACTACCATTCCCTCCTTTTCATCGTCCACTATCTAACATTACAATTCCCTATCTATTCACGATTATATAACATTACTTTTCCCTCACTTAAGAGCATTGCCCATGGTTACTGACTCTCCGATCATCTCTGTTCTTTGTAGAATTCTCTGCTCTTTCTCTGTGCATCACTTTTCTCTCAACATTTCTTACACTTAATCATGCACTATTTTACACTTCTCAGAACGCATGCGCCATCACCCTGGTAACAGCCACTTCTTGTTTACGTTGATTGCGCAAACCAAGAATTATTTGAAAACCATGTAAAATATTCAGATAAGTTTTGTTCTAATTATATTTCTTAATTAATTTTTTCATTTTTTTTTATTTCATTAACATAGTTTTATGTGATCTTATACTTTTTCTCCCCTCTCTCTGATTCTCCTACGAAGTTATTTTCACTGCGACAAACGCTTTTGTACGTCTTAACTCTCTTTTGTTCTTCCAATACTCCTATACTTTATCTCCTCTCTCTAATTCTTCGTCCTGTATGTGTTTGTATGATTAAAGGCTGGCGACGAAACGTCACGACTTTGTATTCGTTGAGTAATAAAGCTGTTCCTATTTTTTTTTCTCTAATTTATACATTTTGATATCATAATTTACTGCAGTGCTTTGTGTATGGTTGTATACTTAGACACTATTTATCGTGTGTTACTAAACATGACTCTGTGAACTTGATCCTTTATTGTTGTTTATCTAACAAAAACGAAACACACACGCACACACAAACTAAAAAAAAAAGCTTATAGGACTGGAAGGAGGAGGTCCATTAAGACTGGACGACCGTTGGGCTATCGTGCCTGGTTGCTGAATGAGAATTTACTGTCCAGCTTGACTGCAGAGGGAAGACTCATCCGGACAAGATCTGTGAATGTTTATCAATGAACGACACCTAGGAGGAGAATTTGAGGGGGTCGGGGGGGGGGGGGAGGGGGAGAGGAATGCTTATTTCGACCAACTGCTTAACCATCAAATATTTGCAGTTTCCCCTACCCCCTCTTATTTAGCTACTTGTAAAGGAAAACATTCCGGTACTGGGTTAATGGGGGTAAGTTTATATATTGATTAGTTTATGGTGGGCGTAAGTTTACCTACTTGTCAGTGGGCATTAGTTTATCTACTGGTTAGTGGGCTAAGTTTTTGTACTGAATACTGGACCGCAGCTTATGTACTGTTTACTGGGCGTAAGTTTATGCACTGATTAGTGGACGAAAATTTATGGACTGAGAAGTGAAAGCAAGTTTATGTACTGTTTACTGGGTGTAAGTTTATGTGTTGATTAGTAAAAGGTAAAGGTAAAGGTAATCCTGTCATGCCTTAGAGACATATAGGGATATGATGTTAGTGCCCATATTTTCCTTCACCTGTCAGCACACTATAGGGTGACGTGGCCAGCATCACGCCTGGCCGCCTTTCCTTCCACAACTCCAGAAGAAGTCGGGCACCCATTTCTACACCTCGGCGACCGGGGTGCCTCCGGCCGGATTCGAACCCCCGACCTTCGCCACGAGAGACCATTGCACTAATCACTTCGCCACTCTTTAATGGGCGTAAGTTTATGTACTGATCAGTAGGCGCAGTGGTTATATGCAGAACCTGACAGAGTGGAACAAGTTTTGTTTTGCACAATATTTTTTGTTAAGTATATGGCGGAGAGTAAAGATTTTCACAGTTTAACCTTAAGAAAAAAGAGGGTGAATCAAGCTCCAGAAATTGGTGTCAAATATTTGCCACAAGAAATGGCCACATTAACTTTCTGCTGTATGGCATACCTAATTCGTCATTTATTATCATTTATATGGCTTGCCAAATTCGTCATTCATTATCACTTATATAGCATGCCTAATTCTTCATTTATTACTACTTGTATGGCATGCCTAATTCATTATTTATTATTACTTATATGGCATGCCTAATTCATCATTTATTATCACTTAAAGTGCACTAGCAAAAACGCCTTTGCAAACAAATAATTCTTTTTTTTTCTCTACTGTTATAAGGAAAATGTACGACAATGTAGATTCAAGTAACGGATAATACTGCACTCTACACAAAAAAGCTCAAGTTCGGTAATGTACTTTCAAAGTTAAGTCTGGTCTTAAAAAAGATCAATAGACAGGATTATAAGGCTTTAGAGGCAGAGGTGAGTGTTTGACTATCTGCTTGGCGGTGTAATGAGTGTAATGAGCGCCGTATATTTATCACAGCATCGTTTTGGCTGAAATGTCAATAGACATTCTCTTCAGCATTTCCGTGTAGGTTGAATAGATGAAATATGGTCTCTCGAGATTAAGAAACAACTCACCTGTGAAATGGATGATTTAAAAGTGAGTCCACTCTTGAAATAGGTTCGTTGAAACATTTTCACATCTCTCTCTCTCTCTCACTCTCCTTCTCTCTTTCTCTCTCTCTCTCTCTCTCTCTCTCTCTCTCTCTCTCTCTGAACCTTAAGTGCCCAGGGCACATGGGGCTTCCGCAAGGGTTTTCCACAAATGCCTGTCCTTTGCCTTTTTTATGCTCTTGCCCAGGTGAGCCCTCTATTGCTCAACATCCTCTCTGTTGTTCTTCTCCATGTCTCTTTTGGTCTACCCTTACTTCTGTTCCCCTGTGGTGTCCATCTTAGTGCTATTTTTGGTAGTGAGTTGTCAGTCATTTGGAGCAAATTCCCAACCATCGCCAGCGTCTTTCCTCAATAATTGCTGTCAGTGGCTTCATCTGCATTTCTGCCAACAAGATGTTATTTCTTATGGTGTAAAAGGCAACTAAGGAGGGTTCGGCATAGGGCCAGCAACCCTGTCTTGTAAAAAAAAACTATCAGATTGCTACAGAAACAGAAGCAAGGGAAAAAACAAATGCAAGTGGAAGGAGAAATGTTTTCACATCACACAGATGTGAAAATCACACCTATCTGGTTTATAAAAAAAAAGAAACAGAAAATACAAAGTATACAAATTACATTAGGAAAAAACATAACAAAAGAGTGTAAGTTTAAACTATTACATTCAAAGTAAAAGAGAAGAAGTAATTAATCTAATAAAATAGCACTCACATACACATACACGCACACACAGAGAAATATACATAATCAAAAATACATTGTCAGTACAGATCTTCTAACATGTGTTTTTGAACAAACATTAAAATTATTTATAACAATATCTAACAAGTTACTTTTCGAACTATGTCATTTTAGTATCTGATGGCTTGCGATTCATGGATTGAGAGAGTGCTGGTTATTCTATGGAAGAAGAAGAAGAAGAAGGAGGAGGAGGAGAATAGGAAGAAGTAAGAGGAGGAGGAGAATAAGAAGAAGGAGGAGGAGGAGAATAAGAAGGAGGAGGAGGAGAATAAGAAGAAGAAGAAGGAGAATAAAAAGAAGGAGGAGGAGGAGGAGGAGAATAAGAAGAAGGAAGAGGAGGAGGAGAATAAGAAGAAGAAGGAGGAGGAGGAGCAGAAGAAGAAGAAGAAGAATAAGAAGGAGGAGGAGAAGAAGAAGAAGAAGAAGGAGGAGGAGAAGAATAAGAAGAAGGAGGAGGAGAAGAATAAGAAGAAGAAGGAGGAGGAGGAGAATAAGAAGAAGAAGGAGGAGGAGAAGACGAAGGAGGAGGAGAAGAATAAGAAGAAGACGAAGACGAAGAAGAAGAAGACGAAGAAGAAGAAGAATGAGGAGAAGGAGAAGAAGAATATGGAAGAAAAAGAAGGAAGAGGAGGAAGAAGTGGGGAAAGAGAAGTAGAAGGAGAAGGAGGAGAAGAAAAAGAAGCAGAAAAAGAAGAAGAAGAAGGGAGGAGGAGGAGGAGAAGAAGAAGAAGAGGCGCACAGGCATACACATGTCCTTAAACTATAATATTTCTGCCCATTCCTGGAATATTTTCAGAGCCTAGTACGGTATCTACTGCTGAAACTATTACTTCTGAATTTGTTTTCTTATCGAATTGAAAGATTAATTCTCATGTTGGAAAGGTTCTTTTTTTTTACAAAGATAGGCATAAATCTTTTTTTATTTAGTGGACGCCTTAGTGGGGAAGTGGTTAGTGCATTAGTCTCCCTTGGCGAAGGTCGGGGGTTCGAATCCGGCTGTTAAAATAAGTACTCGACTTCTTCTGGAGCACGGGAAGGAAAGGCTGCTAGATATGATGCTGACCAAAGCAGCACAGGCGAAAGAAAATATCGGCAGTAGCACCATATTCCCTATGTGCGTCTACTACGGCATAACAGGGTTACCCTTACCTTACCTGCATTTATTTAGTACAGTAGGCCAAACATGCCCAGATAATAATGTTTAGTACAAAAGGCAAACAGTGCCATGAGAATAAAGTTCAATACAGAAAACCTAACAGTGCCATTATAATAAAGTTTAATACAAAAGGCCTAACACTGCCATGATAATAAAGTTTAGTATAAAAGGCCTGACAGTGTCATTATAATAAAGTTTAGTATAAAAGGCCTGACAGTGCCATGATAATAAAATTTAGTACACAAGGCCAAACATTGCCGTGATAATAAAGTTTAGTACGGAAGGTCAAACAGTTCCGTGATAATAAGTTTAGAACAAAAGGGTTAACAGTGCCATGATAATAAAGTTTAGTACAAGGGGCCCAACAATGATATGATAATAAAGTTTAGTACTAAAGGTCCAACATTGCCATGATAATAAAGTTTAGTACTAAACGCCTAACAGTGCCATGATAATAAAGTTTAGTACAAAAGACGAAACAATGCCATGATAATAAAGTTTACTACACAATGCCAAACAGTACCATGACAATAAAGTTTAGTAGAAAAGGCCAAACAGTGTCATAATAATAAAGTTTAGTACTAAAGGTCCAACAGTGCCATGATAATAAAGTTTAGTACAAAAGGCCACACAGTGTAATGATAATAAAATAAAAATCTCTTAAGTTCTCTCAGCTTCAGCCGTCTGCCTCATGTTGATACATGTACTTTCATTATCATTTTCACTAAATCAAATCTTAGAAAGTGAATTTCTATACTCTAGCACTACTTTCTAAAATTCAAAATGTCCTGTATAGATGCTCTCATATTCTAAAGTTGGGTTCATGTATCTGACCGTATTCCCCGGGCTTTGTTAATGATAAAGACATCCCTTGCGTCACAGTTAATCCACATATTTGTCTGAGATATATAATCTTCTTTTTCTTTTCAATTTGTTCGATTTTCTTTCCAGACCTACGCAGTTAATTTCGTTTTTACACGGAAATTTTCCGGGAAATTTACGTTCATAAATCTAAGTCACCAAGAACAGAATTTTATCAACCCATATTTTAAAAAAATAATATTTGTTACAGAAACGAATTACGATTAATCAGGATGAAATGCTTATTTAATCAAGGATTAGGACTGTTAATCACCGATAAAAGACATAATTTCGGTCGGAAAATGTTTGAAAGCAGCGTGCAGAGATTGAACCAGACTGGCTGGGGGCTGGGGGGTGGGGTGGGGGGGGGGGTGGGGGTGGGGTTACAGCCGTCTCTCTGAGAGATTTCAGTCCTGTCTCTTTGGTTGATTAGGCTGAAAAAACAAACAAACAAACAAGAAAAGTTAACTGGTTTTTTGTGTGTCCTTGTCTATGGCATCCATGTTCTTGACTGCAATCAGGAACGCAAATCACACCCCACCTTCGTCACTTGTGGGAAAGGGGATGGGGGAGGGAGTGGGCATGATCACAAACCAGGTGGAGACCCATCTGGATGTAGACTACCACGTACACAGACCCTATTTGGGGTGGGAGGGGGGAGGAGGGAGTGGCCATGATCACAAACCAGGTGGAGACCCATCTGGATGTAGACTACCACGTACACAGACCCTATTTGGGGTGGGAGGGGGGAGGAGGGAGTGGCCATGGTCACAAAGCAGGTGGAGACTCACCTGGATGTAGACCCACATACACAGACCCTATTTGGGGTGGGAGGGGGGAGGAGGGAGTGGCCATGATCACAAAGCAGGTGGAGACTCACCTGGATGTAGACCCACATACACAGACCCTGTTTGGGGTGGGAGGGGGGAGGAGGGAGTGGCCATGATCACAAAGCAGGTGGAGACTCACCTGGATGTAGACCCACATACACAGACCCTATTTGGGGTGGGAAGGGGGAGGAGGGAGTGGCCATGATCACAAAGCAGGTGGAGACTCACCTGGATGTAGACCCACATACACAGACCCTTGAAGTTACTTCAGTGCACTCGGATTAGACCTCGGAGGGAAATTTTGCCAGTAGGTGCAAAACTATACCCTCCTCTCTCTCCCCCAACTGTCTCTCCGGTTTATTTTTCATCCAATCAGCCACCCCCACCCACCCCCACCCCCACCAATCTGCAGGACCACGCTTAAAAAAACGAAAAACCCAACGAGCCCTGGAGCTTTGTAGCAGCTGTTGTTCTTCCCCACCACCCATCCCCCCCCCACCCCCGGGGCAAGATGGCGCTGCATATAGATACAGTGTATGCAGAGAATTTGAATAAAGACTAAAAAGACAAAAAAATTGACCGAAAGCTAATGAAAATATGAAGGAAACCCTAGTAAAGGACTTAACAAAACAGAGAAATTAGAGGCAGAGAATGTCAATATAAGCTAGGCCACACGCGCACACGGGCAATTACAGTTATTTACAGAACAGACGTGAAAACTGGCTGTTATTTCTTGATAATCTGTTTACCGTTGCCGTAATTCAGGTCATCGCAGAGACATTTACAGGCTAACTAAGGAAAAAGAAGGAAAAAAAAAACCTCCACCCCTCTCCCCACCCCCTTTCCTCTTTGTCTCACAGTAATCACGACCATTTTTTGTTTTGAAGGAAAATTTTTCATTATAAGTCATTATGATTCTTTTTGAAAATAAACGGCACATAATATTTTCATCAATATACGGATAGGCATCTTGAAACGGTTAATATACGCTTAAGGGCGAGTCAAAAAGTATTCGCAACTCAAAGGACATAACCATTGAAAAAATATATTACCATAACTCTAGGATGAAAAGTCCTTTAACATACTGTATTTTCACTGGTTATCTCCCTTAATTTTCGATTTCTTCTTTACTCGCCGTCATGTACACACTTTTGTTTGATACTAGGGTCAATCAATCAAGTGCCGTGCCGCGTGGCGTAGGCGATCATTTCTCTCCACAATTCCCTGTCTTTAGACTTGATTATGAGATCCGCCGGTGACTTTCTTCCTAACCACACTGACAGCCCATCCAGTAACTTCTCTCTCTGTCTTCCTCTGTCTCTTCTTCTCTCAGTTTTTCCAGTTGCCACAATGTGTTCCAGTTTTCCTCTTTTCAGAAAATGTTCTACAAATCTCGCTTGTCTGCCTTTTATCTTCGATGTAATTTGCCTTTTAACTCCAGCCCCTTTTAAGACTTCTTCGTTCATTTTCTTAGCTTCAACATTCTTCTTATGAACCACATTTCTCGTTGTACTCTCTTATTCATGGACTATGCTTCACATCCATAAAACAAAATAGGCTCGATGTAACATTTAAGTTCTCGGAATCTTGTTTCCATTGATCTGTACCTGTTGCACAAGATGTGTCTCATTTTCTGGAATGAAAAATGGAAAGAAAACAATTAAAGAATCTGTGGAGTACAAAAAAGAATCTGTGCAGAACTACAAAAATAAGATTTTTAAGAGCATGCATCTTTCCCATCGCAACATATGCCTGTGAGACCTGGACACTTAATAAAACAGCTGAGAAACACATAAATGCCTTTGAATGTAAATGCTACAGAAGAGTTCTTCAGATATCATGGACACAAAAAAGAACAAATATATCCATACTACAAGAACTTAATATTGAAGAAAGTTGGCTAGTAAATATGATTAAAGATGATTTTTAAAAAAAACTTAAATATTTTGGACACATTAAACGTCATGATAATCTAGAGAAGACAGCCTTGGAAGGGTACATAATGGGAAAAAGAAATAGAGGAAGACCAAGGCGAAGATGGCTTCAAGACATCGTTGATGATCTACAAATGGATGCATCAGCAGCAGGCCATCTTGCTCACAACCGAGAGGCCTACAGGAGTGCTGTTAAGGAGGCAAAGCTCCACAAGGGACATGCAAGTGAATGAATGAATTAATGAGACAATGAAAAAGCTGAATGCAATATCATCTGAGGGTGGCTCACAAAAAAGCCAGTCTTCTTCATGTACTTAAGCACGGGAGACCAGATGTCCCACCCTGTATAAACATACATACATGACTAAAATGTTTCCAATGGGGTAGTCTTGTAAGGAAAACTGATGTTGAGGTATACAGTAAGAGAAAAAAAATAGTATTAGTCCATTATTTCCGGGTCTACAATTGCTTGTATGAAAAATAATGGTCACAATACCAGCTGCTCATGTTGATAGCTACGAGGACACACAATCACAGTTATGACGGCAACAAAAGAATCAGTTAAACAGAAGCAGCTATAACAAATTACAGGGAAGAAAACCGAAGCAGTGTCACAAGAAAACAAGCAAATAACATCGGCACAAACAAATCTGTCTACTATAGAATTAGCAGCCGTAACAACAACATCACCAGTTGCAACAGTAACGTCAGCACACAAAAAAAAAACCAATTTAATCAGCAACCACAGCATTAACATTTTAAATCTAAAGCATGACAGGATTACCTTTACTTTTTTTTTAACAGCATTAACAATAGCACAAGCAATAGCTTCAGCATCCATAACAGTAATACTAACAACCACAGAAATAACAACAGCACAAACAATAACTCCAGTATCCATTACCATAGCATCAGCAATCACAGCAATAACATACACACAGACAACACTAACATTATCATTAACACCTACAGAAGTCAAGCTTTGATGAAAAATGTGAATTGAGCAAGAGTGAGAAAAAAATCTCCACACACACAGAAAGAAATTGGGCGTGTAGAGAGAATGTTGGCTAGTCAAGAGGATTAAAGGGAGAAAACTTAAATATTTTGGACACAAAAACTGAAATATTTTGGACACATTAAACGTCATGATAATCTAGAGAAGACCGTCTTGGAAGGGTACATAATGGGAAAAAGAAATAGAGGAAGATCAAGGCGAAGATGGGTGCAAGACATCGTTGATGATCTGCAAATGGATGCAACAGCAGCATGTCAACTTGCTCACAACCGAGAGGCCTACAGGAGTGCTGTTAGGGAGGCAAAGTTCTGCAAAGGACATGCTAATGAACGAATCTTATCTTATCTTATCTCCTTCCCGTGCTGTTAAACGTCACATAGGGCTCGCAAAGTAGTTCGCCAGTTCTTCCTGTCTTCGGCGAGTCTTTCAACCTCATCAAAGGATTTTATGCCTGTTAATTTGGCCTCTCTTAACAATGTCCTCTTCAGAGTTTCACGCGGTCTGCCTTTTTTTTTTTTCGGCCTGTTGTGTTCTACTTGATAACTTGTTTTGGGATTCTCTGATCATTGCTTCTCATCAAGTGACCAACATATGTCCATCTCCTTTCCTGTCTTCGGCGAGTCTTCCAACCTCATCAAAGGATTTTATGCCTGTTAATTTGGCCTCTCTTAACAATGTCCTCTTCAGAGTTTCACGCGGTCTGCCTTTTTTTCTTCGGCCTGTTGTGTTCTACTTGATAGCTTGTTTTGGGATTCTCTGATCATTGCTTCTCATCAAGTGACCAACATATGTCCATCTCCTTTTCCTGATCACCCATGAGATTGGTTGTTGTTCAGTCATCTGTCTTATCTCTGCATTGTTCTTCAATTCGTTCCACTTGATGCAGAGTATTTTCCTTAGGCATTTGTTTTCAAAAGAGTCTAATTTCTTGTCTATTTCTTTAGTTGTTTTCCAGCTTTCGCATGCATAAATGAGGGTGGATATTACATTTGAATTGAATAGTCTTAACTTGGTTTTTGTGCTTATAACTTTTGAATTCCATATGTTCTCAAGATTCTTGAAGATTGATGCTGCTTTTGCAATTCTGATCCTAACTTCATTTCTAGTGTCACCATCCTGGTCTATCTAGCTGCCAAGGTATGCAAATTGATTGATTTCTTCAATATCTGTCCCTTCTACTTGTATTTTTCCATTTTGATTAATGTAAATTTTCATTATTTTTGTTTTGTCCTTGTTAATTTCAAGTCCTATATTGCTAGCTAGTGAAGACAGGCTATCTGTTTTTTTTTGCATGGAATTCACATTATTACTGATAAGAGTTATGTCATCAGCAAAATCAAGGTCTTCTAGTTGGGTCCCATGTACCCAGTCAATACCTGTGTTATTTTTTCATTATGAAGTCTATTGTAATCCCAAAAAGTAAAGGAGACAGTATACATCCTTGTTTCACGCCTGTTTCAATCTGGAACCATTCACTCATCCCTTCTTCTGTCTTGACTGCACAAACATATCCATTGTATAAGTCCTTAATGATGTTGACAATTTTAGATGGTATTCCATATAGATATAAAATTCTCCATAATGAATCTCTGTGTATGCTATCAAATGCCTTTTTAAAATCTATAAAGTTCAGTATTAATGGTTTCTACTTTTCAATATGTTCTTCAATGAACGAATGAGAGAGAAATAATTAGTTTTCATTTGTGTTTTGAAGGACGGGAGAGATTAGTGTGGGGGAGAGAAGGGGCCTTCTGGGGGAAGGGGGAGGGGGAGAATGTGAATGCTCACAAACCAGGTCGAGACCCATCACAGACCAAGAAGATCCAGAAATAAATATAATTTTGTGTTAAATAGCTCAAATAATAGAACTGCAATCCCCTTCCCCCCCCCCCCGACTTTCCATGAATATGTCCTGTCGTTCTTGGCTCAAGCTTTGCTGAGATCATACTGGAAAATATCAGTCAATTCTCAGCACAAAATTCAGCAAATTAGTGTTGTCATCAGTGCGTCTACATCTACTTTTACATCCAGCACCATTCGTCCACAACTTCTCGATATGAAACCAAGAAGGGACCGAAAACCTGATGTAGGAGAATTGTATGTTGACATTTTGTAAAACAGTAAAACAGTTTTGCAAACCTTCATCCTATAAAATCGGTGTGTGTGTATTTTTTTTTCAAACTAAAACATCCACCCTTGCCTCAGAAAAGTTCAAGAGATATTATCGTGAATATCACAATGTTACAGTATTATCATGCTGCCACAGCCACTCCTTAATACTTCTCGTGCTTGACTCGTTTCGCGGCAGCTAATTATGTACCACACGTAACAAAATAATATAAACTAAAAAATATCTCAGAAACACAGCATTACAGTAAAGATCAATCACATCCCAGATTACTGGATCCTGCTTCTCTCCTCTTCTCTTCAGTTCTGAAAGCAAATGTTCTAGATTGTTATATTCCAGTCTTACAATGAAGGTATCAATCCTTTCCACTCTTATCACCAACACTTGCAATGAAGGTATCAGACCTCTTCACTCTCTCATCAATACTTACAATGAAGGTATCATACCTTTCCACTATCTCACCAATACTTACAATGAAGGTATCAGTCTTTCCACTCTCTCATCAACATTTACAATGAGGGTATCAATCCTTTCCACTTTCTCACCAACACTTGCAATGAGCATAACAATAACATCATGACAGACAAAAACAGAATCAGCAACCATAACAATAACATCAGGGCAAACAAAAATAGAATCAGCAACCATAACAATAACATCAGGAAAAAACAAAAATAGAATCAGCAACCACAACAATAACATCAGGACAAACAAAAATAGAATCAGCAACCATAACAATAACAACAGCGCAAACAAAAATAGAATCAGCAACCACAACAATAACATCAGGACAAACAAAAATAGAATCAGCAACCATAACAATAACAACAGCGCAAACAAAAATAGAATCAGCAACCATAACAATAACAACAGCGCAAACAAAAATAGAATCAGCAGCCATAACAATAACATCAGGACAGACAAAAATAGAATCAGCAACGACAACAATACCATCAGGACAAACAAAAATAGAATCGTCAACAACAACAATAACATCAGGACAAACAAAAATAGAATCATCAACCACAACAATAACATCAGGACAAACAAAAATAGAATCAGCAACGATAACAATAACATCAGGACAAACAAAAATAGAATCAGTAACCACAACAATAACATCAGCACAAACAACAATAGGCAGCAGCCAGAAGCATAAAAAAACTTGAAAAAGACTACGTTTAATGTTCATATTTAGTCTCGGTATTTTGGATAAAAGAATAACTTTAAAACAAGTGCACAAATTTAAATATCTTGATACAACGATAACATCAGATGGTCAAAGACAGAATATGCCAGGCACAAGTAGCATTTCAGAAAATAAAATCTATTTTGTGCAGTCCATCTTTGTCGGTAGATGCTAGAAACAGAGTTTTTGAATGCTACATCGAGCCAGTACTACTATATAAAAGCGAATCATGGTCACTAACATAAAGGCCATTAGAGGCAACCGAAATGTGGTTCCTACGATAAGTGTTAAGAATACCATGGACAGCCAAAACAACAAATGAAGAATGGCCAAGGAAAGCCAATAAGAAACAAACATTAACAAATACACCACGAGGGGAGACAGTCTAGGTTTGTCGGCCACATAATTAGAAGAGAAGACAATGAAAATATCCTGGAAACAGGGAAAATTGGAAGCACGACGCGGAGAGGTAGACCAAAAGAGAAAATCTTTGATGGTTTGACAAAATGGCATAGGGGAGCCACAACAGCAGAATTAATGAACAACAGGAAAAGATCGGAAACTGTGGAGAGACAAGGTCGCCAACGCCTCCAGACATGGCACATGATGATGATTTTGAATTCTTTTTCAAAGGACACAACGAAGACTTCCTTATTCTTTTTTTTAATCAGACGAATTATTTTTTTTCACACTCCACTTATAAGGGACCTTCCAAATGCTATTTAATTCTAAATAATGGAGCAAAATGCATAAACGTTATTGAGCGCATGCAGGACAATTGATCTAAATGTGATAATATTCCAAGGGTAACATTTTTAACTTGACGTCATGAACACTCCACAGTGTGAAGTTGTTATAGATTTGCTTACGTCTTTAACGACCATCGAAAATGATAACAATTTTACTCTTCAATGAGCACTGTAGTTGTATGTCAAAATGTGCTGATGAATTGTTTTGTGAGATCAGTCTAGTTTCTATAGAAGAATATGTAAACCGTACATAGATTTACAGAAAGCTGAACAAAAAACCATACTGATAGAGACAAGCCGACTAAGACAGACAGACAGACAGACAGACAGACAGACAGACAGACAGACAGATAGATAGATAGATAGATAGATAGATAGATAGATAGATAGATAGATAGATAGATAGATAGATAGATAGATAGATAGATAGATAGATAGATAGATAGATAGATAGATAGATTCATTCATTCATTTGCATGTCCCTTGCGGAACTTTGCCTCCCTAACAGCACTCCTGTAGGCCTCTCGGTTGTGAACAAGATGGCCTGCTGCTGATGCATCCATTTGCAGATCATTAACGATGTCTTGAAGCTATCTTCGCCTTGATCTTCCTCTATTTCTTTTTCCCATTATGTACCCTTCCAAGACGGTCTTCTCTAGATTATCATGGCGTTTAATGTGTCCAAAATATTTAAGTTTTTTCTCTTTAATCTTCTATACTACCCAGCCTTCTTCAATATTAAGTTCTTGTAGTATGGATATATTTGTTCTTTTTTTTTGTGTCCATGATATTTGAAGAACTCTTCTGTAGCATTTACATTTAAAGGCATTTATGTGTTTCTTAGCTGTTTTGTTAGGTGTCCAGGTCTCACAAGCTTATGTTGCGATGGGAAAAATGCATGCCCCTAAAAATCTTATTGCTGTAGCTCTGTCTGCTCCTCTCCATAGATTCTTTAGTTGTTTTACTTTCTGAAGAGCGATAGATGTCCTCCTATTAATTTCCCTCATTGTATTCTCCATTATTAGTTAGTAGTGATCCAAGATATTCAAAACTCTCTTCTTCTTTCAGTTTTTCCTCATTGATACATATTTCAGCTGCCTTATTTGTTTTGTCAGTTGTCATCAATTTAGTTTTCTTTGCATTAAGATAGAGATTTTCCTCTTCACTGTTCTTACGGACTGACATAATCAGTTTTTCCATTCCTTTTTGTGTTGTAAACTGTAATACTGTGTCATCAGCATATCTAATCTCTGGTATTAAATAACTTCCAATTATTATAACATCGTAATATTCTTTGTCTACGTCTTATCTAACATTTCTCATTATATTTTCAGTAAAGAAGTTAAATGAAGCCACTGACAGCAATTATTGAGGAAAGACGCTGGCGATGGTTGGGACATGTGCTCCGAATGACTGACAACTCACTACCAAAAATAGCACTAAGATGGACACCACAGAGGAACAGAAGTAAGGGTAGACCAAAAGAGACATGGAGAAGAACAACAGAAAGGATGTTGAGCAATAGAGGGCTCACTTGGGCAAGAGCAGAAAAAAAGGCGAAGGATAGGCATTTGTGGAAAACCCTTGCGGAAGCCCCATGTGCCCTGGGCACTTAAGGTTCAGAGAGAGAGAGAGAGAGAGAGATACAAGTTAAATAAGTAAGGCGACAATATACACATCTGACGGACCCCTTGTTTTATGTCAAACCAAGTTGTTGTTTCTCCATTTATTCTTACTGCTGCTTGTTGGTCTAGATACAGCAGTGATGTTTATTGTATCAAATGTGTTGGAAATCCCATTTTTTCCGTTATTTCCCAAAGTTTCTGGTGTTGTACACAATCAAATGTCTTTGAGAGTCTAAAAAGGATACATATAGATTCACACTGAACTCTCTCCATTTCTCTATTATTATATCTTATATTGAATATATGATCTCTTGATCCTCTTCCTTGCCTGAAACCAGCTTGGACCATATTGACTTCTTCTTCTATTTTCTTTCGAAGTCTACCCATTATGATTTTTAACAGAATTTTACTGGCATGACTAATCAGGGCAACAGTTCTGTGGTTTGTGCAAAATTTCAGGTTACCCTTTTTTGGCAGTGGTATGAATATGGTTCTTTTCTATTCGTTTGGTCAAATACCTGACTGCCATATCTTTTACATAGTGCATGATAGATTATTGCGCATTCCTTTCCTCCTGCTTTAATAAGTCCAGTTGTTATCTCATCACATCAAATAATAAGTAACGAGATGAAAAGAACGGGGATACACATTTTGGGAATCTGCGAACATCAATGGAAAGGATTAGGAGACTTCAAGAGCGAGCATAATAATATCTCTATATTCTCCGGTGGAGAATTAGGAGGAAAGAATGGAGTGGCTTTTTACTTGGACAAATCAACATCAAAAACATTACTAGGCTACTATACAGTAAGTGATAGAATCCTCAGAATCAGACTTAAGGGCACTCCTTGAAATGTAACAGTCATCCAGATATATGCACCTACATCAGCAGCAGAAGATGAGGAAGTAGAAGACGTTTATAACACACTGCAAACGACGATAGGCCAGGTACGGAAAATGATATATTAATAATAGAGGACTTTATTGCAAAGATTGGTACAGAAAGAGCAGAAGATGAAGGACATGTTGTATGGAAATTTAGCATAGGACTTAGAAATGAGGCAGATGACAATCTAATGGCTTTTTGCATGGAAAATGAGCTAATGATCGCTAACACAATTTTTAAACAACATCCAAGAAGACTTTACACATGGACATCACTTGATGGGAAAACCAAGAATCAAATAGATTACATTTTAGTGCAAAGAAGGTGGAGATCAAGTATAACATTAGCAAAAACTTTACCAGGTGCTGATTGATACGGACCATGAGTTATTAATAGTAGACATGAAGATAAAGATAAAAAAGACAGTTACGGGATCAAGACCACTCTGCTTTGATCTTACAAAAAATACCAGAACAATACGGTATAGAAGTGAAGAACCGTTTCGAAATTCTGATGGCTGTACAGGAGGAGATGACACCAGATGAATTGGCTACGCAGGCCAAAGATATCTTAATAACAACAGCTAAAGACATGGTTCCGGTAAAGAAAACTCAAAAGGATGGATGGATTACAGGAGGCACACTAGAACTGATAAAACAACGTAGAGAAATGAAGATGCAATGGAAAGTGACAAACAACAACAAAGATGAATATAAATCTTTAACAAAAGATGTACGAAGAAACATGAGAAAAGACAAAAAGAACAATACATACAAGATTGTTGTTGAAGAATAGAAGGACATAAAAAATGTGAAAGAGATGGCGAAATGTTTAAAGAAATGAAGACATTGACGAGAAATTTCAAATCTAAGATAAATGTAATTTGTGACGAGATGGGGAACACCTTGACAGAGACAGAGGAAATTCTAGAAAGATGGAAGGAATATTGCAGAGGAATGTATAAAACAGCCGTCTGTGGAAGCAGAAATCAACAGTGTGACTTATTATTGGAGGAGAAAGAACCCGAACCGACAATAGAAGAAGTTTTTTATGGGCAATAAAGAATCTGAAAAATAAAGATAGATAGATAGATAGATAGATAGATAGATAGATAGATAGATAGATAGATAGATAGATAGATAGATAGATAGATAGATAGATAGACAGATAGATAGATAGATAGATATAGATAGATAGATAGATAGATAGATAGATAGATAGATAGATAGATAGATAGATAGATAGATAGATAGATAGATAGATAGATAGATAGATAGATAGATAGATAGATAGATAGATAGATAGATAGATAGATTCTCTCTACTACTAACTCAGCCTGATAAGATATTTTTCTCTTTCTCCTCTTCTTTTTCTTCATCTCTTCAGTTTTCTGTTCATTGTCATGCTCTTTGCTTCTGTTTTCTCATTAAACACATTACCCACGAACAATGTCTTTACCTGTTTCTCTGTATAGTTCGTTCGCCTGTAATTTCTCTGAGAATATTTCTTTTCAGCCATTCAAGATACGTATTCATTGTCCCCTTCAACATCACATCTTTCTGTGGCGTTTCAATTAAATGTTTTATTTCATTTATTTCTCATTCAGCTTGCAAACACAGGCTAATGTTGCCTCAATATGGGGCTGTAATACTCTCACCGTTAATGGCATTTCCTTCCTGTTAATGGCATTTCTTTATTTGTAGGTCAATTCTTTGTGCCGTAAAAATTTGCCTCTATCTTTCATATTTTTTACTTGACTTCCTCTTTGCGTGTGACATCTGCTACTTATGTTGTATCTTCTCCTTTGCAGATATTTTGAGTTTTGATTATTTTGCTCCGTTGATTTTGACTTCTTGCTATTTTATGAAGCTACCCTTGATAATGACTTGTTGCTAATTTATGAAGCTACCCTTGATTCTGACTTGTTGCTGTTTTATGAAGCTACCTTTGATTCTGACTTGTTGCTGTTTTATGAAGCTACCCTTGATTCTGACTTGTTGCTATTTTATGAAGCTACCCTTGATTCCTATTTGACTTTCCATGATTG
The DNA here is from genome assembly GCA_009760885.1 of Achatina immaculata. Lineage (NCBI taxonomy): Eukaryota > Metazoa > Mollusca > Gastropoda > Stylommatophora > Achatinidae > Lissachatina > Lissachatina immaculata. The sequence continues at coordinate 64,660,721 of CM019716.1, read as the reverse complement.
CTGTTTGCGTTTAAACGTCATGATAATTTAGAGAAGACCGTCTTGGAAGTGTACATAATGGGAAAAAGAAAGAGAGGAAGACCAAAACGAATATGGCTGCAAGACATCGTTGACGATCTGCAAATGAATGCAGCAGTGGCAGGCCATCTTGCTCACAAACGAGAGGCCTACAGGAGTGCTGTTAGGGAGGCAAAGTTCCGCAAGGGACATGCAAATGAATGAATGAATGACCCTTGATTCTGACTTGTTGCTATTTCATGAAGCTACCCTTGATTCTGACTTGTTGCTATTTTATGAAGCTACCCTTGATTCTGACTTGTTGCTATTTTATGAAGCTACCCTTGATTCTGACTTGTTGCTATTTTATGAAGCTACCCTTGATTCTGACTTGTTGCTATTTTATGAAGCTACCCTTGATTCTGACTTGTTGCTATTTTATGAAGCTACTGTAGCATAGCCTTGTAAGTAATGATTATAGTTATTATTATAATTATTATTATTATTATTATTATTATTATTATTATTAGTGACATGATCAGGAATAAAGAATGTATTGGGGGGCAGAGAAGTTATAGTTAGAGGAGCGAGGAACGGATACTCGGTACTTCAAAGACCTGATCAAAGGTAAAACCGTATCGATAGATCTGATAGATCGTGAGAGTGGTCCAGTTCTAGAGGTGCGACTTCGCGCGCACATGCAGTAGCCCAGGGGGAACAATTGACCAGTAGATCAAAGACCGAACAGAGAACGGACTAGGTCCCGAAGCAGATAACATGAAAGAGATGGTGCGACTGGTTTTGGGCAACAAAGGATGACCCGATGACCCAATGACCGATACAACAATTGGAGGCGTGGTCTAGGGAACGGAATTTACGAATATAAAAGGAGAGGTAGACAGGTGGAAAAAAGGAGGAAGGCCGGCGAAGAGCAGATAGGGGTTCTGAAGGAGAGAGGAGACGCAGAGAGGAGGGGAAGAGGCATTCAGCAAGAGAAATGTAGAGATAGAGACGTAGGGTTAGATTGAACTAGTGTAGCAAGAGATCGTACAGTAATTGTTACCAAGAGCTTTTGTATTACTGAATATTGTGAACGCTGCTTAAATACTGCTTGTAGAATTATGAGAATTATGATATTGTGATTTTGTGAGATTTCGTGCTACTATGATGAAAATAATGAAATGTGTATAATCTTGCCTATGCCTATTATTACAAGTGAGTTATCAGCTATACGTATTGATCATATTGATATTATTTGTCAAATTAAAATGAATCAGTGAAATGTTCATGAGAAATCTTCTATTGCAATGTTGTGAAACCTCAAAGTGTGAGGTATTTATGTGTGATATGATGATAAAGAGAAACTTCTTGAATAATATGATATTACTAAGAACATCTTCTTGAACAATAATAGAAAATCAAAGAAACATTGTTATAATAGAACATATTATAGAACAACATAAAGAACTAAAACATTGTTATAATGCTTATAACTTTTGATTTCCATATGTTCTCAAGATTCTTGAAGATTGATGGTGCTGATTACAGAATGAAGACTTTAAAATGTTCACTTTTTAAACCATTGTTTTTTTCTTTATAAAAATTTAAGAAATGTTCTTACTTCGTATGTGAATAAACAATGATAAGGAACGGTATAAATGAACTAAAAAACTGTGTTATACTACCCTTGATTCTGACTTGTTGCCACTTGACACTGGTTTTTGTTTTTCATAACATGGCTGTGTGTTCAACACTTCCCCGACAATTTGATATTAATATCTCATACTTGGTATTCCTTTCAGATTTCTAATGGTCCTCTTGATGTTCCCAGTGTACATCTAGAAGAGGTCAGGACGTAGAAAAATATTTCTCAAAGAAATAAGGAAGACGAAAACAAAATACTTTAGCCGTGTCAAAATGCATAACAATATACTGAAGACCATAACTGAAGGAAAGGTGAAAGGAAGAAGAGCAAGATGTAGAGAGAGGTGTAGACAGGAAGATAACAATCAAGAGATGGACAAGACACAGCCTGGCTGAAAGCACAAACAAGGCCAGGGAGCGAGGGAACTGGAGACTCATTACCGCCAGCCTTCGTGCTGAAGAAGGCACATGATGATGATGATGATGATGATGATGACAGGTCATAACCTTGAAGTACTCCTCGTTTTATCTCCAGATATTCATCTCGTATGTTTCTATGTTATTGCTCATGCTTATTACTACTCTTTGATTCCCGTATATGCTCTTAATAATTATATATTTATTATATTCTTCCCATCTGTTTGTTCTTCAATCACTTGTATTTTGAAGTCTTACTGTGAAATACTTATTGTAACTTTCCTTTGTACTTCCAGCGACCGTTTTATTACTGATTAAAAAAAAAATTTAAAACAGTATTTGTAATGCACTGTGGTCCTCCAGTAACGATGTATTGTTCTTCAGTTGTTTCTCACTTTATATTATTTCGTATTCTTAAAGAGGACATTTTTAAGAGAGGTCAGTTCAATGGGCGTAACATCCCTTGATGAGATTGAAAAACTCGCCGAAGACACTACATCTTGGCGAACAACCATGCGGGGCCTATGTGACGTTCAGCGGCACGGGAATGATGTAAGATGTAAGATTCTTGAGTTAATAATCCTTTTGCAAGGCGTATGTGGCGTGGCTTATTTGGCTGAATATGGACAAATGAGACACACATATTCGAAAAGAAATAACTTCGACACAAAACCACTCACCAAAGAGAACAAAAATTCTTTATTGTTAAATTATCGTTCACTCTTTTTGACTCACAAATTCTCCCCCCTCCCCTTTCCCGCCACATTTCTCTCCCTGTAAGTTACTCGTTTATTTTTAACCGTATTTTACCTCTCTCATCTCATTCAAACGCATACTTCAGCTGTAACCACACCAGAACTGTGATGCCGTCTAGTTATTCTCTTCTGGCGTTTTAAATTACCGTCTCCATTTTTCCAGTCTCCCTATAGACATTTCCTCAGACCATGCAAGCCATCTTGGATTTCCCTTGTGACTAGCATATAAATCTCCCATTCGAACCGTTGCGTTCTAAGCTCAGGCTTGAAGTTCAGTCTTCAAAACAGCTTTACTTACCGATAGGTCAACACCCACACTAACAACGAATCGGTCACGTGTTAGTTTCTTCGACAGTTATATGGCTCTTAATTTATGCTTATGAATTCAGTCTAAACTTATGTCATATTATTAGCTTCATTACTATTTCTCTCTGACACTGGTCCAGAATCGTAGATTTAGACCCTTTTTTTTGGGGGGGGGGGCACACCAAAATGTGCTCCGTAAACAGGGTGTATCAAAGAAATCAATCAAGGATCAAACTCTCCAATGTGGTCGCGGACCGTATTGAGAAGCTTACCAGTTTAAGTGGCTGTGAGAACATTGGCCTAACTTCTTATGGAAAGTGAGATACGACAACACATCATCATCATCATCATTTCATTGCCAATATCATGATTATCATCACCATCACCACCATGAATATTATTTTCATGATTATTATCGTTATTTCCATCATCACTGTCATTATCAAGAGCAGGAAAGAGATCAGGAGGTAATAAATATCTCTAGGCCGCTGGAGAAGAAGGTGGTGGTGGTGGAGTGGTGGGGGGAGATGAACTTAGATGAACTTGTGGAAATAAGTCTAAGATGAACTTGTAGATGTAAGTGTAAGATAAACATGTGGATTTAAGTATAAGATGGACGTGTGGGCGTAAGTGTAAGATACACTTGTGGATGTAAGTGTAACATATGTTTTTATTGTTTAAGTTTACATCCATGTTTATTTATGTGTCGTGTGCCACGCGGTACTGAGCTGAAGTTGAATATTCCAGAGAGACTGAAAGTTGACAGAGACAAGATGTTACTTGGGTCTATGCATCTAATTCTTCACCGTTTGAAAGTAAAATGGTTCTATGTTTGTATCCAGCCAATACAGGAGAATTTATGAGCTCTTTCTGTTTAACGAAACAGCAAAGGCCGCAAATACAAGACGGAATATGCGATGTATGCTGACACACTTCTATGCTTACACACTTCTATGCTGACACACTTCTATGCTGACATACTTCAATGCTGACACACTTCTGTGCTGAAACACTTCTATGCTGACACACTTCTATGCTGACACACTTCTGTGTGACACGCTTCTATGCTGACAGACTTCTATGCTGACACACTTCTGTGCTGACACACTTCTATGCTGACACACTTCTATGATGACACACTTCTGTGCTGACACACTTCTGTGCTGACACACTTCTATGCTGACACACTTCTGTGCTGACACACTTCTATGGTGACACAGTTCTATGCTGACACACTATTGTGCTGATAAACTGCTGTGCTGATACACTGGTGTGCTATGACTATTTGGTAGAATTAACAAAGGATAAGGTATAGAACAAACATCGAAGAATGTCAGATTCGGCAGAAATGAAAATTTTCTCTCGCGGCCAGCAAGTAGGTTTAAAAATTGTGCTTAGTTAAACTCTCGGATGAGAGCAATGTCTCCTATAACAAATTTACACAAAAACTTTATGTAGAAGCTCCTTTCTTCGACATCTCCATTTTTTTCTATATTAAAATTTGTGTGAATATTTCAAGATACAAAGAGAAAAAGTGAAACAGATGTTTTCACTGTTTGAAGATACAAAGAGATAAGTTTAAAACAGATGTTTTCACTGTTTGAAGATACAAGGAGAAAAAGTGAAACAGATGTTTTCACTGTTTGAAGATACAAAGAGATAAGCTTAAAACATATGTTTTCACTGTTTGAAGATACAAAGAGAAAAAGTGAAACAGATGTTTTCACTGTTTGAATATACAAAGAGATAAGCTTAAAACAGATGTTTTCACTGTTTGAAGATACAAAGAGATAAGCTTAAAACAGATGTTTTCACTGTTTGAATATACAAAGAGATAAGCTTAAAACAGATGTTTTCAATGTTTGAAGACAACAAAGAGATAAGTTTTAAAGAGACGTTTTCAGTAATAGAAGATACAAAGAAATAAAGAGTACAACAAACTTTCTCAGTGTTTCAAACATACAGAGAGATAGAGTATAACAAAACCTATGACGGTTTAATAATGGCACATGAGGCAGCGGTATGAAATACAAAGTGTATTCTTATTACTCTTCTAAACAACACCAACCCAGATTCGATCGCATTCCCTTCATATTTACGTCAAACTCAGCTTCGATATCGACAATGCTTCAGCTTGTCATATGCCTGAAATTCTTCCGTCATCCTCCAGTAACTAGGTCACAGTCACAAGAACAGACTTCGCTCTTTATATATCACCAAGTGGCTGATGATCGGATTCAAAAGTTCACTAACCGGTGTCTTTTTTTCTTCCTGGCAGGTCAGTCCAGTATGAAACTCGTCCCACTTGTCTCATTTAAGCATAAAGGATCAATGTCCATTAGATTTATTAGATTTCTTGGTTTAAGCTTAATGACCAATGTCCATTAGACTTATTAGATACTTGGTTTAAGCATAAAGGATCAATGTCCATTAGATTTATTAGATTTCTTGGTTTAAGCTTAATGACCAATGTCCATTAGACTTATTAGATACTTGGTTTGATCATAAAGGACCAATGTCCATTAGACTTATTAGATACTTGGTTTAAGCATAAAGGACCAATGTCCATTATATTTATTAAATAATTGGTTTAAGTATAAAGGACCAATGTCCATTAGATTTATTAGATACTTGGTTTAAGCATAAAGGACCAATGTCCATTAGATTTATTAGATACTTGATATTTAAGAAAAACTGTAAGTACAGATAACAAAAAAGCGTTATATTTTTCGTGACAAATGTCATTAAACGCATCAGGATGTGATACCTAGATTGCAACTGATGTCAGGCAGATTATGTGTCTGAGCTCCTGGGGTTATTCTGATTTGGATTACACTCAGCCTCAATGTGTGCTGAACTTCACATTGACTGCCATCTGAAATCCAAGTCTATATAGACGGCTAACTTCTATGAATCTCATACCACGTAATTAGCCTTGTTTTTCTTCGTTACAACTCCTACATACATTTTCTATTTTCCTACGCTTGGTGTCTAGTTTTTTTTTCTTTTTGCTTTGTTTTTCTTTGGCTGTTTAAAAGTTTGATATACATTTCTCTACCTTCCCGCCCAACAGTATTTGCAAAGCCTTTTATTAGATATATTTCAGTTGTGGCTGTAGTTCGTTTGCTCCCTCAGGTACGGCACATTCATAAATCGGTACAGCTTCTTAGATTTTTTCTTTCTTTTCACATCATTTAAGATCTTGTCCTTCAAACAAACTTCTGATGTCAAGGCAGAACACTAACTACCAGGCCCCGAGCGTACTGAGGCTGCTCCCCAAGACCAGGAACACAGCTAGGGCCCTTTTTTTAAAACAGTTACAGTTATTTCTTCATAGTATGTCATGAGTGGGCCTTATTATTGTACCGTTTTTAAAATGTATCTACTGATGGTAACAGCCATGAATTTTGCAGGTTCTGGTCGACTTCCAAGACTCCCTGTTTATTGAATTTCACTCGCGGTTATACCGTGTAAGAAAAATGTTATGCAATATCCATTACAACTTCCATTTACGGTTTTGTCAACCTTTTATGTGAAATGAAATCTGATTTTGAAAATTATATTATAAACTATTTGAGCCTGAAATTAATAGTTTCTTAGCATAATTGTAGTACGCTTCATGGTTGAAAATTATTAGAGTGTGTATAATGACTGTATCTTGAGAACATATGACATTCAAACGTTATAAGCACAAAAACCAAATCAAGGTTATACAATTCAAATGTAATATCCATCCTCATTTATGCGAAAGCTGGAAAATAACAAAAGAAATAGACAAAAAATTAGACTCTTTTCAAAACAAATGCCTAAGGAAAATATTCGCATAAAGTGGAACGAATTCAAGAACAACGCAGAGATAAGACAGATGAGCAAACAGCAACCTGTCTCATGGGTGATCATAAAAAGAATATGGACATACGATCGTATGTTGGTCACGTGACGAGAAGAAACAGTCAGAGAATCCCACAAAAAGCTATCAAGTGGAACACAACAGGCCGAAGAAAAAGTGGAATTCTAAAGAGGACATTGTTAAGAGAGGCCAGTTTCGTGGGCATAAAATCCCTTGACGAGGTTGAAAAGCTCGTCAAAAAACAGGAAAACTTGAAGAACTACCGTGCTAGTCTTATGTGATGTTTAACGTCACAGGAAGGATGTAGGGATGATAATGCAGAATGTATTGGAGCTACATACATTGGATGAAAAGGGTCGTATTATGTAAAAAAAAAAAAATCATGTTCTCATATTGACTTGTGAAAAAGTCTCCCGATTAGTTACATATACGAGGGGAAGTCACTAAGTAACTCGCAGATTGAAAATATTTTATTAATGGTAGTTATCAGGTAGTATTTAAATATATCTTTAGATAGTACCACCATCCAACTTTATAATAGTTGTATGTAGGGGGCGCTGGGAGTTACATGCGCTAAGCAGAGCAATAATCAATTGGGTACCCAACTGTTAGTTTGTACCAAAGAAGAACAGATAAGTGTAGTGCGATTTTTATCGGCTAAAAGACATTCAGTTTAGGACTTTCATGAGGAAATGATTACAGATTATGCTGAAAAGTGGTTATCACGCAAAGGTCTATAACTTTGTAAAATAATTTTCTCAGGGACGCACCGAAATTGTTGACAAAGTCTGACTTGGCCGCCCTGTTCAGATTGCAACAGAAGCGACTGTGCAACGTGTGAATGGGATTATCAGAGCTGATAGACGAGTAACGGTGACAGTGTGAATTCTGTATCGTACTGTGAAGTTCTGTCGATGGTACGGGATGCAATTCGAAGAAAACGTCCTGGTCTGCTGACTAGAAGTGTGCTTTTCCTTCATTGACAATGCCAGACCACATACGGCTCGGTTAACCCAAGAGAAAATTAACCAGTTGGGTTTGGAAGTTCTTGAACATCCAGCCTATAGTCCTGACTTAGCTCAAGTGATTTGCACTTGTTTGGTCCATTGAAAATGGACGCAGCAGCAGCAGGCCATCTTGCTCACAACCGAGAGGCCTACAGGAGTGCAAGGGACATGCAAATAAATGAATGAATGGTCCATTGAAAATCCACCTTGGCAGGAGAAGAGGTGGATACAGAAGTAAAAAAATGGTTCAGAAATCGGACTCCCCATTTTTACGTCATAGGTATTGCATCACTGATTACACGATGGGACAAATGTATCAATGTTGGTGGCGATTACGTTGAGAAATAAGGGAATAATATAGGTTCAAAAATTAGAAGTTTTCAAATTACTGTTGCATTTAGTATTTTTGTAACAGGCATTTGCGAGTTACTTAACGACTTCCCCTCGTATTCTACACATCACGAGAAACTATTCTTACGATTTCTTGAGTCTCTTCTACCCAGAATGGTTGCCTGAGTGGTTAAGTGTCCGGTCTACTAATCCTCTGGTACTGGGTTCAAGTACCAGCAGGGGGGGGTTTCTCTGATACCATCACACCAAAAAAGGCCCCGGGCTCCACCCACCCAGCCTCTAAAAATGGGCACCAGAGAAATCTGGAAAAGTATACGCGTCCACGATTAAGGGCAGTATCAACAACACTTTCATGTGCTGAAGGTCTTGGAAATACAGACTTAGCACCGTATCCTCAAAATGCCCTAGTGGCATGGAAACGGGTTACTTTACCTTTTACCTTCTAACCACTCACTTACTTTTTCTCCATGTCAATGAAGATTGATATTAATCTTGAGTTGAGAAGTGCAAGAATTTCTTTTTCTGAGATGTTTAGAATAGATGTGGATGTTTAAGGAATTAGTCTATATTTAAAAGCCAAAGCAAATTAGTCGTGAAAATTGTGCGTAAGTGAATCAATGAATGTTAGAAAACGAGTCCTAAAATGCTATATTGAATCTATCTTATTATATGGAACTGAATCATGGACAATAGGCAGGTCTGCACAAAAGTCATTGGTCAGTCATTTGCATATCCCTTGCGGAACTTTGCCTCCCTAACAGCTCTCCTGTAGGCCTCTCGCTTGTAAGCAAGATGCCCTGCTGCTAGTGCATCCATATGCAGATCATCATTCGAAGCAGTAGATATGTGGTTTATTAGGAGAACGTTGCAAATTCCCTGGATAGCAGAAATAACTAATGCAGAATGTTTAAAAGGGCTGGAGAGACAAAAACATATTGTTAAAAAAAAAAAAAGAGAGAGGGACAGAGAGAGACAATGTACTTTCATAGGACATGCAATGAGAAGAGGGAGCAATGAAAATATTGTAACAACAGGAAAAATAGAGGGAAGAAGAGCCAGGGGAAGACCGAGAGAAATGATACTGGACAGTCTGACGAGATGGTGTAGAAGAATATCGCCAACTGAGCTAATGCCCTGCACAAAAGATGGGGTACTCTGGAAAAGCATAATAGCCAACCCCATGCTGCACGGCACCTGATGATGATGTATGTAACTTATTTGGCGAGGTCTGTTAGTCATTCCTTTTGGCTTTTATTGTAAACAGAAATGTTTTATGGAGGTGGCTTAAATCTGTAGAATAACGTTAACGCGTCATTTAATAACTGACTACCGCAATTCGAGGGTATCTTTTCGACTCGGCTGAGATATGATGAACGAATCTGTCTGGACATAAAAGCTGAAGGATGGTATTTTGCTTAGGCGTACCACATTCGTTAACTTCTGTAAGAACACTACAGAGTCAATGAAACAGGACTTCTGTAGTATGAACATTTATCTTTAACAACATCTGCTGGGAGATGCATTGCGTGTGTCCGAATGACGCAAAGTGACCACGTGTCGATTAGCCTGTAAAGCAGCTTGTTAATGTTGCCTTAGCCATTGTGTCAATGTTAATTGATACATATGTACATAACATTATGTGCGGTTACACTGACGAGGGTTAAAATACGTTATCTGTGGCTACAATGATTGATTGATTGATCTTTATTTCAAAAGGGTTAAGAATTGGGCACGCAGGCACGTCTGACATTCTGCCCTTTATCATACATCTTTCACTCTATTCCAGACATTCTACAAATATGCTGTTCATATAACAAACATAACTAACATTGAAGATGAGAGACATAAAATAAAATATAACATTTACGTTTCGCTCTTAAACATTCACTCAGTACAGAAGTAACTACATACATTATAAATGACTATCTACTAAACAAAATTTTCGAGACTATTCAGAAAACAATTAAGTGTATTCGGTGTCTGTAAGAGCAGCTTAAGATAACTTTTAAGTTTTATAATTCATGGAGGCATGTAGTTCACATCAAATAGATATTGGGAAAGCTTGTAGTTGTAGGAAGGAGTATAATTTATATTTTTTATATAGGATGGGATTGTATTCCAAAGATGAGCAGCAGAATAACTAAAGCTTTTCTTGTAAAGATCAAGTCTAGGTTTTGGAAGACATATGTTGTTCAAGCGTTGACTGCACTTTGGGCTAAATTTAAACAGGTTCCATAGATAAGGCGGGGCATGCCGTGAAGGAATCTGATGTACTAACTTGGCTTTGTTGAAGAGGAACCTGTTTTTAAGGGGTAGTATTTTGATACGTTTGTGATGATTAGTTGTTTGTGCTTGATCTTTGTCACTAATGAGCTTTACTGCTCGCTTTTGGAGAGAGCAAAGCCTCTTTGTATTTGACACTGAGCAACCATCCCAAACTGTTGAGCAATAGTCTAAATGTGTTTGTATATGAGCTATGTAGTATGTCTTCCTAGTGTCTTGATCTATGAAGTGCTTAATTTTAGCTAATTGGTATACTTTTTGTGCCATGAGTTTTGTTAGACATTGCACATGAGAGTTCCAGGTCAGATGTTGGTCAATAATAAGACCTAGTGTTTTGTGCTCGCTAACGTTTTCTATCTGTTATGTTTCTGTACAGAGTCGAAGTGTTGTTTTTGTTGGTTTTGTAGTTTCTGTCTTGTTGTTATGAGCATTGATTTTGTTTTATCGGTGTTTATAATCATGCCATTATTTTTGCTCCATCTAATTAAATTGTATAACTCGACCTGAAGAGTTGATTCTAGATTAACACAATCGTAGTCACTGGTGTAGACTGTGCAATCATCGGCAAAAAGGTCACAAAAAGAGTGTTTAAGATGAAGTGGAAGATCATTGATATAGATAGCAAAGATCAACGGGCCTAGAATAGAACCTTGCGGAACACCAGAGTCAACTTTAGCAGAATTTGATAGAGAATGACGAAGGTTAAGAACATTATCTGTGGCTACAGTGACAAGGGTTAAAAACATTATCTGTGGCTACAGTAGCGACGCGATAAACACATTATTCGTGGCTACAGTATTGAAGATACATGCACTGAATTCCTTTTAAAAAAAATTATCACTCCTTCAAGTCATTAAAATTACAGTAATTCATGGAAATATATGGAACAGTTTCCGAGTATGATATTGCAGATCTTACAGTTTGTAACATAGTGCCTTGTAGGTTATGATAGTATTATTATTACATATGTTACTGCTAGTGTTACTATTAGTATTTTTGATTATAGTTATGTTTATTATTGATAAGTAGAATTTAGGAAAGGAACTATGGAAAATTTGAGAACCCACGATACTAGTATTACTATGATAGAACTAAGTAGATACTTAGAAATACTATATACAGTGACGATGAATAAGCACTAGAAGAATTTACTCAGAAAACAATAATACATATGGCGACAAACACACGGACAGTGTGCAAACAGAGTTGGACTTGTAATCCCCGACAGATATCGCAAACACTAATACTAGACAAGAAAAGTTTACCTACTTGAGAAAATTGAATAGACGGACTTGACGCAACAGACTTACTGACAGGTGAGGCATATTTGCAAATCTTATGACACAATTTGCACACATGAATAGTCCAGAGGACCACTAAGATGACCAAAGGGAGTGGATAGACATGTCCCGAAGTCCAATCAGTATGTAGTCAACCAGCTGACCAAAAGAAATATCTAGAGGTTTGTCCTACAAGACAACTGACTTATAAAGTATAAGCCAGGCGTGCAGTTTTGAAAAGGGAAGACAGAGATATAGAAAAAAGAATAACAAAAAGATAGATAGGAGAGCAACGATAAATAGAACAGATGGACAGTAGAGCCAATAAATAATCAGGAAACAGAGTTATTCTCGAGTTGTTGATCTAAAGGAGTGTAGAGTTAGGCATGTTCGGTCACAACTTGTATAGAAAATAACGCTAGAGTTCGAATTTGTGAAAAATGATTACGCGTTTCAACGGCGAAACCAGCGAATTTTTTTGCCATGTTACATCTTATTCCAAGTGATATTGTCGACAATGCATTTGTGACCTTATCTGTCAGAACTAAATGGATTCAATTAACTTCTTCCGTGGACTTGGTCAAGAAATCGTGTAATACAGGGTGTTCCATAAGTAACTGTGCACTAACCCACGATCGATTCCAGTATCGTAGTGAAATCTTAATTTCTACGGTATCTGGCCACATCTACCTGCCGCAGTCATTAAGATATCACTACGATACCGGAATCGATACTGGGTTAGTGCACAGTTATTTTCCGAACGTCTGTTTGGGTAACGAGACCTTCAATGGATTTCCTGACGCATGTAGTGACCTCTGTCTCTGTTTTTCTTCTTCTTTACTCTGAGTACCACCGATCGAGTTCCTGGTCCCGTTCTATAGACAGTTAGTTGTCTTTTACTCTATCATGGATAACTACATTATGACACAACATAACATATTTCAAGCTGACATTTATGTCCCGCTCAGGGAGATGGGCTCTCCGGGTTAAATTCTGACCTTAGACCGCGACTAGCCCAGGAAGCCAATCTTTTTACCGCAGGAAGAATAGACGCACTGATTTAAACAGAAAGCAACTGGGAAACGTTAAACTTCATGGAGATAGAAAAGCGATTCTTAAAGTATATACTATCAACATATGTGACGTAAATGATAAAAAGGAAGAATTAGTGGAGGGAATGAAATGGAGAAAAATAAAGATCATGGGAGTTGCAGACAGCAAATTCAGAGCTAGAGGCTGTAAACAAATACATCGGAATTATGTATTCCTATATTCCAGAATGAGTGAGCAAGAAAGAGCAAAACCAGGGAGTCGGAATGATTATAGAACCAAACACCGCTGGCAAAATCATGGAAATAAAATATATATCACAAAGAATTATAACTGTTCAAATAAAAGAAAATGAGTAGACCACAACGTGTGTCCAAATATGTGCTCCTTGTAATGCACCAGACATGGAGGAAGAATGCGAGAAGTTCTTTGACAACCTCCATGATGTACATAAGTAAAGAGGAAAATGTTATAATAATGGGGGAGGGGGGGTGGGAAGGAAGCTTCAATGCAAGACTGAGAACTAGTAGAGCTGATGTAGCAGTCCACTTGGGTGCCTTCGGTGACCAGCGGTGTGTTAGAAAAGAAAATGGTAACACACTCCTAGAACTGTGTAGCCAGCATGATCTTTTTATCACAAACATCTTCTTTAAACACAAAGAGTGCCAAACATATAAATAAAGGTAAATTTTCCTTTTCCATGCTATGAAAGTATATTGGAGAATATGGTGTTAGGCCCGTACTTTCTATGACCTTTGACACATGAAAGTGTGATGTGGTCAGTATCACGCCTGGCCGAGTTATCTTCCCAGACTTCTCTGGAACCAATTTTTAGAGGCTGGGTGAACCCTGGGGCCATTTTGGTGTGTACCAGAAAAAAAAATCCCACTCCTGGCACTGAACCTGGTACCACCAATTATATACTTGACACAAATGGACCGTTTTGCCATGCAGAAGCCAAACTGATTTCTTACTAGCAAGGACCAACAAGAAAAGCTCAGTCATAGATGCAAGAGCAATACCCAACCTGATTCAAACATAGGCCACAAAGCTGTGGCAGCGGTCATCAGAACACAGAAAAAGCCACAACAGAACTCTCAAGAAGAAAAATGAGACAATAAAACTAAGCAAGCTCAAGAAAGAGAATGTGAAAGAAGAATATGAGAAGAAAATAAGAGAATTGTTCACAAACTTACCAACAGAAACAAAATCAGTGGAAGGGGAATGGGCCTTGTTCAGAACCATCTTTTTTGCGAGCAGCAGAGGAAACTTGTGGTACTGTGAAAAAAAAGGAGGTAGAGAAATGAAAATAACAACATGGTGGAATGATGAGGTGAAAGTGGCTGTAAAAGAAAAGAAAAATAAATATAAAGAATGGATGAGAAGTAAGGAAGATCTAGACTATATTGAATATCGAATTGCAGATAATAAAAGAAGCAAAGGTAAAATCATGGCAGGAATACAGCAAAGTTTAAACAACAATCACAAAGAAGCTACAAAAATGTTTTATTTAAAAAATCAGTGCAATGAGAAAGCGAGCAGAGCACTTCGACCCAACAGAGATTGTGAACGATGTTAATGGTGATCCAATATGCGAACTAGAGAGGGTAGTACAGCGATGGAGACACTACTTCGAAAAGTTAATCAATATACCATCCGAGGCAAGCCAAACCCATGATAACAACATAGCTGACCCCATAGAACTGGAACTAGAGATAATACAAGCTGAAATCAGAGAAACCATCAGAAAAGCCCCAGGATGTGATGGAATACCCAGTGAGTTAATCAAATGTGCGAAAGAGGTTGCAATAGCTTTGCTTCACGGACTCTATAACTTGGTATTGGAAAAACAAGAAACGTCACAGGACTGGATAATTATTCCAATACGGAAGAAAAAAAGGCAGTAAAAGGGACTGCAACCAATATAGAGGCATCTCATTGTTAAGTCATACTGGGAAAATGTTCTGCAAGATCATAGAGAACAGACTGCGACCAGTGAATGAACCAGTTAAATGAAACTCATAAAGGATTTAGAAAAAAAAAACAGAAGCTGTACCGATGCCAAATTTTCTATAAAACAACTAACACAAAAATCAGTTGAACACAATCAGATACTGCACATAGCTTACATAGATCAAGAAAAAGCATTCGTTAGACTAGACAGATATAAACTGTGGGGAATCTTACAGCATTATAGAGTTAGCAAACATCCGATCAACCTATGCAAAAGACTTTACGAAAACAGTCAGTGCACAGTTCGAACAAATTCAGGACACTGTAAGGATGGCTAACTTGGTTCTCCGAAATCGGCCGTCGGAGGGTCACGGGTCAACTTACCTCGCGGTTTTCTGTGGGCTACCCGTGTCGATGGTCACGTGGTGTGTAATGTGTAGAGTTAAACCAGTCGTTCCTAGGCACCTGGCGGGGTAACACATACCTGGGGGAGCATGTGGTCGTGGAGTAGCTGGAAGTGTGTTACTGAAGTTGTGATATTGTGATGTGGGATAAATGATTGCTTCTGTTATGAACCCAGTTACCCGGGCCGCCACGTGTTGTGTAAGTTGTGCTAGGTCGGATGTTTGAGTATTCTAAGTAGAACTCATGATATGTGATAAATGTTAAGTGTGCACTGATTTCCATTAAGATTAGAATTTTGTGACCCATAAATTAATCATTGAGATTTTTATCATCGTGTTCATTACCAGGTAAATGTTTCCCGTGGACACAGTTAATTGTTTCCTGTGTGTTTTGTGTGTGCGCACTTAAGTATTCTTAGTCAGTGTCAATTCATCCATGATTATAATGCTGTGATATGTTTCATTTTCATTTGAGTAATATTGCTATTAATGTGTCATTCAGTCATGTGCATGATACTTGCGGTACTTTGCCTCCTTAACAGCTCTCCTGTAGCCCTCTCGGTTGTAAGCAAGATGCGATGCTGCTGATGTGTCCATTTGCAGATTATCAACGATGTCTTGCAGCCATCTTCGCCTTGGTCTTCCTCTTTTTCTTTTTCCCATTATGCACCCTTCCAAGATTGTCTTCTCTAAATTATCATGATATTTAATATGTAAAAAATATTTAAGTTTTCTATGTTTAATCCTCTTTACTAGCCTGCCATCTTCAATATTTAGTTCTTGTAGTATGGATATATTTGTTGTTTTTCATGTCTTTGATCTTTGAAGAACTCTTCTGTAGCATTTACATTCAAAGGCATTTATGTGTTTCTCAGCTGTTTTGTTAAGTGTCCAGGTCTCACATGCATATGTTGCGATGGGAAAATTGCATGCCCTTACAAATTTTATTTTTGTAGGTCTGTCTGTTCCTTTCCACAGCTTCTTCAGTTGTTGTATTTTTTTAAAAGCGATAGATGTCCTCCTTTTAATTTCCCTCCTCATTGTATCTCCATTATTTATTAGTAATGATCCGAGATATTCAAAATTCTCCACTTTTTCCAGTTTTTCCTCGTTTATATATATTTCAGCTGCCCTATTTGTTTTGTCAGTTATCATCAACTAGCTGATTACCCGGCGTTGCTCGGGAATTTATTAATTATAAATACTGCAGAGTGGATTTAAGATCGCTAAGTTTCTCCCACGGGCAACCTTATGTTGCTTGCCCAAGGGTGGGGTAACCCAAGAAATTATTTATTCTTGCTCCTCGAGGTGAAACTAAAAATGTTGTATATACTCACGTTTTGAGTTAAATTAATATTATAGTGAATTTGTAAAAGACGTTACTCTATTTTGTGTAGACTGCCCCGGTGACTTGTTGATCGTGATCGAAAACGCAAATCTCACTGGAAATTGCAATCACTTAAAGTTAAAAGGGAGATCCCTCGGAATGAGTGGTATCCATGGGATAAAAGTTGCTTCAGCCTCTCCCTGTCGTGCTAATATAGTCGTTTCAACTATATTGGCCAGCATTCTTTTTACACACAGCCTTGTGCCGTAGCAAATGTTTTGCAGGTTATGGTTCCGTAGTAAAATAATTGGAGACCCCACCCTAATTTTCACCCCCTCTCACCCCCATGCCGATGGGGGATGAACATGGACGTAAACGGTATCGGAAGTTTCACTACTCATCTCAACTACCCCGAAGACTGTGGAATCGACAATAATATCGATCGTTTTCGCTTAATTTTACATGCCACTCCCATCCCACTCACAACCCTCTCTCACCCCCCCCCCCCATGTCGATGAGGGCTGAACTTGTATGTAAACGGCATCGGAAGTGTTACTATAAATCTCAGCGACCTCGTTTTCAATTACTTTTACATGTTACCCCCATCCCATCTCCACCCCCTCTTGACCTCTTCTTATGGTGTCATCAATACTATCTTATAAAGACGCTAAAACATTACATCACTGATCTATCAAAATATTTAAATCTGTCTGAAACTAACAACAATCTTCTGTAGCACTTATAACATGCGCAAGAGCAGTGAAAAGTAAAAGACACACTCTCACTGAGCAATGAAATCTATCATAGAATACACTAAAAAGCTAATATAAAATTAAGTAAAAAACAAATTTAAAATTACGAAGTACTTACATCCGTGTAGAAATATAAAACTCTTTACAGTAGTAAAAGCTATTACTGAACTTGAATCTGACATACACACTATAACTGTCAAATAAAGTAGCAAACACTTTTACGATCAACTAAAAGAGCGAAATAAAACCGTCACATTCCCTGAACAATGATAAACTGGAGGATGTGCCAAGTTAGCTTACCTTATATACTACCATATAAGATTCGGGTGAGTGCTGGAATTTTCTCGAACATCATGGTTCTACACAGTTCTACTCATTTCATCACTATCCGTCACGGCCCACACCCAGAGGCAAGCATTGCGCATAAATATAACGGGAGTTATATCCCTTCCTTTACAGGGCTAGTTTTACTATCGGTCATTTTCGATTATTTTGCATGTCGCCCTCGATCCCTAGGGTTGCTAGGGGTGTCTTACCTCCTATATATATATATATAGTTTTCTTTGCACTAAGATAAAGGTTTATTCTTCGCTGTTCTTACGGACTGACATAATTAGTTTTTCCATTCCTTTTTTCGTTGGGGACGGTAATACTGTGTCATCAGCATATCTAATCTCTGGTATTTCATAATCTCTAATTGTTATAGCATCGTAATATTCTTTGTCTACATCTTCTCTAACATTCCTCATTATATTTTCAGTATACAAGTTAAATAAATAAGGCGACAATATGCACCCCTGACGGACCCCTTGTTTTATGTCAAACCAAGTTGTTGTTTCACCATTTATTCATACTGTTGCCTGATGATCTAGATACAGCAGTGATATTAATTGTATCAAATGTGTTGTAAATCCCATTTTTTCCATTATTTCCCAAGGTTTCTAGTGTTTTACACAATCAAATGCTTTTGAATAGTCTATAAAAGATAAATATAGATTCACATCAAATTCTCTGCATTTCTTTATTATTAATCTTATGGAGAAAATATAATCTCTTGATCCTCCTCCTTGTCTAAAACCAGCTTGGACCGTATTGATTTCTCCTTCTATTTCCTTTCGAAGTCTACCCATTATGATTTTAATAGAATTTTTGTAAGATCAAAGCCAGACAGTATATCACAGACAACATTCACACTAAGATTTGTAGGTAATAGGAGATAGAGAGAGGAAATTTATAGAAGAATTAAATATCCCATTATGTAAAGTACATCGTCGAGCCCTGTCAAGACGTCTATTTGTCTCCTCACACCGAAAGGTATATGAGGAAGGAGACAAGACAAGACAAGGGTAACTTTCAGGGGTAACTTTACCCTGCTCCCCTTCCTTCCCCTCTTCCCTTCAACTGTATCAGACACTACCAACTGTCTAACAATGGGCAGTCATGTTTTCTAGAACATTATATGTAACTCGGAATACTAGAATAATCATACCGTCTGCATGAAGTTTAATATATATATATATATATATATATATATATATATATACATGTATCGGAAGAAGATCAAGTGGGACAGGGAGAGGACATCATTTAAATTGACTGAGAACATCAAGAAAGCAGGAGATCGAGAAGCATGTTCATCGCGAGACGTAATCAACTGAATGTGCGTCAGACAAGGAGGTGCAATTATGCAATGGCTGTGAAGCTTCAGTGTAGTCTGCCAACAAAGCTGTTTCAACACTAACTGGATATTTGTGTGCTTTTCTGCACATTTAATACCTTGTACTACACATGTGGTCTAAAGCAACGCGTGCGCAACATTACTGTCTTTGTGGGTTTTCCAATGCACGAGCAGGTCACCTGCTACCCTCCGCCTAAATGCAACCAATGCACAACACAAATATTTCTGTCCGCTTTTCTAACAGACGCACAACCATCTGTTCCCTTCACCGAAAAGCAACCAGCGCACAACACAACCATCTCTGTGGCTTCTTTAATATACACATATGTAGAAGATCATGAACCAAACATCTTTTCCTCAAATACGAAGCTTCGTATCAGTTTTCTCCTTTCTTCCAAGTGTTTCTTCATCTTTGACATCAATGTCGTGATCGCATAACGATGTAGGTGTTATCCGCGGTGCGGGTTGTGGAAACATTGTCATCACTTACATGTACTTTCAGACAGTCACAGTCATCGTACCTTTCACTTTTGTGTCTTAATTTGGTCTCCTAAGTTTTGTTCTGTATATTTCTCAGATCTACAATATTTAACTTTCATCCAGCGTCGTTCTACATGTTATTTGAATGTGAGCACTATTTTACACCATTTTGCTCACAATTTTCTTTGCCCAAGAAGTGAGTGAGATACAGGAGTGAGCCCCTCCATTACTCATCTCTGCTTCAGCAGCACAGCAGGAACTACAAAGATCGTTCAAGGTTCGGCTGCTCCCATTGGTTTACCGCGCTAGAAACTTCGATTTTACCGCGCCATTTTCGACTTTGGTTAATCTTTATGTTAAATGTTCCCAGATATCAGGATCATCGACTGGCAGCTCATGTCATGTCGCCTAGATCTGGATCAATTCTACCCACACCAGTCCCAGCACCGCCGTCCTCAAAGGTCAGATCTGTAGTCAGTAATAACTTAAATAGTGTCGCAATGACATAAGTGAACATTTAAACATGGAGGAGATGTGAGCGTAAATGTCTCAGACATGAAGAAGAAAAAAACGATGAAATCTAGCAAGATTAGGCTCTCATACTGCACTCCACCGATCGGTAGCGAAGCTGTATTCTATGGCCCACCTTTAGAGGAAAATCTTTCGCACAAAAACCAGCCAGGTCAATAGCAATAGTAAATGAACATACACGTACTAGTATTCAGATGTAAGAGAAGTTTGAACACAAATATCAAACAGAAGTGGAATAAACATATAACATGTTCAAAGTGCAGACTTCATCCATATCGAAAAGATGACAAAAGAACAATAAACGGCAATAATAATAAGTGAATAAGTGAAGACGAAATACAAACCTGATAACGGAAGATAACTGGGGAAATAGAGGTTACCTCAAAGGGAAGTAACCAACTTATTAAAAGGAAAGCAATTTAATGCCGCTACAAACCTTGTTACGGTTACAGGGAAATAGTTTATGAAAATACTCGCTTTGTATTGATTGCAGGCGAAGCAATGGAAGAAACAGCTGGGTTTTTTAGGCAGAAGAATACTGTAAATAGAGCATATGAGATGTTGATCTTGCCTTTCTCTGTCAACGTCCTTTATAGATCAGTGCTATATAGAGAGACCTTTTATCTTTTTATAATAACCATCATACACTTGGTACCTGCAATATCCCTGCGCATTTAAGAACTATGTGATGTAGCTTGGCGGTTTATTTATCTAAAACTTCTTGACCTTTTACTGGCTGCTGTGTACGCGCCTCATGTCCACAGATACTTTGACAATTATTTCTCTCTCTCTCTCTCTCTCTCTCTCTCTCTCTCTCTCTCTTTAAACATAAATTATTTCTGTGTGTACCTTATTATTGACTACTCTTATCTTGACACAGTCAACGATGCTGTGGAAGTAAAGTGTCTATTTTTTTCTACCAATTCCTCTTTATATTTGTTCTCGAAGCTGGACTTTATCCTTCCGAAAATACTACTTTGGCCTAGGTGGAATTTATCCTTGCAAAAATTGAATGCATATGTTTAAAAGTTAAAAACAGCAGTGAATACTTGTTTCCTGATTAACTACGAAACATATCTTGCCAAAGGTGGACTTTACCTTTGCAAAAATACTACTTTGACCTAGGTGGATTTTATCCTTGTAAAAATTATAATACTTTAGCCTTTGCGCCAAATTTTGGAAAAATTTCTATTTATAACTCTCTGTAGTACAAAAACTACTGACACTTTCCACTTCTTTTGACCGCTGCAATGTTATCGATGGATGAATCTTTCTTGTCGTAATGTTGGTTACCCTGCGCTGTTCTCTGAAAGTGATTGGGTAAATGAAAATAGTTGTTATCCACTCAATTCTTTGTGTAATGTGCAGAGCTTCTTCATCAGGTAGTGATTGTACCTGCAGCTGATATACCTGGATGTCGTGGATGATGAGGTAGTACAGCTGCAACAGTCTATAAACACAGCACCAGCTGGTTGCGACGGTTTAGATTTTTCACTTATTCTGAAGACAGTCTCATCGCTGATACATCGGTATTGTCTGCTTGTAAAGGGTGATACATCAGCATTGTCTGCTTGTAAAGGGGAAGGCTAACACGGCGTGCGCTGTTGGTGTTTCATGTTCTATGTATATGTCTACCAGAATCTGACCACAAGCTAGTGGATCACGTGATCGTCATAGCGGAAACTTCACCCTATTTCTCAGTCCTCTTTCCCCTCATACACGCACACAAACACCCACACGCGCACACACATCCAAGCTCTCTACTTTGTAGAGCTAACAACCCACCTTGTCTTCTTTATTCCTTCTTCACTCTCCTTAAGCCAGAGTTTAGGTTCGTGTAAATCACCTTTAATTATACAAGCAATCACACACCAATAAATTATACAAGCAATCACACACCAATAAATTATACAAGCAATCACACACCAATAAATTATACAAGCAATCACACACCAGTAACTACAAGAATTGCTCGACATGGTAGTAATAGAAAGTGAAAACCCGGGCCTTACCTTGAACAAGGGGGAAAAAAAAGGAAATTATGGCTATCTCAAAGCTATCTCTGCTCCAGGGAAGTTCTTGCGACCACAGTCATACAACACACATGCTTCAGGGATGTTTATGCGCCCGCAGTCATACAAGGGAAATCTCATGCCTCACTCAGATCTTTCCAAAATTTCACTGCAACTGTTGATGGCAAATTAAATGGCAATCAAAAATACTGTGCAAAAATGACAAAGTAGCTACTCTTATCATTTAACAACTATCAGTTCATTTATGTGCATATCATTAAAACATATAACCCGGAGGACACCATCGTACCTCTCATTGACATGTCTTAAAAAGTGAATTCATTTCATAGCAGAAACTATATGGTGTTCAAAACCATCCCATCATCATCATATCATCATCATCATCATCATCATCGTCATCCCTGCTTACACCAAGGCACCCTTTAACAGAGATGCTAAACCTACCCAGTCAAACAAATATTCCATCACAACTTTGGTCCACCAGACAGTGCGACGCATCATCAGTTCAGCAGAGTCTACTCGAAAACTCGAAGCACGCCGTCATACAACAGATCAGAGCATGTCAGTTCTTGCACTATCTACCCAGTTTGACTTCTCGGTTACTAATGGTAACAGCATGGAGTAGATATTCTCTGATTAACTACAAGACACAGAACTTCACACACACACACACACACACGCACACACACAAACAACAATATAATCTCAGTGGAAATAGACAAGCGGTGGACTTCATCCGGGACCACAAAGGCAGCAGTCCCCACGAACGGTGGAGACTCGACTCTCTTACCTGAATAGCTGATCTATAAATACAAAGCTAACGCTCCTCACGTTTAAGCATAACTATTCTTGGGAATTACAACAGTGGTTTCCCGTTGCCTTCTGTCGGTTTGTGTACGGACTCTCCGCTAGCCTTTGGACTCCCTGTCCTACCCGCAAGGCAGCGGGAGCGAGAGGTTTTAAGGCGCACAAAAATCATTGGAAGCAGCAGAAATGTGGTTTATTAGAAGAATGTTGCGAATCCCCTGGACAGCAAAAATAACTAATGAAAAATGTAGGAGAAGAGCTGGAGAGACAAAAAACCTTGTCAAAAAGATAAGAGAGAGACAATGTACTTTCATAGGACATGCAATGAGAAGAGGGGGCATTGAAAATATTATAACAACAGGAAAAATAGAAGGAAGAAGATCAAGAGGAAGATCAAGAGAAATGATACTGGACAGTCTGATGGGATGGTGTGAGAGGAGATCACCAACTGAGCTGATGGCCTGCATGAAGGATCGGGTACTCTGGAGAAGCATAATAGCCAACGCCAGTCGGCACGGCACATGATGATGATGATGCTCCTCACGTGGTAACAACCAGCACTGGCGTTAATAGGAGGCCACTACCCTAACACTGAGACAATCTCCATACCCACTCGGGTAATCTCTCTACACATTCAAGTAATCTCCCAACACATTCAAGTAATCTCCCAACACATTCAGATAATCGCCCTACACGATCAGGTAATATCCGTTAGACATTCAGCCACTCACTCTATACACTCATGTAAACTCCCTATCCACTCAGATAAACTTTCTGCACGCTTAAGTAATCTCGCTACATATTCAGGTAATCCCCCACACAATATAATTACTTAATACTGACCTCATGTAGTGATCGCATTTGTGCTGCACTGTTTCGGAATAACACATTCACACCGTTAATGTCAAACCTACAGTAGAGTTCAAATATTTGAAAACTACACTATTTCTATGATTTTTATGACAAAATAAGTGAAAGAAATTTTCTTTCAACGCTTGAGATATTAATTTTTTGGTTTTTAAATAAAAATAACAAAATGGTATCATAGTTGACAAAACGATTTTAAGCAACTTCCAATCAGATTCTTTATGTTGGCGAGACATCCCAGTTTCATATATTTTGTTGTTGTTGTTGTTGTTGTTTTTATATTTGTTGCACAAAACTTGTTTTTAAGATGTAGTCATATTTGAGTTATACACTCAGTTCCACGTCTTCTGAAGTGTTTTTCAGAATTATCCTAGTTCGCAAAATTGGCAGGAACAGAACAAAAGGAAGGGAAGTATGAGGCATGAAAAGGCTGTAATAGTAATTGGAATTTTTCATTCATTGGCCAAACATTTTTCTCTGCAAATAAAAATTGACGTCATCGGAAGTTGTTCTTCGCGCAAAATGTCCGCCATATTAATTGATAATGTTTCTTCGTCTCTCCTTCTGTATGCTGCTCTGAGTTAAGTTTTTTTTTCCTCTTCTCTCGCTCTCTCAACGACAAAGCAGAATTACGGCTAAAACTAACGTCCATGATTAATGTTATTGGCATTAACTGACAGAAAATCCAGTAAGAATAGGGACACGCTAACAAAGAGGATGTCGATGGAAGAACTTTTTCCTTCTGATATTTTTTTCTTTTTCCCTTCCTACACAAAATCTCTATGGTTCTGCCTTTTTTTAATCTCTGGTAATGCATCATCAAATAAAAGGTCTAGTTTCAGCTCCCAGAGATTTATATTGTGACGCACATATGCCTCTGTTTTTAAAAAACCGACATACGACAATTTTACTAATTCTTTTCGTACTTCAATGCCAAATATAGGAGGTAATGTCTTCACTGTAGAAGCATGAGACAGCATGTCTTAACTCTAGGAAAATGGGGGCATATGTCTTCACATTTGAAAAATGGGATAGAATGTCTTTATTATAGAAGAATGGGACACACACATACACATATGTATATATATATATATATATATATATATATATATATGCGGTAGAACAGTGGTTCTCAACCCATGGGCCGCGGCCAAAAGGTGAGCCGTGACAGGGAGTATTGTGGGCCGCGCTGAAGTCTCAAAGCAGAAAAAAAGAGAAAAGTAGATACAGTAAAAAATTATTCCGTATTTTTCACGCAATGTATAGAGGCAGACTGAACGGATGCAAGCCGCAGAATTGTAGGTCGCTTTTTTAAGTATGTCCGCAGATTGGCTATTGGAGCAAGGATGGTCCAGACAGCGTTATTCCAGCATCAAATAGAAATGTGACGTACATAAAAAGACGGCATTACTTTTAAAGTGCGGGCACCGGCGTCTTTCTGACCGTGTTGCTGAAACGTGCAGTTTTACCATGTAATTTTAGAGAACAGTCGGCATGGATTGTGCGACAAAGCAGAAGTGAAATATAATTCTCAGCAATTATGTTTTAGTTTAAAAGTCATATTACGTTGGTTGAAAGCCGCTATTCGATCTTGGTACTGTGTGCAATTCATATTGGATTAATCAATGTATTCCACTTACCCACGTAGTGATCATGGAGACTTTTCGGATGGGCTTTTTTATTGTTTAAACTTTAAAACTTTAGGCGCTAAAATGGATCGGTTTGTGAAACGTGAGCCTTCGACTTCGCGCAAACAATTTGATAGTAGTGGCAGCGAAAGTGACTGCGATCGAGACGACGTTAACGTTGATACTTGTAAGAAAACTAAATACGCACAAACATATGATGTGTGGAGTATATTACGTACGGGTTCGTTCCTTTAACAAATGACCAAAATCTGCCACAGTGTGTTATTTGTTTGCAAATCTTCTCTAATGAGGCAGTGAAGACGATGAAATTGCATCGTCATCTAACTATAAGACATCCAGATCTACATAACAAAACCAAACAGTTTTTCGAACGTAAAGCCGATGAATATAGTAAACAGAAGATAGTGTTAAAACAAGAGCCACTCTCAACGAAAAAGCTCTTAAAGCATCATACCTGATTGCTCAGAGAATCGCAAAATCAAAGAAACTGCACACAATTGGAGAAGATCTTATCATGCCAGCCGCTACTGAGATTTGTGACGTATTGTCCGGCTCAGAATACGCCACAAAACTGAAAAGCATTCCAATCTCGAACAATACTGTCCGCAGAAGAATATCAGAAATGTCCGAGGACATTGTCGCGCAGCTAACTGAACGAATACAGTCTACTAAGTTTGCTTTTCAGTTAGATGAGTCAACTGACATCGTCGGAGAGTCACAGCTGCCTGTTTATGTTCACTATTGATGGCAAAATAGTATAAGAGGAATTTCTTTTTTGCAAATCACTGCCAGCCACAACGACGGCCCAGGAAATAGTTCGTGTTTCAACGATGTTTTCACAACTTTTAGACCGCAGTGGACGAATTGCACCGACGGTGCTGCCACAATGACTGTCCGCAACAGTGGTGTTGTAAATCGCATAAAGCAAGTGTCACCCGAGATTGTAGCCACCCATTGCATGATCCATTGTAAGGCACATAATGAAGCAATGTTTCTTCATTCACCTATTCACGGTAAGTTCTTTCCAAAAAAACATCTTTGTGTTTTGTTTTGTTTTTTGCTTTAGTCAGTTATTACAGTTGTGAAACAGGAATGCCCGTATTTAATTCATGTTTTCTTCATATTTGACTCTACTTTGTCCAGCCTTTTTTTCTTATTATACGTAAACACATACAGCAGATCGTTACAAAGAAACGTTTCTCATTTTCTTGCAGAAGAAAGCTGACGATGAGAAAAGTTTCTCATTTTCTTGCAGAAGAAGAAAGCTGACGATGAGAAAAGTTTCTCATTTTCTTGCAGAAGAAGAAAGCTGACGATGAGAAAAGTTCTGGAGAACCGCTTTTCTTACTTTTTAACATACTTGTATTAGACCGAGCAGAGCCAACATCTCGGAGACGTCTTAATATCCATGGAGATGTCTTATTACTAATATCTAGCTGATATGCTGATAATAATATATGGGATATACTGATATACAGGATGCATCATACTGTGTACATCTAGGAGACTCTTGTTACTAAAGTCCAGGATACGTCTTATTGTTAATATCCAAAATGCGTTTCTACAGCCAGCATATAGGAGGTGTCTTGTTATTAACTTCAAGGAGGCGTCTTATTGTTAATATCCAGAATGCGTTTTTGCTATCAAGATATAGAAGGCGTCTTGTTATTAATTTCAAGGAGACGTCTTATTTTTAGCACTTAGGAGATGCCTTGTTGTTAACTTAAAGGAGACGTCTTATTGTTAACATTCAGGAGATGCTTTATTATTAATTTGAAGGAGACGACTTATTGTTAACATTCAGGAGGTGTCTTGTTATTAATTTCAAGGGGAAGTTTTATTGTTAACATTTATGATTCGTGTTGTTATTAACTTCTGGAAGGCATCTTGTTGCTAACATGTAGGAGGTTTCTTTATGCGAAATTATAGGAGGTGTGCCCTATGCTAGACGTCTGGAGTAAGATTAATTCTTACATTTTTACTCAAAAATTTGCTTCTTACTTTCAGAGGACACTTTACTATTGAAGTCTTGATGACAGGGTACAGCTACTGAGATCATACAGATATCTTATTATAACAGTCTTGTTGGCAGAGTACAGCTGCTGAGATCATAACGACATCTTATTACAAAAGTCTCGATGGATTATTATCTTTAACATGTTCATCTTTTTTTTTATTTTAATCACTTTTATCTGAAGTAAGGTTCATATCATTTAGTGCGTGACAAACAACCCAATGGAAACATTGAGAATTCTAGGAGTTAATAATCGTGACAAACAACCCACTGGAAACATTGAGAATTCTAGGAGTTAACGATAGTAACAAACAACCCACTGGAAACATTGAGAATTCTAGGAGTTAATGATAGTGACAAACAACTCATTGGAAACATTGAGAATTCTAGGAGTTAATAATAGTGACAAACAACTCACTGGAAACATTGAGAATTCTAGGAGTTAATAATAGTGACAAACAACCCACTGGAAACTTTGAGAATTCTAGGAGTTAATGATAGTAACAAACAACCCACTGGAAACATTGAGAATTCTAGGAGTTAATGATAGTGACAAACAACCCACTGGAAACATTGAGAATTCTAGGAGTTAATGATAGTGACAAACAACTCACTGGAAACATTGAGAATTCTAGGAGTTAACGATAGAGATGAATGCCACTGCTTCATAAGCTGAAAAAAGTACAAATGTTCGTGCACATTGGGTTAAAGAAGGAGGATGGATGTGTCTGCATAGAGTATGACTGACAGAGAACATACAAATCTGACTATAAACATGATGTGTAAGGGCGTACACCACTGATATAATTCTGACTAAAAGTGATGTGTAAGGGCGTACACCACTGATATAAATCTCACTATAAACGTGATATGTAAGGGCGTACACCACTGATATAAATCTGACTAAAAAGTGATATAAATCTCACTATAAACGTGGGGTACAACACTGATATAAATCTCACTAAAAAGTGATGTGTAAGGGCGTACACCACTGATATAAATCTAACTAAAAAGTGATGTGTAAGGGCGTACATCACTGATATAAATCTAACTATAAAAGTGATGTGTAAGGGCGTACACCACTGATATAAATCTAACTAAAAAGTGATGTGTAAGGGCGTACATCACTGATATAAATCTAACTATAAAAGTGATGTGTAAGGGCGTACACCACTGATATAAATCTCACTAAAAAGTGATGTGTAAGGGCGTACATCACTGATATCGAACTAACGAACACACTTTAACAAAAAAAAAGAAAAGAACTGGATACCTTACATTGTGCCCTTTATCTCTCAATATCATAGGCGTTCAGTTTAGTACATCAGATACGTGAAAAACGTGAATAAAGTGGCAAAACATTTGCATAAAACCTGATTTTGGACTGAACTAGTAGCCTAGGTTTAATTATTTCCACCACTATAATACTTATTTTCTTCACACCTGGCGTGTGATCACGTCACTCCACCTCTTCCTGCGAGAGTCTGTACGCATCAACCTCTGCAGTAAACTCTCTTGTTGGAAACCCCTCTCTCAATAAACAAAGCTGAGGATAAAGAAACATAAAGGTCACACTGCTACGACATCGAATATAAATTTCTAAAACTCGGAATTTTCAGGCAAAATGTTCTCTCCATTGATCTTCTTTAATGAGTTCCAGGAGAAGACATTTGAAAGCAAACAGAAAACGAGGCAAAAACAAATCTTATTATTAAAATCAATGAAGACGCATCATATTAGTCAAATAAGAAGTGTTGATACATAGTCTGGTTCAGCTGAGACAAGATGGTACTGAGATTGGTGGGGAAATCACAACAAAATATTTCCGGTCAGATTCGTGAAAAATATTAACATGACAGGATATGTTACATTAGATTATCATATACATAATAGTAACTAACAGTAAACAGGAAAAAAGCATTGTTAGATAACAATTTATGGATAAGCTAGAAATGTCATCGATAAGTATTCAGATTATCGTAGATAATGGACGTCTGATAAGGAACTAGCTAGAGGAAAGGGAGCTAAGCCAGACAACTACTTTCTCGGTAAAACACATTTTGTGTGGCTTGTGGTCTCAAGCAAACGATGAGTGAGCCACATTTCATCATGCATTTCCTGGGGTTTGCTATCAAGAAGTAAGATTCCGGAGAAGAAAGATCAGGGGAAGGAGCAGAAATAAAATATTGAAAAGTAAATCATAATAATATTTAATGCACAGCGTAATTCTTCTGTGAGGGAAAAAAACACGAGAGATATAAACGTCGTGTGCGTAGAACTGTAACTGAAATAATTCTAATTTGTACAATTAATGTGCAGCCATTTAATTTACTCGTGAACAATAATAAAAGTGGTTCCAGCAGTTCTGTTCTCTCTCCCTCCCCCCCCCTCTCTCTCTCTCTGTCAACCCGTCTTTCTCCATCTCTTTCTCTCCCTCCCTCTCTCTCTCCCCCGTCTTTCTCCATCTCTTTCTCTCCCTCCCCCTCTCTCTCTCCCCCGTCTATCTCCATCTCTTTCTCTCCCTACCCCTCTCTCTCCCCCGTCTTTCTCCATCTCTCCCTCCCTCTCTCTCCCCTCTTTCTCCCTCTCTCTCCCTCTCTCCCCCTCCCTCTCTCTCCCCCTCCCTCTCCCTCTTCTTTCTCCATCTCTCTCTCCCTCCCCCTTCTTTCTCCATCTCTCTTCCTCTCTCTCTCTCTCCCCTTCCTCTCTCTCCCCTTCCCTCTCTCTCTCCCTCCCTCTCTCTCCCCCTCTATTTCCTTCTCTCCCCCTCCCTCCCTCTCTCCCACTCTTTCTCCCTCTCTCCCCCTCCCTCTCTCTCTCCCTCTTCTTTCTCCATCTCTCTCTCCCTCCCCCTTCTTTCTCCATCTCTCCCTCACTCTCTCTCTTCCCCTCCCTCCCTCTCTTTCCCCTTCCCTCTCTCTCCCCCTCTATTTCCCTCTCTCCCCTCCCTCTCTCCCCCCTTTCTCACTCTCTTTCCCCCTCCCTCTCTCCCTCCCTCTCTCTCCCCTCTTTCTCCCTCTCTTTCCCCCTCCCTCTCTCTCCCTCCCTCCCTCTCTCTCCCACTCTTTCTCCCTCTCTCCCCCTCCCTCTCTCTCCTCTCTCTCCCTCCCTCTCCTTTTCTTCGCTATTTGCTCCTGTTTCTCTTATTTGCCTCCCCTCGTCTCTCTCTTTTTCATTATTTTCTCTTATCCCTACATTCAAATATTTTCTAAAAATTTGTCCTTTTTCTAGGATTCTTCACATTTCAAACAGAAGGCAAATCCTGTACTTTCTGCGGACAATACAACTCCAAGGTTAAGGCCGTACCGTTCAGCTGAAGTTATTTGGAATAAGGAAGTAGATAAAGTTACAAGGCACACATACAAAATGTTAGTTAAGCAATGACTGATCCAGAAAGTTTTGAGCGTGTCATAAAATAGAAAGAGCCCGGAATCTGCGTCCATTGCGTTCAAATATTTTGTTTTATACTGTGTATTTTTTAAATCACGTTTCGTCAGTAACGACGTGTATCAAGGGACACAACCAGGAAATTTTTTAATAGTTCACGTGTGCGATGAGAGTTCTTTGTTTTGTCAAAAAAAGTAAAGAAACTATTTCCTGTATTGCTCACATAGTAAGCTGAAGTACAGGTTCTGAGGCAAATAGTATCTGTCGCCTTGTATATTTTCCAATTCTAGACTTTTTAACCACGTGCAACATTTCATCCACATCTGCCCGTGCTAGTCTGTAAAAATATCAGCATATTCCTACTCACAAGCCAAGGCAAGCCAGTTCCAGTGCATCGAACTAATATATAAAATGAGCCCGCTATGGATGACAATGACAACACTATTCAACACTGAACGTTTTTATTCCTGCCATTTAATAAATAAAATATGGTTAATTTTCTGTTAATATTTAAAAACATGAAAAAAGAAATCAAGCAACAACAAACAAACAAAAAACTCATGTTCCGAAGAAGGTAGATAATTACATGATTGTAAAAAAAAAAATCCTCTATTATGATTTTCTTACACTTTTATCCAACTTTTCCAGTCTCTGATTGTCTATATCAGCGGTTCCCAATTAACAAAAGTCCGTGGACGTCCTGCTGTTTCAAAATCTAGGCCACGGACTCCCATACTTGGGTATAAACTAGGGAAAAAGTAGGAACAGCTTTATTATTTAACGACTACAAAGTTGTGACGTTTCGGCGTGAGCCTTTATCAAACAACAACAAACAGGACAAAGAATCAGAGAGAGGAGACAAAGTAAAGATTCACATTAATTTTATGTTAACCAAGCAATAAAAAAATGAACAAATTAATGAAAAATTTACAAGTGACCTATCTCAGCTCACGGAACAGCACAGAACAACAATCACCAATGTCCATTGTGGCACTCATGTATATGAATTTTTAACTATTTCAAAAGGCATTTTGGGTGACTTGGGTGTCTCCGGCCGGATTCGAACCCTCAACCATCGCCATGAGAGACCAGTGCACTAACCACTTCGATACTCAGACACTCAGATTTCAGAAGCGACTACTTTTATCACTGTAATAAGGCATTCATAATTGCCAACTCCAGTCTGCACGGCACCTGATGATGATTTTTCTGATGTGGTGATAGCTGGGGGGGGGGGGGGGGGGGGACCTAACTGATGGAAAAATTAGCGACGGTTAATATTTTAATGTAGGGCATTTTGAAAAAGACATTCATATATATATGAGGCATTCAAAATATTATATGAGTAATATTTTTCAATATTTCAAAAGGCATTTTATTTGTGCCCCTATGGACATTGGTGATTGTGGTTCTGTGCTGTTCCGGAAACTGAGATAGGCCATTTGCAATTTTTCGTTAACGTTTTTCATTTTTTTATTGCATGGTTAACATAAAATTTATGTGAGTCTGCACTTTGTCTCCTTTCTCTGATTCTTCGTCCTCTTTATACACTTGTGACGTTTCGGCACAAGCCATCTTCAGACAAAAAGGCTCGCGCCGAAATGTCACAAGTGTATAATCGTTAAGTAGTAAAGCCGTTCCTACTTTTTTCCTAGTTTATACATTTTGATATCACAGCTTTACTCCAGTGCTTTGTGTATAGTTGTATACCTATAGTTGTGCCCATATCTGTATAGTAGCTATAGGCTTT
Organism: Achatina immaculata; assembly: GCA_009760885.1. Taxonomy (NCBI): domain Eukaryota; kingdom Metazoa; phylum Mollusca; class Gastropoda; order Stylommatophora; family Achatinidae; genus Lissachatina; species Lissachatina immaculata. The sequence goes on along the minus strand of CM019716.1, from coordinate 64,628,149 downwards.
GAATGTAAAAAAGATTTTTTTTTCAGAAAATGTGGGTAACTTTTAATGAGGACTCAGTCAGTCATTTACATGACACTTGCAGGTCTTTGCCTCCCTAAAAGCTCTCCTGTAGGCCTCTCGGTTGAAAGCAAGATTCCCTGCTGCTGATGCATCCATTTGCAGATTATCAACGATATTTTGCAGCCATCTTTGCCTTGGTCTTCCTCTCTTTCTTTCCAATATGTACCCTTCCTAGACGGTCTTCTCTGAATTATCATGACGTTGAAATATTTCAGTTTTCTCTGTTTGATTAAACTAGATTTTTACTAGCTTTAATAGCTAACCTTCTTCAATATTAAGTTCTTGTAGTATGAATATATTTATTCTTTTTTGTGTCCATGATATTTGAAGAACTCTTCTGTAGCATTTACATTCAAAGGCATTTGTGTGTTTCTCAGCTGTTTTGTTAAGTGTCCAGGTCTCACAGGCATATGTTGCGATGCGAAAGATGCAACCCCCTACAAATGTTTGTAGTTATGTCTGTTCCTCTCCATAGCTTCTTTAGTCGTTTCACGTTTTGAAGAGCGATAGATGTCCTCCTTTTAATTTCCCTCCACTATTAGTTAGTAATGATCCAAGATATTAAAAACTCTCCACCTCTTCCAGTTTTTCCTCATTGATATATCTTTCACCTACCTTATTTGTTTTGTCAGTTCTCATCAACTTAATTTTCTTTGCATTAAATTAGAGGTTTTCCTCATCACTATTCTTACGAGCTGACATAATTAGTCTACGCTACACAAAAAAAAAAGTACAAATGTGAATTTTCAAATGACAGTAAATTAGTTAAGAAAAAAAATAATAATTAGCATATGTACTTGTTCTGGCGAATGAACAGAATATGAAATGTGTGATAGCTAACCAACCTAAATATGGTGAGAAAAATCATCCCTCTTTTTATTCCGAACAATCGCTTTCCACATCTGGTTCCACATTTGGTTCCAAATCTGGTTCCGCATCGGTCGCTAAACATTTCACGATGAAAATAAAACAATGGCCTTGAGTTTTTATCATGGACCCCCAGCACAGGGTCCACGGACCACACGTTGGGAACCACTGATCTATATCAAAATGTTTTGATTGTCCCAATCTTACACATCACTCTCCAACTACGTCTACTTTTGAACTTCTTTACTTTGCTTACTTATCACTCTGTTTTGATATATTAAAAATAATCATATCAAATTTTCTTTTCTTTTTTTCTTTTTTAATCACACAAAACAGAAAAGAAAAGATAAATTCAGATATATTGTTTTCTACTTAGAGATTTGTATTTTATAATCTACATGAAAATAATTAATCGGGTTCATATTTATATATTTCATAAATATTAGAACAGATGCTGATCATATGTGGACAAGCAATGAGGACTTAGTTAATCCAAGACTGAAAATCAAACCAGTCAAGAAATTTCTGCAAATGCAAAGCGAGTACATTATGCAAGGGAGTTAACAGATGAATTCACTGTTTAAAATTACCAACGAACGTTCATCTCCCTTCGATGAGAATGCTGCAAGACAGCGGGAGAAAGACACAATTAGGATCTATCTATCTATCTATGGTCATGTCTGCTTTCTGCTTATCTGTCTATATGTCTGTCTATATGACTATCGGTCCGTGTTTTGTTGTCACTGTTTTCGTGTGTCCAAAGAACGAGACCACACAGTTCTGACTGGGACGTTTTGTTGTTTTCTTTTTTGGTTGTCCGCCCACATTTTCAGTTACTGACACAACAGTTCTTACTGGCCGTCACAAATCCTGACCTACATGCACAGTCTCTGGTGTTTGTTGTTTTTTTTTCAGTATTCATTTTCTTCTGCCCTTTTCCCGGTAACTTTCAATTTGGTTCGCTGCATTAACACCAGAGCCTGGAACCGGTCTCTCTAGCCCGAGGTGCGTCCACGCCAGGTGCAAGATAAAGGTGTAGCATGTGTTACCTTGGATTTTTGTTAGGGAACCTCTCTGTGCCTACGGAGAACATGTCACACTGTAAGGTCGAGCGACAGCGAATTAATAAACGTCATTATATTCACGTTTAAATTAACGCTGTTAGTACAAAGAAAAAGAACATTTTTCAGGAGAAATTAATCCGACTTCCCATGTGACAAAGCTAAACTCACTTGTTTGTTAATCGTGAATAAACAATATCAACATTAAATGTGACATAGCAGGGAACATAAGAAAACATCAAGGAACAGAAAACACGAACGAGACCACGTGGAATGGAAATATTCGGGGGGAAAAAAAACAATACAGAACAACTGGAAATAACTGTTGGGGAAACGTGCTGGGTCACGACAAACGAATACACCTCATTACATTGATAAAAGTAGTCGCTTTTGAAGTCTGAGGAATGTTAACAGGACAAAATCTTCCTTGGCGCTGTGCCAGACATAAAGATCTTCACGAACAGTACTACCATCAGTTTATGGCAGGTCTATTTCTACTTGCAGACTGTATAATCAAATCCAGTGTTTCTAAACCTTTTCTGCCCCTGCAGAACCCTTGGAATTTTTGTTTAATCCCCGCGGAACCCCTACATTAAAATATTAACCGTCGCTCATTTTTCCCTTAGTTAGGTCTCCTCCCCTCAGCTTTCACCGCCACTACGGCATCATAAAATCATCATCAGGTGCCGTGTAGATTGGCGTTGGCTATTATGCTTCTCCAGAGTACCCGATCCTTCATGCAGGCTATCACCTCAGTTGGTGATCTCCTCTCACACCATCCCGTCAGACTTTCCAGTATCATTTCTCTCGGTCTCCCCCTGGTTCTTATTCTCTCTATTTTTCCTGTTGTTATAATATTTTCAATGCCCCCTCTTCTCATTGCATGTCCTACGAAAGTACATTGTCTATCTCTTATTTTTTTTACTAGATTATTTTTGTCTCTCCAGCTCTTCTCAAACATTCTCCAGTAGTTATTTTTGTTGTCCAGGGAATTTGCAAAATTCTTCTAATAAACCATATTTCAACCACTTCCAATGATTTTTTTTTTGTGTGTGCAGACCCGCCTATTGTCCCTGATTCACTTCCGTATAATGAGATAGACTCAATCTAGCATTTTAGGACTCGTTTTCTAACATTCATTGATAAGGATGTTTTGCTTAATATGTTTCTCATTCTCTGAAATGCAGTCATAAAATATACCAGTTCTAATAAGTTACTAGTGTTTTTTTCCTCTCCTTTTAGTTTATCAAGTAGATCACTGCGGCCGCTGAAAAGAACAATAAATGTATAGTATAGAAAATGTTAATCAGGTATAGCTTGCGGTATATGGCTTGTAGGTTTTTTCCTTGGGTAGAACTAAAAAATGACTTTTTAACCAACCTGTCTAGGATAACAACAGAACTGTGTAGCTAAGCCCTAGGGTTCCGCGAGAAGTGCCTACGAGGAATTTTTTTTTTCAGTCACGATCTCTGGCGGACCTCCCGTAGATCCGTGCCCCCCACGCGGTTGCGCCCAATCCGGGTTGAGAAACCCTGGTCTAATATGTGCGCTGATTTACAGAGTATATAAGATTTCGTTAGGTTTCAGCGAGTTTCGTGTGGAGAGATTTACTGATTGTTTGACTGTGGCTTTCGGGCTGTAGAAGTGTGGGGGGTATGAATCACTCCATTAGAGCTTTCCTTCCTGTTGTCTTATCACTTGACTTGAAATACGAGTACATCACTCTTTATTGCCCTTATCTTTACAGAGAAAATAATGCGTAACTATTTTTCGTGCTCTCCTTACCAGGTTAGGGTTAAGATTGGGGTTAGAGTTAAGGTTTGAATCATGGTTTGGTTAAGGGAAGGGTTAGGGTTAAGGCTAGGGTAATAGTTAAGGTTAGGGTTTGAGTGAGAGTTAAGATTAAGGGTAGGATCAGGGTTATGGTTAAGGGTAGGATTTGAGTTAGAGTTAGGGTTTTGGTTAGGGTTAAAGTAGGATTAGAGATAGGGTTACCGTTGGGGTTAGAGCTGGAGTTGGGATTAAAATTAGAATAAGAGTTAAAGTTGGGGTTAGAGTTAGGGTTAAGGTTTGAGTTAGGGTTAGTGTTAGATTTTGGTTGGGGTTAGGGTTAGGGTTAGGGTTAGGGTTAAAGTAGGATTAGAGATAGGGTTACCGTTGGGGTTAGAGCTGGAGTTGGGATTAAAATTAGAATAAGAGTTAAAGTTGGGGTTAGAGTTAGGGTTAAGGTTTGAGTTAGGGTTAGTGTTAGATTTTGGTTGGGGTTAGGATTACAATTAGGGTTGGGGTTAGGTTTAGGGTTAAGGTAGGATTAGAGTTATGGTTGAAGTTATGATTAGGGTTAAGGGTTGGGGTTAGGATTAGAGTTAGGGTTGGGTTTGAATTAGGATTGAAGGTAGGATTAGAATTGTGGTTATGGTTGAGGTTAGGATTAGAGTTAGGGTTATGGTTGAGGTTAGGATTAGTGTTTGGGTTGAAGTTAGGATTAGAGTTAAGGTTAGGGTTAAATTTATCATTAGAGTTTGGGTTAGAGTTAAGGTTGAGGTGAAGATTAGAATTAGGATTATGGTTGGGGTTGGATTTAGGGTTATGGTCGAGGTTATGATTAGGGTTAGGGCTGGGGTTAAGGTTTGAGGGAAGTGTCCAGGAGGGTTTCTCACTCACAATCTCTGGCGGAATCCCTGCAGATCCGTCTTGGAACCCTAGGGTTCCGTTGAATCCTGGTTGAGAAACTCTGACCTAGATAATGTGTCCTGCTGTGAGGTGCTTAAGTATAATCTATCAAGTAGGCAGATAAATCGATATTTCAATGATCGCAAAAGATCAATAAATGAAGTATTCTGGTTTTCGCAATATATTTGTGTCAAGCTATCGCACATGAAAGGATCGTTGATTGTTAAAATAAAGGTAATTCTTATCATGCCATTTTGACATCTAGTAATAAATATTGCAGCCTGTAATATACAGTACTATGTATAATATGCTCATAAACTACAAACTAATCTACTCATACACAAGTACCTGCACACATACACTGCATACTCTGATAGTGACTATTGAACACGCGTATATTTTTCAAATCAGGTTTTCAGTCTCATGCCCTTTGACCTCGTGCAAAATACTTTCCTCGCCTGATTCAAATGTTTTCCCTTTGCTTTCCTTTTCTTTTATTGTGTTACACTATATTCTAGTTTGTCTTTTCTTTCCATGATTTGCTCTCATTTTCACAACTTAAATCCTGAATCGTGCCTATTCCAAATTCTGCCTGTTCTGCTGTCATTTCATATTTTATATAGTTAGACTCACAGAATCCCACGACTGTAAACGTCTTTTGTTTGTACCCAGAAACTCCTCTGAGACAAGGTATGCCAACATTTCTTTTAAAAAATATATCAGATAGAGCCGACAGTTTTTTTCTCTTTGTGCTGTGTATTTTCACTTCTTGTCCATCCTTCTTTCAAGACATGCTCCTCATATTCCTTCAAAATATGGCCCTCATATTCCGTCAAGACATGGTCCTCAGTATCCTTCAAGATATGGTCCTCATATTCTTTCGAGACATGGTGCTCATATTCCTTCAAGACATGGTGCTCATATTCCTTCAAGACATGGTCCTCATATTCCTTCAAGACATGGTGCTCATATTCCTTCAAGACATGGTCCTCATATTCCTTCAAGACATGATCCTCATATTCCTTCAAGATATGATCCTCATATTCCTCTTTCAAAATATCTCTTATCTTCCTTCAAAAGATCTTCATAATCCTCGAACAAGACATCGTCATTGTTCTCCATCTTCGTATTCTTCTTTCAAAACATCCTCCTCGTCCACAGCAAAGACATTTCCCCTCCTATTCAAGGCATCTTTCATTCTGTATTGACGTGCAGGCGGGCTGTCTGCTTCTTATCTCTCAGTCTTTACACGTGGCTCAGTGAAAGTTGCTGTATGTTTGTGAATGTTATTCACGTAAGTTTAATGTAAAGTGTTTAACATTTGACGTACTTATAACATTTGACGTCTTATAATATTTGACGTACTTATAACATTTGATGCACTTATAATATTTGACGTACTTATAACATTTCACTGAAAACCATACAGCACGTCTCCCTTATTCATGTCTCACCTACCACCAGGGGCACTGACTCCATGTCTAAACTGGACTTTCCTAACGTAAACATTTTTGAAACTGTTTTATTTACATTCAGCTTTATTTATCTCTCATTTCTACTATTAAATATGTTACATTATGACGCATTTACATGTCGAGAATTCATGGCAGTGACTTAACACTTGTTAGCTGAGAACAAAGTAGGGAATATCTTTCAACGAGATTCCATATCACGAGATTTTCATATTGTGAGTATTATTATAAGCTGAACATGAATCTCGTAAGACGAGGGTACTGTTTTCAACAGGAGAAAATTATTTCCTTTGCTCTCTCTCTCTCTTCCAAGAATTCCTGTAGCAGATTTGTGTTTGAGGTGTGGCACACGCGAATCTTCCGTCCGCCCCGACAACTGGCGACTTTTCTTGCTAACTTAATTTATGTCACACACATTTGCTACAAACGTGTAATCTCTGTCAGGGCTTTCCAAGATTCCATTCAGGCAGGACTCTCAAACAAGCGAGGTAGAATCCTATAAGACATGTAGACAGAGATTCTGATAACACTGGATTTAAAGTTTTCTCGTCATAATGAAGTGTATACTGTATACATTTTAAACGTTGATTGTCCTTTCAGAACAATTTAAATAGAATTGTATAGTTATTTCACTTAATATTTACAGAAGATGTACAGAAGTCGTTCCGATGCCAATATAAATGCGTTTACTTGTTGGTGACTGATTTAACTGACTGATATCAGTGATCTTGTGATATTTCTCTGTACAGACTGAAATCACGCCTCTTGACGACAATCACTTGTAGCTAGTGGCACCGCTTCCTAAGTTTGAAGAGGACATGAGAGTAACTGAAATCAATGTTTACTGCCTGGCCTAGATTGTCCTAGATCCCGAATCTAAAGTGTTTAACTCTCAGCCAACGATCGAACATTTCGTCAGCGTAGATCACAGTATAGAATTCTCGCTGGATCGATACAAGCTTCTGTAATGAAAATTCCGTTATAAACCATTTCTATTCACTGCCGGCTCCTATATTGGCATACGTTTCAATGTTATATGTCCACTGATCCATTTAATTCAAATATGTGTGAAGTCAGCTGTGTATTATCTCGAGAAAGCAAACAAATTCAGAGACGTTTATCTCCTTCAGTTTATCTACGACTCTTCCATTAGTACTTGGTGCGTCAGATTTCAGATCTATTTTTGGAGACAGTCTTCAACTGTTGCAGTTTGTCAACGATTTCTTCTTACAGTCTATGTTAAAACTATAGTTTATGTAGACTGAAACTTGTTAACTGTTCTGATCTGTGTAGCTTGGTAATTTTTATCTTTATGTCTATAGGAGACTGGCAAATTTTAATCTGTTTGGCACTTTTTATGTTATAGTATATACAGACTTAAATTCTTTATATGTTATAGTCTATATAGACTTATATTTTTATGTTATAGTATGTATAGACTTATACTTTTTATATGTTATAGTCTATATAGACTTATATTTTTTATATGTCATACTTTATGACATCAAACACTTTTTATTTGCAAGTCTTTGATAATAGGCACATTTTAAAAATCTGTTACAGTCTATGTAGGCTGACATGTTATATCTGTTACAGTCTACATAGACTGAAACTTTTTGTCTGTTACAATCTATGTAGACTGACACTTATTGTCTATTGCTGTCTATGTAGACTGACACTTTTTTTTATATGTGACAAACTATTGTAAACTGACACTTTTTGTCTGTTACAGTCTGTGTAGACTGACACATTTTTATCTGTTACAGTCTATATGGACTGAAACTTTATCTATTATAATTGATGATAACTGATACTTCTTTTTAGTTTAAATAGCTTTCATAGACTGATACTTTTTATCTCTTAAAATCCATAACTGACATTTTTTTATCTGTTAGAGTGTATTATAATACTTTTTATCTTTTAAAATCTATAACTGACATTTTTTTTATCTGTTAAAGTGTATTATAACTGACACTTTTTGTCTGTTACAGTCTGTGTAGACTGACACATTTTTATCTGTTATAGTTTATGTAGACTAACACTTTTTTATCTGTTACAGTCTATATGGACTGAAACTTTATCTATTATAATTGATGATAACTGATACTTCTTTTTAGTTTAAATAGCTTTCATAGACTGATACTTTTTATCTCTTAAAATCCATAACTGACATTTTTTTATCTGTTAGAGTGTATTATAATACTTTTTATCTTTTAAAATCTATAACTGACATTTTTTTATCTGTTAAGTGTATTATAACTGACACTTTTTATCTGTTATAGTCTATGTTGGTGGTTCCTGACCTTTTATTTGACCATGGAACTGTGAGACCCTCATTAAAATTAAAGCAACAAACAGAACCCAGATAATGTTAACATTTTTTCTTAAACAAATGAAACCATGTGCTGGTCCATAGATCCAAAAAAATTCTCAGTGGGTCCATGAGCCCAAGTTTAAGAATAGTCTATGTAAAGTGATATTTTTTTTCTAACAATTTTTTTCCATCCATTTTTCACACAAAAATTATTGAAATATAAATAAATAATATGAAAATACAAATACACATGACCAATTATTAAATTTCCTGGACATTTTTAACAGCTTCTGATCTGAATAAGTACATTTTCTTCCAAGCCAAGACATGACCAAAGTCAGAACTATTTTGGCAGAGTTTTGTTCCCCAAAGGAGATCCTGGCCATCAATCGTCTAGGACTCGTTAAGAAAGAGGAAAGGGAGTCTCAGCCTATACCATGGCGACACAGACTTGCCGTCACGTGAGTGCTCTTTGCTGCTTTTGTGTGTCTAATTTTGTAACAGAACAGTGTCCTTATTCAGTATTTATGTGAACTCTGGCAGTCAGTTTGGTAATATTTACTGTCAGTTTCTCATTTCTTCCTGGCTACTTACCGTCTTTTCTGTCTGCCACGTTGTCTGCTTGTATGTCAGCAGGCCAGTCTGGAAAACAGTCGACATGTTTTAGCGCTCATCTGTCTGCCTACATTAACTGTTTAGGAAATTTTCTTTTTCTCTGTTCATCTGCATTTCTGTTGGTATATTTATCTGTTTGTGAATCTGCTTCTTATATTTTAAAATATTTTTATGTGAATTTGTCAAATCAGTTTATGAACAACCTAAAAAAAAACAACACGAATTTGTATGATAGACTGACCAACTGACTATTATCAGAAGTGACAGAGATCAGACTGCCATGCTGAGTGTCATTATTTCTTGTGACAAGATCAGACTGCCCTGTTGAATGTCATTATTTCTTGTGGCAGAGATAAGACATTGCTGAAATTCATTATTTCTTGTGGTAAGATCAGACTGCCCTGTTGAGTGTCATTATTTATTGTGGCAGAGATAAGACATTGCTGAGTGTCATTATTTCTTGTGGTAAGATCAGACTGCCCTGCTGAGTGTCATTATTTCTTGTGGCATAAACAACAATCAATAAACTTCAATGAACTGAATTGATTGCAGTTAGAAGTAAAAGAGATCATTTACTGATTGTTATAAAAAGTAAATGAGATAAGACTAACTGATTGTTCTAAAAAAATAAATGTGATAAATTTACCTACTGATTGTTGTGAAAAGTAAATGAGATAGGACCTACTGATTGTTATCAGAAACGAATGAGATAGATTGATCTATTGACTGCTATCAGAAATGAATGAGATAAGACTGACCTACTAATTATTATCAGAAGTTAATGAGATAAGGCTGACCTACTGATTATTGTCAGAAGTAAATGAGATAAGACTGATCTATTGATTGTTATCAGAAGTAAACAAGATAAGGTTGATCTACTGATTGTTATCAAAAGTAAATGAGATAAGACTGGCCCATTCATTGTTATCAAAAGTAAATGAGATAAGACTGACCTACTCATTGTTATCATTTCCTCTGTCAGAGAGAGAAGAGAATTAGTTTTGTCCGAAATGCGAACGTCCTTGAAACCAGCCTCAAGAATAACCACCAGAGATAAAACCAAAGCTGTTACTACAGCCAGGAATCCCAAAGACTCCAGGCTGGGGGAGTGCCTGCTTAACATCAGCGTCAGAGAAGATCCTAAACTTGGAAGTCATCTAGGGAGACTAAACAAGCAAGTCTTTGTTTATTACAAATTTATGTGTTTGAGTTTAAAACAAGCATGTCTTTATTTCTTTACAATAAACAAAGTTTCTTATAAGCTACATATCTCAGTTTAAAACAAGTAGGTTTTTGTTTCTTATAAATTTATATATTTCAGTTTCAAACAAGCTAAACTTTGTTTCTTATAAATTTATGTGTTAAATTTTAAATTGACAAAACTTTATTTCTTATAATTTCAAATTTTTCGATGTGAATCAAGCAGGTGATTTTAATTGTAATTTTTATGTGAGTTCATGTCAGAATTTAAATAAGCAAGCCCCCTTTATTTTGTTGCACATACACTCAAATATCTGAACAAATAAACTTTATTATTTTTTTATTTTTGTCTTATCTTCTATTTTGTGCACTTCCTGTTTGCCTTTATCCTGCAGCAATATCACTTCTATTACAGTTTCTGCTTTCATTATCATCAGTGCTAAGCCTATTCTTCATTTCTTTTTTTTTTTTAAATCAGTCTACAGATCTGGGTATTATTGTCAACGCTGTGATTCTGTAACATTATTTTGTTGTTGATTCTTCATAATCTTTAACAGCATAACTCAGTATGTACTTTTTCTGTGTCCATTTCCTGTAAATGTTTTGTTTTGTGTATCACAGCACTTGTGATTTATATTATATAGTTTTTAATCACTCTTTATTACCCAGATATTTCCTATATCCTTCATGTTAGGTTCTCTTAAGTATCTATGCAGTGAGAGTGGTTGCTATTCTTTTCCCTTTCCCTGATGCTCTACTGTCTGTTTTCATGGTTATACTTCATTTTTAATACAATGTTGTGTTCATATAGTTGTGTGCTGTCTTTCCGAGTATACTAAACGTCATTATAAGACAGTGGTTATTATTACTAACATATATGTTCCTGCTGTTATTAACATTCTAAGGTTCAGAGTAAGACTCCGGAGTTATTGCATTCAGGACAGCCCCATATATTCTCCGCCAAATGCTGTAGAATCCATCCAAGGGTATATTTGCTAATAATTCTCATCAAGTGTTGGTTCTGTACAGTGTATTTTCTGCCACACAGTTCAGATTTCCTGGCAGCATCATTAATTTGTCCTACCTCCAGCAATCTCTTCACGGTTACATTGTTATTCCATTCCCTCTCATCATTTTCCCACAGTCTTTCCAGTATGACTTTAGCAATGTCATCACTGTCTGTGCTCACCCTGCCATTTATTTTAGCCTGCCCAGCAAGTCTGTCTGCCCAGCAAATCTGTCTGCCCTATATATGGGAACTATTAGCAGGACCGACCTCTACTAACCTCCCTATACAGAAGGACCATGAATGTCGAGATTGGGCACAGGGAGCAGTTGAACTTTGGGTTCAAGGTCTCATCCAGCATCACTGTGGGTCTTACTGTGTTGGTGATATATACAGATGGCTCAGTGACTCAGAACAGCAGAAGTGGTTGGGGTTTTGTTGTCTGCCGAAATGGAAGAGCAGTGGCACATGGTTTGGGAGCCTTTGAAGTCACCACTTCAAGCATGCGAATGGAAATTGAGGGTGTGTTGGCAGCAATGGAATGGTTAGTTGCTCATGATGTGGTTAATGGTGTCATTGTGATGGATTCACAGAGCATGCTTCATAAGATTAAGAAGAAATTGCTTCAAGAAAGAATGTTAAGCCATTCACCTGTGACAAGCCTAGTGTAGCTTTACTACCCAGGGCATGCGGGAGTACATGACAGTGATATACAGTATATATAAAACTAGCCACAAGGGATCATGGTGGATCATATAACAAGTGGGTGTGAGGATAACAATGTGGTGATAAACCCTGAAAAAGCTAGCATCCTGTGGTGCTCATTAAACAACAGAATTGTAAGATCTGAAGTTCCAGTTGTGAAATGTCAAGGCTAAGATATTTAGAGAAAATATTTCATGCAGTATTTAGGGATCACATTTGACTGATCCTTGTCATTTGCACACCATGTGGACAATGTAATACAAAAGGCCAGGAAAGCATTGCGAGCAGCTAGGTTAATGGCTGCAGCAAACTTTCCACAGCATACTCTACTCTTGCAGATGCAGGTGCTGGTGATGTCATCATTGGAGTATGGTCTTGGCCTACTCACCATGTCAAAGGCACAGCTGAACAGACTAGAGCATGTACAGAACAAAGCAGTGAGAGTGGTCTTGGGTTGCACCAGGGACACTCCTGTACCAGCCATCCGCTTTCTGCTTGATATGCCGAGTGTGAGGTCAAAACACAGATATGATCAGGTAAAGGCATACATCAGACTTGCTGGCAAGAAGGACCATCCTCTTCATAAGGAGCTGGGGTTGATAAAGGGCAGACACATCAAATGAGGCAGACTCTGAAAGACTGAGGCTGAGGATACAGTACTGTCAGTGTGCGATCTAAATGAGGTGCCTAAAGGTGATGACTGGTTATGGATGCAGGACCAACCTCAGCTAACATTGTTATACAGAAGGGCTGTGAATATAGAGACTGGGCACAGGGAGCAGTTGAAATTTTGGGCTGATGATGATATATGTAATCAGCATAGAACACCTTTTGCCCCACACTGTTAGAATATACAGTGAGTAGCATAAGAGACAAATGAGACCCCTGAGGCAGCCCCACATGCAGTGGATCTAGGCTCTGAGATCCATGTTCTGTATCTCAAGGCAGTTGATCACCTTAACAGCGCTGAAGCTGTCCGTCGAATCAATCTTGCATCTGCCCCAAACTCCATCAGAAGTGTCAAAAGCTTTGTTTAATCCACTCTGTTATATGCATCCTCAAGATCAAGTGCCACAACTAGGGTTTCCTTTCTCTCTGGAATCCCTCATATACATCATATGCCAGGATCACTGTGTTTTACTAATGTTGTTACTGACATATACAATGCTGCTTTTATAACATTACTGACATATATGTTGCTGGTTTTATTAACAATGTTGCTGACATATACATTACTACTTTCATTGATATCATTTCTGACATATATGTTGCTGCTTTTATTAACATTATTACTAACACATATGTTGCTGCTTTTATTAACAATGTTGCTGACATATACATTACTACTTTCATTGATATCATTGCTGACATATATGTTGCTGCTTTTATTAACATTATGAAATTATTACACAATGACAATCTCCTTTCACATTTATAAACTGACATTTGTTTGAAATCTAAATGTAAATTTTTTTGTGTTCCTTTCAGGGAAAAGAAGAGATTGGCAGCCATGCACCAACAAGCACGAGACACCTTCATAAAGAAATCAAAGACCTTAAACCGTGAGCCTCTTGTTGTAGTAGAGAGGTCACCTTCAGACCATGTAAGTAACTGAGTGAAAGGTCATGAATGGTTGAAATCTTAGTTCAGATACATGGTTGTTAGGTACCTGGCTGTCTTCCAAGTTAAGATATCTGGTTGTCATCCAAGTTCATATACCTGGTAGTCATCCAAGTTCAGATACCTGGTAGACATCAAAATTAAGATACCTGGTAGTCATCCAAGTTCATATACCTGGTAGTCATCCAAGTTCAGATATCTGGTAGTCATCCAAGCTGAGATACCTGGTAGTCATCCAAGTTCAGATATCTGGTAGTCATCCAAGTTCATATACCTGGTAGACATCCAAGCTGAGATACCTGGTAGTCATCCAAGTTCATATACCTGGTAGACATCCAAGCTGAGATACCTGGTAGTCATCTAAGTTCAGATACCTGGTAGTCATCCAAGTTCAGATATCTGGTAGTCATCCAAGTTCAGATACCTGGTAGTCATCCAAGCTGAGATACCTGGTAGTCATCCAAGCTGAGATACCTGGTAGTCATTAAAGTTGAGATACCTGGTAGTCATTAAAGTTGAGATACCTGGTAGTCATTATTGTTGAGATACCTGGTAGTCATTAAAGTTGAGATACCTGGAAGTCATTAAAGTTGAGATATCTGTCACTGGGGTGGACCATGATGCAAGATCTTGCACCAGGTACGTTTAATATTTTCCTCTACTTGGTAGCATTAAAAAAAGTAACAAATCACCAGATTAGATTGATGTGGATTATCAATTAAAAAAGGACTTGGAAAAAGTCTTGAAATGTGTTTTCAAAGAACATTAACAAACATGTCATGAAGCTAAACAGTAATGGCTGACCATAACCATACAGTGGTTAAGGAGTATCTGATTTCAGGTGCTTAAAAATCATCAAATTTATTATTGTAAATTAATAATAAAATGAACTGAGAATAAAATACTTAAGGACCTGGCATAAGATGATAAATTGGACTCTTTTGAAAACAAATGCCTAAGAAAAATACTCAGTATAAAGTGGAATGAATTCAAGAACAACACAGAGATAAGGCACATGAGTGAACAACAACCTGTCTCATGGGTGATCATAAAAAAAAGATGGACATATGTTGGTCACGTGATGAAAACAAACGATCAGAGAATCCCAAAACAAGCTATCAAGTGAAACACAACAGCCCAAAGAAAAAAAGAGGTCGACTACTTGAAACTCTAAAGAGGGCATTGTTAAGAGAGGCCAAATTAGTAAGCATAACATTCCTTGATGAGGTTGAAAAGCTTGCAGAAAAAAAAGGAAAACTTGGCGAACTACCACATGAGCCCTATATGACATTTAATGCCAGGGAAGGATGTAAGAAGTAAGATGCGATGAAGTACACTTCATTATGATCAGCTACATTTTAACACAGATAGGATTAAAAGTATAGAAATTCAAAAAGTATCTGAAACCGTTAATTATAGCAAAGACAGTCAAAATAAAAGATAACAAATATCAGCAAAATATCAGCTTTGTCTAAAGTAAACAAATGTACAGCATTAATTAGAGAATCTATAATTTGAATATGTCAGTGATCTTATTACCAAATTTTACATAAATTAAAAGTTGAAGGTTTAGCAGTTCAAAGATTTACAGAACATTTATAAGGAAATTTTTACCTGAGATATTGACAAATATTTTGGAGTTTTTAATTCTTGTGTGTCTGTACATACAACAGGCTTTAACAGACCCCAAGCTCATAAGCCATCTTGATTCTGAAACAGCAAGAATGCCTCATTACATGTGGCCCTTACAAACCCGCAGCAACAGACCTTCCATGCTCACCACCATTGAAGCCTTCACCTTGAAGACAAGAAAGAAGAGGAATGTCTGGGATGAAGTTTTACAAGAGAAAGAAACTCCGAAATTTAAAAGTGCTACCATACCCTTTACACGGTTGACTGCTGATGAAGTCAGTGAATTGAAGTTTGGCCATGACCTACATAAACCAAGACCGGATAAACTGATCATGCAGAGATCTCAGTCAGGAAAAGAAAACTCACCTGCTCGTCCAGATTCAAACAAAGTTCCTTCTTTTTTCATCACACAAATGTCACAGAAAGATTTGTCCAGTAAGTCTGCAACTAAACTACGTTGTCCTGCTATACATGCAGAGACTTTACCTGACAGTTCAGAATGTGGTCCGGATCCAAAAGATCAGAAGATAGCACCGCTAAGCAGAGAATGCAGCACCACCTCTCAGCAGATTGTCAACAAAGTGGAAAGTGCAGGATTGAGGGAACTAAATTTCCCAATTGATTACACAAAAGGTACACATTCACTTCTTGGTGTAACACAAGGCAGAAACAACAGAGAAGACACAAATTCTCAGTCTACTTCTAAATAATAAATAGGCCAAAGCTTAGACATAGTCAGGGTAGAAGATCATTGTGTGACAGTGATCTCAAGAACTTTGACTGGTTTTTTTGTCACCTTATAAGTTTGATTTTATAAATAGCTTATTTTTAATTTGTTAAATGAGTCACTACTTAAAACCTTCTGAATAATCAGTGTATAAGCTGTGTCACTGCTTCAGACCTTTAGAATAATCAGTGTATAAACTGAGTCAATTCTTGACACCTTCAGAATAATAAGTGTATAAGTTGAGTCATCTGTTTGAGATCTTCAGCATAATCAGCATATAAGCTGAGTTAGGTTTGAGGGAGCAAAGGTTACTTACCTACATTGGACGCCACTTTCTGGAGATAAAAACCTTGACCTTACCTAAGCGATCTTTCTTGTTTAAAAAAAACAGTGTTAAGAACCAGTCAGTGATAAATAAATAAACAGTAATGTATGAACTGATATACTATGAGAAATAACCGTAAACACTTCGTCATAAAACCTGAACTTTATATAATAAACAGCTACCAATATTCGCTTACAATACGGCACAGTCATAATGTAAAGGGACACAATGCCTGTTTCCCTCAACGCTCAGTATAGTAAGATTAATTTCCCTTGTGTATTGACCGTCCTCGCTGACACGGTCACACTAGAAATACTAAAACATAAATGATGTGGATAGTTAGATATTAAAGACACTTTGTTTTCTCTGTATAAGGATATCTGTATAAGCCAAGGCCTGTAATCCAGTGCTGCAACGTAACTCTCCTCGTGATGCCCCTAGAAACGAGATCTTACTCACCTCCAGCTTGACAAATGGAGTGAGGCCCTGTGGTTAAGTCTTTTAGAAGTCGTTCTTTGGTACATTATTCAATCACGTTGCTATAACCAGTTTCCCGTCCAACTCGATGTCTCTGCAGTTACTAAACAACATCAGTCAGTCATTTGCACCCCCCTTGCGGAAATTTACCTTCCTAACAGCTCTCCTGTAGGCCTCTCGGTGTAAGCAAGATGCATTTATGTGTTTCTCAGTTGTTTTGTTAAGTGTCCAGGTCTCACAGGCATATGTTGCAATGGGAAAGATGCATGCCCTTAAAAGTCTTATTTTTGTAGTTCTGTCTGTTCCTATCCACAGATTTTTTAGTTGTTTTACTTTCTGAAGAGCGATAGATATCCTACTTTTAATTTCCCTCATTGTATCTCCATTATTAGTTAGCAGTGATCCAAAATATTCAAAACTCTCCACTTCTTTGAGTTTTTCCATATCAGCTGCTTTGTTTGTTTTGTCAGTTGTCATCAATTTAGTTTTCTTCGCATTAAGATAGAGGTTTTGCTCTTCACTATTCTTACGGACTGACATAATTAGTTTTTCCATTCCTTTTTGTGTTGTGGACAGTAATACCTTGTCATCAACATGTCTAATCCAATTGTTATGTCATCGTAATATTCTTCGTCTACATCTTCTCTAACATTCCTCATTATATTTTCAGTATACAAGTTAAATAAGTAAGGCGACAATATGCACCCCTGACGGACCCCTTGTTGTTGTTTCACCATTTATTCTTACTGCTGCTTGTTGGTCTAGATACAGCAGTGATGTTAATTGTATCAAATGTGTTGGAAATACCATTTTTTCCATCATTTCCCACAGTTTCTGGTGTTGTACACAATAAAATGCCTTTGAGTAGTCTATAAAGGATAAATATAGATTCACATTAAACTCTCTGCATTTCTGTATTATTGATCTTATATTGAATATATGATCTCTTGATCCTCTAATCCATACTACAAGAACTTAATACTGAAGAAGGTTGACTAGTAAGGAAGATTAAACAGAGAAAACCTAAATATTTTGGACGTATTAAACATCATGAGAATTTAGAGAAGACCGTCTTGGAAGGGTACATAGTGGGAAAAAGAAAGAGAGGAAGACCAAGGCAAAGATGGGTGCAAGACATCGTTGATAGTCTGTGAATGGACGCATCAGCAACAGGGTATCTTTCTCACAACCGAGAGACCTACAGGAGAGGTGTTAGGGAGGCAAAATTCCTCAAGGGACGTGCAAATGACTGAAGCTTAATAATTCATCATAGCAATCTACTCTGTTCTCTCGCCAGGATCTGCTGCAAGCAATCCAGAGTCGCATATTTTATCTGTTCTCTCATCATCAGCAGGTGCTGTGCAGATAAGACGTTGACTAGCATGCTTCTCCATAGATATTGCTCCTTAATGTTTTATATCAACTCATTTGGTGACTTTGACGTACCCCAAGCAGTCTAGACTCAAACATATGATATTCTGTCATCAGTGGTCTATTCCAAACACATCAAGGGTCACCAATTTCACAATCTGTAACTAAAATATGTACTCAGATCAGTCCAGACTCACACATTTGACATTCTGTCACAAATGATCTACTCAGATCAAAGCAGATTCACACTTGACATTTCTAGCCCTTGAGATACTTTGAACACTCTAGACTGACACATTTCAAATCCTCTCCTCAAAGATCTACCCCAAGTATTCGGGACATCGACGCCTTCCCTCAAAGCTCACTTTCCTCGCTAACCATTAGCCACAGGTCTGCCAGGACTTCAAATGACATGACTTTCCTGGAAGATAATAGACTAACCAGAACTGTCATTTCAACTGCCTCTGGTATAAAATAACCTACATTCTTACTGTAGACATTTACAGCGCGTACACAGCGTAGACTCCGTTGCCGATCTTCCCCGGTGCTTTCCTTCTTCTTTCAGGAAACACATTTCGTAGACGGCACTGTGGATTTTTCTGGATGAATTGTACATATTACAGCTTCCTTAGTTGATTAGAAAATACCTCATCTACGCACCCCAGACACACCCACAGGTGCCCAAATCTCTTCAGTTATCTCCTTCAACGTGCAAATAACTGATGACACCCTTTCTTTGTGACGGACCACCTGCAGCTCTTGATGAATTTTTTTTTTGTGTGGCCACCCTAACTTTACCCCCCCCCCCCCCCATCTCTTTCTTTCTTGACTATGACGGCGATTTACAGTAGTTAGTGAAGTCATTTGTTCAGTCAGGTTCTCTTTATAGCACTGATGATGCCTGCTCGAACCAATGCCTGCCCTACCTCCCATGACAGGTAGAGTCGGTCAGTTGATTTGCTCTTCGTTTATATGTACATTGGCCGGGTATAAAAATGAAGGTCAGCCGATGGATCTGACGCCTGTAAGGATTCGAGCCACTGTTGCCACAGAGAGGCAGCCTGAATGTTCTTTAGCATGTTCGTGGAAATGCTTAAGGTATACGGCTGCGTCCAATCTCGTGACTTAACTCTGGGCTTTAATCACAGCCATGATTTATAGATTATTACGTAGTCTTGTGACTTGAACAAGCTCTGGGATTTGTCACAGCCATGGTGTATAGCTTGCTACGTGCAATCTGCAGAACTCTCTTCATGTGGTAGCAGTGAAGAGATCTGCACGTCCTCAACCTGCTAGAAAATGTGATTACCTGGTGATGAAAGCAACGTAAACTCAGAAAGATTAACCCCACTCCACTGCTGTCTCACGAGCCATGTTGTTCCAGTATGTGCACAAAACATACTTCATTTATGTCTTTCCCTTTATCTTATCTTCCGGAGTTTTGTCTTTTTTTTAAATAAAGCTGTCTTTAGAAAAGCCATTTTCGAAACTAGAAATTGAGTTTCGTTTGAAATATTGTTGCTGTTGTTCGTGGTAAACGATTTAGAAAAATTTGGAGAGAATTTTCTGGAATGAAAGAGCGGGCGAAATGGCAGGGAGATGGGAACGTGTCATGCGAGATAATTGTGTCAAATTAATGTGGCCGACAATAGAAGGATGCCATTACCGCCATTATCATGTTCAACTGTCCTGTGAGCCTCGTGTCTTGTTAAGACTGAACCGAGCAGGATTTTGCCTTAGGGGCCTACGTTATCTTGTAGGCTCGCGCGGTGGCCAGAAAACGAGGACTGCCACAACTCGCAAGGTTATTAGCCAGGGAATGGACGCACCTCCGTGGGCGGGCGTTGGCCGAGCAAGCACGCACGTTTCAAGGCACACAATGCCTGTTTTCTCATGCTCTTCAACAAAAGCTTTCATCTTGTCAACTTGCAAAAACACTGCTGGAGGAGACGTAAAGGTGGGATCATATACAGCTATGATGAACACGGAAAAATTGCAGAAAATCGTTCATATTTCATTTACACTGAGCAAAGTAGCCCCAGAACAATGATAAAGTCTGGCGCTAGACGCTAACACGCCGGCAGCTCTCAAGTACCTGGGACGCATTGTCTACCGTCTTCACACACTGTGCATACGCGTGCGTTGTAGCGCGAGGATGAAAGCGATCTGGACAGAGTCGCGTGCTAATCGAGAGCTCTGGACTGTATTTAAAGAGCACATTCAGCTGCTCGTCATGCGCGCTCGCTCTCAGAGAAATCCAGTCAAATCTACTCAAAGTTCTGCCTGGTCTTACGGTAAATCAAAACTAGGGAACACTCAAAAGTCCTACACTGTAAAAAATAATTCGTTTCTGGTTGTTTCGTTGTTCCAATTTTCTCTGTTCCATCTCAGAGTTATTTGTCTGATGTTAAAAAGAAAGCTTAATTGACTATAGTGTATACAAATGTTACTAATTATTAGATGTAAACCTTAAAAAATGACAGCAAAGGATTAAGTTAATGATAACCTGCACGTCGATGCTGTTTCTCTGGGGCTTAATATAAAATGAAGACTTTACTTCCACTGACATCATAAGGAAGTAAGTTCTCTTAAACAAGTACTAATCTACCGATGATGACATTCATTTGCCAAAAATGTAATGTAGTTAAAACCAAACAAACTGATAAGTCAAAGACAAGACTGTTTTCAGCTAAACCAACGATTGTTAACCTCGTTTCACCTCACTTCACACACAGAACTGGAAGAGAAAACGTCCCACCACACACACACACACACAACAGGAAGAGAAAACTTCCCGCCACACAGATACAAGATCAAGGAGAGAAAACTTCTTGCCACACAGAAACAAGAAGAGAAAACTTCCCACCACGCAGACACAAGAACAGGGAGAGAACTCTTCCCAACACACACACAGAACAAGGAGAGAAAACTTCCCACCACACAGACACAAGAACAAGGAGAGAAAACTTCCCACCACGCAGACACAAGAACAAGGAGAGAAAACTTCCCACCACACAGACACAAGAACAAGGAGAGAAAACTTCCCGCCACGCAGACACAAGAACAGGGAGAGAAAACTTCCTACCACACAGACACAAGAACAAGGAGGGAAAACTTCCCACCACATAGACACAAGAACAAGGAGAGAAGACTTCCCATCACACAGACACAAGAACAAGGAGAGAAAACTTCCCACCACCCAAACACAAGAACAAGGAGAGAAAACTTCCCGCCACGCAGACACAAGAACAAGGAGAGAAAACTTTACATCACACAGACACAAGAACAAGGAGAGAAAACTTCCCATCACACAGACACAAGAACAAGGAGAGAAAACTGCCCATCACACAGACACAAGAACAAGGAGAGAAAACTTCCTGCTACGCAGACACAAGAACAAGGAGAGAAAACTTCCCATCACACAGACACAAGAACAAGGAGAGAAAACTTCCTGCTACGCAGACACAAGAACAAGGAGAGAAAACTTCCCACCACACAGACACAAAAACAAGGAGAGAAAACTTCCCGTCACACAGACACAAGAACAGGGAGAGAAAACTTCCCACCACGCAAACACAAGAACCAGGAGAGAAAACTTCCCGTCACACACACATAGAATTGTTATTCCTTCCTGTTCTGTGTTTGGCTAGCCCCAGAATTAGAAAACTGTCACCACACACACACACAGAACAAGTAAAAACGTCTACCACGTGACCTACCCCAGGCACCAGGAATTACGAGACAAAAGGTCGAAGATAAATTCGAGAATGCATATTATTTACCAACGATTCAATCTTATTTGTGAGCTATTCTTCTTATATCCTTCCCGTGCCGTTAGACGTCACATAGGGCTTGTGAGCTATTACTCGTGTTTATTTATTTCTGGGAATTATAGATGAAGCCGAACAGATAAGTTCAGAACATTTTATCACTGCCCCTATTTCATTTGTTTTTGCATAAACTGTTTGAATTTGTGTTTATCGTACATATCAAACTAGCCAGACCAGAATAACGTGACAGCTTCTGCAACATTTTTCATTTGCATTTATCTGAAAGCAGCTTCTTGACGTCACAACCAGCGTCACAAACTCTACCCGGTCCATTTCCGAGGGTTTCTCGTCACCATTATCTATCTGTCTTGAAAGTATTGTCAAATTCTGGCAAAATTCGAGCTGTCATTTGTAGTTTGAAGTGCTGGTCTGTCATAAATGCCACGCGTCATGATCTGAAGTTCAGTGGCAAAAGATCTCTAGGGTGCTCTGCCTCTTGTGTTTATGACGCATTTGGGCCAGCGAATTTCTGTGCATCTTTTACTACTGTGCATTCAGCTACATCACTGTTGTCTGCTTGTTCTTTCTCCCATTCAACATTTTCTCATGCTCGATTATTATTTCTCCCACTCAACGTTTTCTCATGCTCGATTATTATTTCTCCCACTCAACGTTTTCTCATGCTCGATTATTATTTCTCCCACTCAACGTTTTCTCATGCTCGATTATTATTTCTCCCACTCAACGTTTTCTCATGCTCGATTATTATTTCTCCCACTCAACGTTTTCTCATGCTCGATTATTATTTCTCCCACTCAACGTTTTCTCATGCTCGATTATTATTTCTCCCACTCAACGTTTTCTCATGCTCGATTATTATTTCTCCCACTCAACGTTTTCTCATGCTCGATTGTTCCTTCTCGCACTCAACGTTTTCTTATGCTCGATTGTTCCTTCTCCCACTCAACGTTTTCTTATGCTCGATTGTTCTTTCTCCCACTCAACGTTTTCTTATGCTCGATTGTTCCTTCTCCCACTCAACGTTTTCTTATGCTCGATTGTTCTTTCTCCCACTCAACGTTTTCTTATGCTCGATTGTTCCTTCTCCCACTCAACGTTTTCTTATGCTCGATTGCTCTTTCTCCCACTCAACGTTTGCTCATGCTCGATTGTTCTTTCTCCCATTCAACGTTTGCTCATGCTCAGTTGTTCTTTCTCCCACTCAACATTTTCTCATATCTGCTTGTTCTTTCTCCCACTCAACATTTTCTCATATCTGCTTGTTCTTTCTACCGCTCAACATTTTCTCATATCTGCTTGTTTTTTCTCCCACTCAACATTTTCTCATGCTCGATTGTTCTTTCTCCCACTCAACGCTTGCTCATGCTCGGTTGTTCTTTCTACCACTCAACATTTTTTCATGTCTGCTTGTTCTTTCTCCCATTCAACATTTTCTCAAGTCTGCTTGTTCTTTCTCCCACTCAACTTTTTCTCAAGTCTGCTTGTTCTTTCTCCCACTCAACTTTTTCTCAAGTCTGCTTGTTCTTTCTCCCACTCAACATTTTCTCAACTCTGCTTGTTCTTTCTCCCACTTAACATTTTCTCAAGTCTGCTTGTTCTTTCTCCCACTCAACATTTTCTCAAGTCTGCTTGTTCTTTCTCCCACTCAACATTTTCTCAAGTCTGCTTGTTCTTTCTCCACTTAACATTTTCTCAAGTCTGCTTGTTCTTCTCCCACTCACATTTTCTCAAGTCTGCTTGTTCTTTCTCCCACTCAACATTTTCTCAAGTCTGCTTGTTCTTTCTCCCACTTAACATTTTCTCAAGTCTGCTTGTTCTTTCTCCCACTCAACATTTTCTCAAGTCTGCATGTTCTTTCTCCCACTCAACATTTTCTCAAGTCTGCTTGTTCTTTCTCCCACTTAACATTTTCTCAAGTCTGCTTGTTCTTTCTCCCACTTAACATTTTCTCAAGTCTGCTTGTTCTTTCTCCCACTCAACATTTTCTCAAGTCTGCTTGTTCTTTCTCCCACTCAATATTTTCTCAAGTCCGCTTGTTCTTTCTCCCACTCCACATTTTCTCAAGTCTGGTTGTTCTTTCTCCCACTCCACATTTTCTCATGCTCGATTGTTCTTTCTCCCACTCAACATTTTCTCATGCTCGATTGTTCTTTCTCCCACTCAACATTTTCTCAAGTCTGCTTGTTCTTTCTCCCACTCAACATTTTCTCAAGTCTGCTTGTTCTTTCTCCTACTCAACTTTTTCTCAAGTCTGCTTGTTCTTTCTCCTACTCAACATTTTCTCAAGTCTGCTTGTTCTTTCTCCCACTCAACATTTTCTCAAGTCTGGTTGTTCTTTCTCCCACTCAACATTTTCTCATGCTCGATTGTTCTTTCTCCCACTCAACATTTTCTCAAGTCTGCTTGTTCTTTCTCCCACTCAACATTTTCTCAAGTCTGCTTGTTCTTTCTCCTACTCAACATTTTCTCAAGTCTGCTTGTTCTTTCTCCCACTCAACATTTTCTCAAGTCTGCTTGTTCTTTCTCCCACTCAACATTTTCTCATGTCTGCTTGTTCTTTCTCCCACTCAACATTTTCTCAAGTCTGCTTGTTCTTTCTCCCACTCAACATTTTCTCAAGTCTGCTTGTTCTTTCTCCCACTCAACATTTTCTCAAGTCTGCTTGTTCTTTCTCCCACTCAACTTTTTCTCAAGTCTGCTTGTTCTTTCTCCTACTCAACATTTTCTCAAGTCTGCTTGTTCTTTCTCCTACTCAACATTTTCTCAAGTCTGCTTGTTCTTTCTCCCACTCAACTTTTTCTCAAGTCTGCTTGTTCTTTCCCTCGCTCAACTTTTTCCCCAAGTATGATTTTTATTATATTGTTATACCTTTTGACATTACCAAATATTTCAGTTCTCTGGTTACATATTTCTTTATTGCCGAAATCAAAAACATGTTGCTGTAGGCAGCTTGCTTCTCTTTGTATGATTTGTATTTTGCTTTTATGTCTTCTGACGGGGGTGATGTGCTACAGTTAGGGTTAGCGACCCATAACTGATGTGCTAGGGTTAGCGAACCATAGCTGATCAAGACCCTGTCCCACCTCTCCGTTAGTACCCCCAGTAACAGACACAGCCTGGCTAACAGGGCAAGGACTGCCATAGTCCCCATGGTGGTGGAGCCTGCTAGAGAAGCATTGCACACCCCCCCCCCCTGCTGTTTAGCTATACTCATGGACATAAAAAAGTATCTGTCATAACCCACTCCCACGCTGATACGATACTGAACATCAACACCTCAACAACATCTGCTGCAAAGGACACCAGCTTGCAGTTACACGAAGATAGTACAAGACAAGACAAGGTCTTCTGACAGCGATGCAAGCAAATCTTTCAGTTTCTTATAATCTCTATAAATGCTTCTGTTATACTTTCAGCCCTCGCTGCTCTCATTTGTACAAAATGTGTCTATGATCATTTATAAAAGACGTGTCTAATAAAATACGTATCTATGATCATTTATAAAATAAGTATCTATGATCATTTATAAAATAAGTATATATGATCATTTATAAAAGACGTATCTATGACCATTTATAAAAGACGTATCTATGATTATTTATAAAAGACGTCTCAATGATAATTTATAAAAGACTTATCTATGATCATTTATAAAGGACGTATGCATGATCATTTATAAGGGACGTATGCATGATCATTTATAAAGGATGTATCTATGATCATTTATAAAAGAACCGGAAATTAACAAAACAGCTGAGAAACACATACATGCCTTTGAATGTAAATGCTACAGAAGAGTTCTTCAAATATCATTCATTCATTCATTCATTCGCATGTTCCTTGCGAAACTTTGCCTCCCTAACAGCTCTGCTGTAGGCCTCTCTGTTGTGAGCAAGATGGCCTGCTGCTGATGCATCCATCTGCAGATCATCAGCGATGTCTTGCAGCCATCTTCGCCTTGGTCTTCCTCTCTTTCTTTTTCCCATTATGTATCCTTCTAGATTATCATGACGTTTAATATGTCCAAAATATTTAAGTTTTCTCTCCTTAATCCTCTTTACTAGCCAATCTTTTTCAATAATAAGTTCTTGTAGTAAGGATATATTTGTTCCTTTTTGTGTCCATGATATTTGAAGAACTCTTCTGTAGCATTTACATTCAAAGGCATTTATGTGTTTCTCAGCTGTTTTGTTAAGTGTCCAGGTCTCACAGGCATATGTTGTGATGGGAAAGATGCATGCCGTTAAAAATCTTATTTTTGTAGTTCTGTCTGTTCCTCTCCACAGAGAGG
The DNA here is from genome assembly GCA_009760885.1 of Achatina immaculata. NCBI lineage: Eukaryota > Metazoa > Mollusca > Gastropoda > Stylommatophora > Achatinidae > Lissachatina > Lissachatina immaculata. The sequence continues at coordinate 64,601,942 of CM019716.1, read as the reverse complement.
ACACAAAAAAGAACAAATATATCCATACTTCAAGAATTTAAAATTGAAAAAGGCTGGCTAGTAAAGAGGATTAAAGTGATAAAACTTAAATGTTTTGAACACATTAAACGTCATGTTAATCTAGAGAAGACCGTCTTGGAAGGGTACATAATGGGAACAAGAAAGATAGGAAGACCAAGCGAAGATGGCTGCAGGACATCGGTGATGATCTGCAGATAGATGGATCAGAGGCTATCGTGATCACAACCAAGAGGCCTACAGGAGTGCTGTTAAGGAGGCAAGGTTGCGCAAGGGACATGCAAATGAATGAATGAATGAATGAATATAGATCAAGTATATAGAGAGAGATCCAGTATTTAGGTAGTATATAGAGATCTAGCATTTAGGTAATCTACAGAGATCCAGTATTTCTATATTCTATAGAGGTGCAATATAGATATAGTATAATTACTTTAAAATCCAGTATTTTGCAGAGATCCAGTATTTAGGTAACATTTAGAGATCCAGTATTTAGGTAATCTATAGAAATCCAGTATTTAGATAATCTATAGAGATCCAGTATTTAGGTAATCTTTAGAGATCCAGTATTTAGATAATCTATAGAGATCCATTCTCTATAAAAGGATATAAAAGAACTTGGTATTACCAACTGGAGAGAAAAGATTAGGAACAGAGGCGAACTTTATCTGCAACAATGAGCCTTAATGGCTCGGAAAGCTGAAGAAGAAGAATAGAGATCCAGTATAGATGTGGTCTATAAAAATCCAGTGCTAGATGAGGTGATAAGGTGTTGGGCCCAGGGCCGTGGAGACTTAGGTCGGGCCCCAGGGCCGTGGAGACTTAGGTCGGGCCCCAGGGTCAGCTACTATGGCTCCCCCGCGTCCTCCGTATCCCAACACGGAAATAACTCTGCTATATTTTGTCTGTAACGAGGGGGAAAAACAGGGGCGTCGGACCCCCTTAACAACCCGGGGCCCTGAGCGTACAGGCCCTGCTTCCCTCCATCGGGCCTGATAATGATAAATCCTATGAGACTTATCTAAAATTTTCCGTTTCCCACCTCTCCCTCTTTATTTTCTACTGCCCCACTCCTTATCATAATCCAAGATTGTGTGATGATGGATCATACACCTGACAGCAGCCTCTCGTAAACTTAGAAAATGAGTACTCCAGGCAAAAACTCCACGTCCAGCTCATCGATATAATTATAACAATTAAATAACACGCCCATAGTTAACTGAATGTCGAAGCGGAAGAACTTGGTGCATGCGCCTTGTTGAACGTGCTCGGCCGGTTGTTGTGTACGCGCGTAGGAATATCAGATGATTTCAAGAAGTCGGGAATCTGTTTAACAAAGAAGCTAGAAGTTGGCTAAACTAATGAACAAATGACACTGCTCTCACAACTTCTAACAAACAACAACCGTATTTCATTTTCCGTTCAAGTTGTTGCGAAGATAATCTGTCGCAGATAAAACAACATTGGATTAAATATGCAGTACAAAATAAGAAACACGGGTTTGGGATGGGGGCATAAGGAAACAAACGCGTGTTACTGATCTCAGACTTGTCACGACCGTGTGCATTCTCCTCCACTTGAGCCAGACGCGTGCAGGGCCCCATTCCAGTTCCAAAACTTCGCCCACCTGTGAAAGATCGATGGCCCAGCAACGTCATCGGCACGTGGCGCTAACAATAGCCTTGGCCCCTCCTCTCGACAGTAGCCGTCCGCCATATTTGATTGAGTTTTGACGAGGCCGTACACGTGTTCGACCTCTTCGACCCGAGACCGCGCATGCGCAGTGTGCAGTGTATTGTATGACGACGAGACAAAGTATGCAATAACCGTGAAGTTGGCCCTGAAGCTAGTTGGCCTATCTCCGAAGCTGCACTGGAAGAAACACTGCCTCAGTAACATAATAATCTTCAACACTCGGTCCACGCTTCATAAAATAACGTCCTGGATTTCATATTGACCATTTCTTTTCTCTGAAGGTCAATGTAGCTTTCCCTGTGCGTGCGTGGAGCCATCTTGAAAAGCATTCTTCGCCGTTTCCTACAAAATTAGAGCAGCTATCAAGGGCTGTCTGGCGTTGTCTGACACTACTGCCATGGCGGTGTCTGGGAAAACATATTTTAAAAGAGTATTCTTTGCTAAATTCTGGTTGTGTTTACAAAATGAACCTTGATGGCGAGTTTCTCAACATTTTTGTGTGTGTGTAGGACTATTAAAAACATTAGCAAGAGAAGTTCTGGAAAAAATAATTTCCAATTGCCAACAAGGGATGGACTAACATGTTTGTCTTTGACAGAAATGACAAAAACACAGAGATAGACAATGTATGCAATAATAGTGAGACAGACATCGATGGGCTAATATGTTTGTCTTTGATAAAAAGGGAGCCGCGTTAACGCAGTAGATTAGACACTCGCATACCGACCAGGCGACCCGGTTTCAGTTTCCGCTCTCCACTTGGGGGGAATCAAACCCTGGTCAACAAAAATCTCCCGGGGTTCACCCAGCCTCAAGAAACAAATGGGTACCAGGGTTAGCATTCTGGGAAGGAAGAGGAATGGCGCCGCTAGCTAAGGTATTAGTGGTGATGACGCCGCTAGTTAAGGTATTAGTGGTGATTGCGACGCTAGCTAAGGTACTAGTGGTGATTGCGACGCTAGTTAAGGTATTAGTGGTGATGACGCCGCTAGTTAAGGTACTAGTAGTGATGGCGACGCTAGCTAAGGTATTAGTGGTGATGACGCCGCTAGCTAAGGTATTAGTGGTGATGACGCCGCTAGCTAAGGTATTAGTGGTGATGACGCCGCTAGTTAAGGTATTAGTGGTGATGACGCCGCTAGTTAAGGTATTAGTGGTGATGACGCCGCTAGTTAAGGTATTAGTGGTGATGACGCCGCTAGTTAAGGTATTAGTGGTGATAACGCCGCTAGTTAAGGTATTAGTGGTGATGATGGATCATACACCTGACAGCAGCCCTCGTAAACTTAGAAAATGAGTACTCCAGGCAAAAACTCCACGTCCAGCTCATCGATATAATTATAACAATTAAATAACACGCCCATAGTTAACTGAATGTCGAAGCGGAAGAACTTGGTGCATGCGCCTTGTTGAACGTGCTCGGCCGGTTGTTGTGTACGCGCGTAGGAATATCAGATGATTTCAAGAAGTCGGGAATCTGTTTAACAAAGAAGCTAGAAGTTGGCTAAACTAATGAACAAATGACACTGCTCTCACAACTTCTAACAAACAACAACCGTATTTCATTTTCCGTTCAAGTTGTTGCGAAGATAATCTGTCGCAGATAAAACAACATTGGATTAAATATGCAGTACAAAATAAGAAACACGGGTTTGGGATGGGGGCATAAGGAAACAAACGCGTGTTACTGATCTCAGACTTGTCACGACCGTGTGCATTCTCCTCCACTTGAGCCAGACGCGTGCAGGGCCCCATTCCAGTTCCAAAACTTCGCCCACCTGTGAAAGATCGATGGCCCAGCAACGTCATCGGCACGTGGCGCTAACAATAGCCTTGGCCCCTCCTCTCGACAGTAGCCGTCCGCCATATTTGATTGAGTTTTGACGAGGCCGTACACGTGTTCGACCTCTTCGACCCGAGACCGCGCATGCGCAGTGTGCAGTGTATTGTATGACGACGAGACAAAGTATGCAATAACCGTGAAGTTGGCCCTGAAGCTAGTTGGCCTATCTCCGAAGCTGCACTGGAAGAAACTGCCTCAGTAACATAATAATCTTCAACACTCGGTCCACGCTTCATAAAATAACGTCCTGGATTTCATATTGACCATTTCTTTTCTCTGAAGGTCAATGTAGCTTTCCCTGTGCGTGCGTGGAGCCATCTTGAAAAGCATTCTTCGCCGTTTCCTACAAAATTAGAGAAGCTATGAAGGGCTGTCTGGCGTTGTCTGACACTACTGCCATGGCGGTGTCTGGGAAAACATATTTTAAAAGAGTATTCTTTGCTAAATTCTGGTTGTGTTACAAAATGAACCTTGATGGCGAGTTTCTCAACATTTTTGTGTGTGTCTAGGACTATTAAAAACATTAGCAAGAGAAGTTCTGGAAAAAATAATTTCCAATTGCCAACAAGGGATGGACTAACATGTTTGTCTTTGACAGAAATGACAAAAACAAAGAGATAGACAATGTATGCAATAATAGTGAGACAGACATCGATGGGCTAATATGTTTGTCTTTGATAAAAAGGGAGCCGCGTTAACGCAGTAGATTAGACACTCGCGTACCGACCAGGCGACCCGATTTCAGTTTCCGCTCTCCACTTGGGGGGAATCAAACCCTGGTCAACAAAAATCTCCCGGGGTTCACCCAGCCTCAAGAAACAAATGGGTACCAGGGTTAGCATTCTGGGAAGGAAGAGGAATGGCGCCGCTAGCTAAGGTATTAGTGGTGATGACGCCGCTAGTTAAGGTTTTAGTGGTGATGGCGCCGCTAGTTAAGGTATTAGTGGTGATTGCGACGCTAGTTAAGGTATTAGTGGTGATGACGCCGCTAGTTAAGGTACTAGTAGTGATGGCGACGCTTGCTAAGGTATTAGTGGTGATGACGCCGCTAGCTAAGGTATTAGTGGTGATGACGCCGCTAGCTAAGGTATTAGTGGTGATGACGCCGCTAGTTAAGGTATTAGTGGTGATGACGCCGCTAGTTAAGGTATTAGTGGTGATGACGCCGCTAGTTAAGGTATTAGTGGTGATGACGCCGCTAGTTAAGGTATTAGTGGTGATGACGCCGCTAGTTAAGGTATTAGTGGTGATTGCGACGCTAGTTAAGGTATTAGTGGTGATGGCGCCGCTAGTTAAGGTATTAGTGGTGATTGCGACGCTAGCTAAGGTACTAGTGGTGATGACGCCGCTAGTTAAGGTATTAGTGGTGATGACTCCGCTAGCTAAGGTATTAGTGGTGATGACGCCGGTAGTTAAGGTATTAGTGGTGATGACGCCGCTAGTTAAGGTATTAGTGGTGATGACGCCGTTAGTTAAGGTATTACTGGTGATAACGCCGCTAGTTAAGGTATTAGTGGTGATGGCGACGCTAGTTAAGGTATTAGTGGTGATGGCGACGCTAGTTAAGGTATTAGTGGTGATGGCGCCGCTAGTTAAGGTATTAGTGGTGATGGCGACGCTAGCTAAGGTATTAGTGGTGATGGCGACGCTAGTTAAGGTATTAGTGGTGATGGCGACGCTAGCTAAGGTATTAGTGGTGATGGCGCCGCTGGTTGGCAGTTTCTGGTCAACTGCTGACTAGGCAGAAGAGCACTTATGCTTTGACCGTGTGCGGTGATGCTGGTTCACAACACATACCTTTACTTTACTTTTCCTTGATGGAAAATTACGTGTGAAATACGGGTTATACGTGATTGTTTTTGTGCGGCTCTTCACATAAGCATTACTCCCATAAACATTCTTAACAAAAACATTCTTCACATAAACATTCTTAACATAAATATTCATCACATTTTGATAGTGACCAGACTGATTGGTGAGGTTCTTCACATAAATATTCTTCACATAAACATTTTTAACATAAATATTCATCACATTTTGATAGTGACCAGACTGATTGGTGAGGTTCTTCACATAAATATTCTTCACATAAACATTCTTAACATAAATATTCATCACATTTTGATAGTGACCAGACTGATTGGTGAGGTTCTTCACATAAATATTCTTCACATAAACATTTTTAACATAAATAAACATTTTTAACATAAATATTCTTCACATAAACATTCTCAACATAAACATTCTTCACATTTTGATAGTGACCAGACTGATTGGTGAGGTTCTTCACATAAATATTCTTCACATAAACATTCTTTACATAAATATTCTTCACATAAACATTCTTAACATAAATATTCTTCACATAAACATTCTTAGCATAAATATTCTTCACATTTTAACACTGGCCAGACTGAGTACTGGGAAAAGTATGGGCAACGAAAAAAAAAAAAAGAATTCAAGGACATGGTTAAAGAAGTCATTAAACGCCACCCAGAATGTCATTGATGATACTGATGCGGGATGTACCCATATTTCCAGCAAACACTGATGATACTGATGTAGGATGTACCCATAAATACAAGCTACAAGTCAGCAAGAATACCGTACTAACAATACTTAGATGAAAAGGTAAATAGCACACCTGATGACCGTGCCTTACAGAAGGATTCACGTTCATGACGTTCACTGGCAGGACCTCAGAAATAGCCTTTCACGCCAAATCCCTGGTATACCGACTTTCACGCCAAATCCCTGGTATACCGACTTTCACGTTAAATTCCTAGTATACTGACTTTCAGATGAAGCCACTGACAACAATTATTGAGGAAAGACGCTGGCGATGGTTGGGACATGTGCTCCGAATGACTGACAACTCACTACCAAAAATAACACTAAGATGAACACCACAGGGGAACAGAAGTAAGGGTAGACCAAAAGAGACATGGAAAAGAACAACAGAAAGGATGTTGAGCAATAGAGGGCTCACCTGGGCAAGAGCAGAAAAAAGGCGAAGGACAGGCATTTGTGGAAAACCCTTGCGGAAGCCCCATGTGCCCTGGGCACTTAAGGTTCAGAGAGAGAGAGAGAGAGAGAGATACCGACTTTCACGTCACATTCCTGGTATACCGACCTTCACGTCAAACTCCTGGTATACCGACTTTCACGTCAAACTCCTGGTATACCGACTAAGCTTTGGACAAAGATACCTTCGCTCACAAGGTTGTGTTGCATCTTGTAGCAGTTTGTTTTTCTTAAAACCTCTCAGTGAGCTCAGAAAATGATAACAATATTAATATACATTCCATTTGAATCATAGCTTTTTAAAAAATATTTACTCTCTGTGCGAATACTTCTGTTGTTGTTGTTGTTATTATTTTAAATGACACCAAGTAATTAATCTAATAACTTAATTTTATATATTCACGTGTGAATAAAATAGAAACATTTTATAGAACTCCTCTTATATAAAAACAATTGTACAGAATAACACAGAAGTGTAACATTACTTATGGTGTTTTAATATCTACGATAAACTGCACAACAGGAAAAATAGAAGGAAGAAGATCAAGAGGAAGACCAAGAGAAATGATACTGGACAGTCTGACGGGATGGTGTGAGAGGAGATCACCAACTGAGCTGATGGCATGCATGAAGAATCGCGTAATCTGGAGAAGCATAATAGCCAACGCCAGTCGGCACGGCACATGATGATGATGATGATGATAAACTGCACTGTTATATCTACGATAAACTGCACTGTTAAACATTATTTTCCTTTCAACAAGCATGCACAATAATATTATATCGTTGAAAAGCTGGCTGCAGACAGCGAGAGCTGGAGAGAATTTGTTGCTGCACTGCAAGATGCCACAGAGCGTATTGGGCGGTGATTGCTTAGCCGATGGCCGACCATGGATGGATGGATGGATGGATGGATGGATGGATGGATGGGTGGGTGGGTGAGTGGGAATTTAGTGTGATCAAGTGAGTGATACTAGAAGAGTTATATGATGTATGTATGTATGGATATGTGTGAGAGTGAGAGAGATAAAGTGTACATGAGAGAGAGAGAGAGAAGACAGAGAGAATGGTAAGTAAGTGTTGCTAGCATACATGTCTTCTATGGGTCAGTGATACTATATATCATATAGAGATATGGCTATGTTTGTGTGTGAAACTATATACATTATGTGTGTAAGAAGATGGAAAGACAGAAAACACAGAGGAAGAGAGAGACAGAACAAGAAGAAGAAGTAATAAAAGAATAATGGAGATTGCTAATTCACAAATTATTTATCTTGGCAGTAGACTGGTTAATGAAGGAGGCAACATCAGACAAACGCAGAGGATTACAATGGACCCTTGACACAGTGCTGGAGGACCTTGACTTTGCGGACGACATTTGTCTGTTATCAAGCAGTCACAAAGATATGCAAGATAAAATAAACAAGCTAACTCAGAATGCAAACAACATAGGACTAAAGATCAATGTAGGAAAGACAAAGTTAATGAAGCAAAATGTGAACAACAGAAATGTAATCAGAGTAGATAACAAGTTAGTGGAGGAGGTCAACGAATTTGTATACCTTGGCAGCAGAGTAGTAGAAAATGGAGACAGCACAGAGGACATCAACAGCAGACTTACTAGAGCAAACCAGGCTTTTGCAATGCTGCAGAATATATGGAAATCAAATAAACTAAGCATAAATATGAAAATCAGGATATTTAAGAGTAATGTTCTAAGTGTACTACTCTATGGAAGTGAATGCTGGAAAATCACCAAAACCATAGAAAACAAGTTGAATTCTTTCCAGACTAAATGTTTACGAAGAATTAGAAAAATATTTTGGCCAAACACCATAAGAAATAACATCTTAATAGCAGAAATGCAGATGAAACCACTGACAACAATTATTGAGGAAAGACGATGGCGATGGTTGGGACATGTGCTCCGAATGACTGACAACTCACTACCAAAAATAGCACTAAGATGGACACCACAGGGGAGCAGAAGTAAGGGTAGACCAAAAGAGACATGGAGAAGAACAACAGAAAGGATGTTGAGCAATAGAGGGCTCACCTGGGCAAGAGCAGAAAAAAAGGCGAAGGACAGGCATTTGTGGAAAACCCTTGCGGAAGCCCCATGTGCCCTGGGCACTTAAGGTTCAGAGAGAGAGAGAATTCACAAATCTCTCTATAGATCTTTACAGACCCTTGGCTGGATACGAGTTGACCAGCTTGACTAGTGTGTGTTGGCTGTGAGTAAAAGTGCTGAAATTAGTGTATTGGCTGTGAGTAAAACGGCTGAAGTTAGTGTATTAGCTGTGAGTGAAACTACTGAAATTAGTGTATTAGCTGTGAATAAAACTACTGAAATTAGTGTATTGGCTGTGTGTAAAACTACTGAAATTAGTGTATTGGCTGTGAGCAAAACTGCTGAAATTAATGTATTGGCTGCGAGTAAAACTGCTGAAATTAGTGTATTGGCTGTGAGTAAAACTGCTGAAATTAGTGTATTGGCTGTGAGTAAAACTGCTGAAATTAGTGTATTGGCTGTGAGTAAAACTACTGAAATTAGTATATTGCCTGTGTGTAAAACTACTGAATTACTGTACTGAACGTCAGTAAAGCTACTGAAATTATGTACTGAATGTGAGTAAAACTTCTGAAATTATATACTAGATGTGAGTAAAGCTACTAATATTATGTAATAGATTTAAATCTACTGAAATTATGTACTGGATTTAAATCTACTGAAATTGTGTACTGGATTTAAATCTACTGAAATTATGTACTGGATGCAAATCTACTGAAATTATATATTAGATATGAGTAAAGCCTCTATATATATGTGTTGCATGTGAGTTAACTTCCTAAACCTATATGCCTTGGATTACCTAATAAAACTGTATGTCCCACGTGACTTGTTATTGGATTTCTGTGTGGTGACTGTGTTTTGAACTTATGGACCTATATACTTATATATGAGTTAGCGCCTGTCTGAACCTATATGTTGAAAGTATATTAAGCTACAAAATATGTGTCTTTAATGAACCTTCACTGTAAATAAAGTGTCTAGGTCGAATAGTGACCCCGAAAATATTTGACAGGTCAGCCATTTTACAAAAGGTTATCTGGGGTCACTTATGACGGCCCGATCAATGGCTATTTGAGACGGAGAGTCACGGGACCGCAAGGGAGACGACCGTGTAGAGAGGGCGTTGGCAGGAATGTGATCATGCAGCAATCCCCCAACCCGTCGTATTCTCCCCCCCCCCCAACCCCCCACAACAAACTTCCCAAACTTTCATATACACGAACAACAGAAAAAAAAACCCAGCAGAAATGAGAGACGTGTTTTTTTTTAACCACTAGAAGAAGAAGAAGGAGAAAATGAAAAAAAAAGTTAACAAAAAAAGCAGTTTTTACAGTATTTGTTTCTTGCTATGATCACATCTGACTTATTTTGCTGTACCCTTGCACTCTAAAATAAAACTTTACACTCTAGAATAAGGCCATTGCACAGTTCATCTGACTGTATGACAGGCATACAACATTAGAGTATGGACAGGCTATGGCTGATCCCACTCTTAGGTGTTTAACACTCTAAGGACACGTTATGGCTGATCCCGCTGTTAGGTGTCTAAGGACATGTTATGGCTGATCCCACTGTGAGGTGTCTAACACTCTAAGGACATGTTATGGCTGATCCCACTGTAAGATTGTTATGGTTGATCCCACTGTTAGGTGTTTAACACTCTAAGGACATGTTATGGCTGATCCCACTGTGAGGTGTCTAACACTCTAAGGACATGTTATGGCTGATCCCACTGTGAGGTATCTAACACTCTAGACTAAGGACATTGTATTACTTATCCGATTGTATACGGGCTATCTGCAATAAGAACAACGTACTGTCGATCTGACTTTATGCAGAGCATTATACACTACTATAAAAACAACGTAATGTCCATCTGACTGTATGCAGAGCATTATACACTACAATAAGGACAACGTACTGTCCATCTGACTGTATGCAGAGCATTATACACTACAATAAGAACAACGTAATGTCGGTCTGACTGTATGCAGAGCACTATACACTACAATAAGAACAACGTAATGTCGGTCTGACTGTATGCAGAGCATTATACGCTACAATAAGAACAACGTAATGTCGATCTGACTGTATGCAGAGCATTATACACTACAATAAGAACAACGTAATATCGGTCTGGCTGTATGAAGGTGAATATGAATTGCTTCTCGATTCTTGCGAGTATTTTTTCTTTAATAAACCGTTGTCTAAAATGACTTCTGTTGTTGCTTTTACTGAAGAGAAAAGCTAGCGAGTACAACGCCCTAATTCCGGCCACCAATAGCGTGTTATGAGCGGAGTAAACACAGAAAGCGTTGAAATCTATAGATTTTCGTGACAGAGACGACGATCTTAGGTATCTTAGTACAAACCAAGACTAATGCGACAGAAATGAGACTCACAAACAGAGCAAAGGCCCACACGGCAGAGCTGCTACCCACAAGGCAAAGCTGCTACCCACACGACAGAGCTGCTACCCACACTGCAGAGCTGCTACCCACATGACAGAGCTGCTACCCACACGACATAGCTGCTACCCACTCTGCAGAGCTGCTACCCACACAAAAATGCTCTACCCACACTGCAGAGCTGCTACCCACACTGCAGAGCTGCTACCCACATGATAGAGCTGCTATCCACATGACAGAGCTGCTACCAATACGACAGAGCTGCTACCCACACGGCAGAGCTGAGCCCCATACGATAGAGCTGAGCCCTATACGACAGAGCTGCTACCCACATGGCAGAGCTGCTAACCACATGGCAGAGCTGCTACCCACATGGCAGATCTGAGACCCACATTGCAGAGCTGCTACCCACAAGACAGAGCTGCTACCCACACGACAGAGCTGAGCCCCATATGGCAGAGTTGAGACTCACACGACAGAGCTGAAACTCACACGACAGAGCTGAGACCCCCACGGCAGAGCTGAGCCCCATACGACAGAGCTGCTACCCACACGACAGAGCTGAGACTCACACGGCAGAGCTGAGATCCACACGACGGAGCTTCTCCCCACACGACAGAGTTGAGACCCACACGACAGAGCTGAGACCCACACGACAGAACTGAGACCCACACAACAAAGCTAAAACCCACGCGACAAAGCCTAGATTCCCACAGAAAAACGGATCAATAAAAAAGAGTCTACCTTGAGAAATGATTAGGTCAGTACGTCTGGCGGACACCGTTTGTGTGGAAACGTTCCATCGTTCAGTTTTTAGTTTTTCCTGTAATTACCGCTGTAGGTTCGTTCCCTTACCAACACTTCCGTCGTATGTCCTGTTTGTAAGAGAGGTCATGGCTTATCTCAGCAAATCACAGACTTCAACGGTCCAACAGTAACATGCAGGTAGCCCCCCCCCCCCCCCCCCCCCCCCAAGAAGAAAAGAGAATGTTGTAGGGGACGCGCTTCAGCAGTTTCTTCCTGAGTCTCATGATTGTTTCTGTAAGACAGGATATTGTATGGTCTTTAAATAAACGAACTCCCATTATGGGACCAGCAAGACAGACAATTTATTCATAACATGAAGACCAATAGCCCGGACAACTAAAACACCAACACCGTATATCAGATTTATAAAGGATATTTGGAGAAAGAGGTCCCGCTTCTCACACTCTTGTCCTTGCCTCCGAAGCATCAAATAAATTATTTGTTGTTTCTAGCCAACAAACCATGCTTCATGGTTTATAAATCAAATCTGCGCCCTTTCTGCTTGATACATCAGACTTCGGCATGGCGTACTTTTAGGACATGGTTCGCCTTATCATTTGGGTCCCTATTCAATTTGCTAAGCTAAAGAATAGTCTGTTACCACTGGCGGCAATGTCAGGGAGAATAGGGGCTTGGTCAGCTGTGGTTTGCTAACCATAAATTGAGAAGTCAGTTACAGGTAGTTGCTCACTGTCTCATTCATCCTGAGGGAAAAGAAATGAAAATTAACTGTGTCATCTCTACTGTGTCATCTCTAATGTGTCATCTCTAGTGTGTCATCTCTACTGTGTCATCTCTACTGCGTCATCTCTACTGTGTCATCTCTAATGTGTCATCTCTACTGCGTCATCTCTAATGTGCCATCTCTACTGTGTCATCTCTAATGTGTCATCTCTACTGCGTCATCTCTACTGTGTCATCTCTACTGCGTCATCTCTAATGTGCCATTTCTGTGTCATCTCTAATGTGTCATCTCTAGTGAGCCATCTCTACTGTGCCATCTCTACTGTGTCATCTCTACTGTGTCATCACTACTGTGTCATCTCTACTGTGCCATCTCTACCGTGTCATCTCTACTCTGTCATCCAGTTAGCCCGCTGAAACATCTGAATAAGCTGTCATTGTCCATCTCATGTTGCTGCCCGGCCATCTGTGTAGCTGTCGTATAACTTGTGCTGCCCGGACATCTGTATAGCTGTCTTATAACTTTTGCTATGGCGGATTTTCTATTTTGGTCTCATTTATTTATTCCACTTCATACGTCTAAAATACTTTATTTCTCCATTTCTAATGTTTATCATTGTTTAGCATCTACCTTCTGTTTAAACTAGTTCTACTCTTAACCAGTTCTTATCCACTGTTCCGCAGCTATTTATCCCTAAACCGTAATTATCCACTATCCAAATATTATACTGTCAGCCATTATCTGTCCAAACAAACAAACAAACAAACAAAAACTGATCTGTCGATAACAATCATGCTACTCACGTCTGGAATACAAATGTCTTTTGCCAAACTGTTCGGGCAGCCATTATACTGGCAGTATAATAAGACTAAATTGATGACAACTGACAAAACAAATAAGGCGGCTGAAATATATATCAATAAGGAAAAATTGGAAAAGGTGGAGATTTGAATACCTTGGGTCATTACTAACTAATAGCGGAGATACAATAAGGGAAATTAAAAGGAGGACATCTATCGCTCTTCATAAAGTAAAACAACTAAAGAAGCTGTGGAGAGGAACAGACAGAACGACAAAAATAAGATTTTTAAGGATATGCATCTTTCCCATCGCAACATATGCCTGTGAGACCTGGACAATTAACAAAACAGCTGAGAAATACATAAATGCCTTTGAATGTAAATACTGCAGAAGAGTTCTTCAAATATCAAGTGGACACCAAAAAAAAAAAAAAAACAAACAAATATATCCATACTATAAGAATTTAATATTGAAGAAAACTGGCTAGTAAAATGCATTAAACAGAGAAAACTTACATATTTTGGGCATATTAAACGTCATGAGAATTTAGAGAAGACCGTCTTGCAAAGAAACATGATAGGAAAGGGGGAGAGAGGAAGGCCAAGGCGAAGATGGCTGCAAGACATCTTTGATGATCTGCAAATGGATGCATCAGCAGCAGGGCATCTTGCTTACAACCGATAGCCCCACAGTATAGCTGTTAGGGAGGCAAAGTTCCGCAAGGGACATGCAAATAACTGACTGAGTGAATAATATACGACTAACTGCTAGGGCAGTACCGTCTAAACTCTAGGACACACTGGGCAGTTGCCGAGCGACCCCAAGTTTCAGATGTCAGTGTAACATTTTCATTTCCGTCAATGGGTAGACTGGGGCCCCAGAGTATCGCTTTGCCCAGCCCTATGCTGGACATGTATTCTTGTCTAGGTCTCTCAAACTGATCGGTCAAACTGTTCTCCTGTCATCTGATTCTTGTCAGTCCTCCTTGCCATCAGAGACCGACAGTGAAACCTTTCAATACTTGCCTTCTTCGTCAGAACCTACCAAGACCATCTTCATTTGCTTCCACTACATTCACTTTTATTCCCGCGGTTATGCTACACTAATTGAAAGAGCGCATGATGATATCACCCACTACCCTTGAAACTACCCAGATATGAAGAAGAGCGGTGATAAGACACCAAGAAGAAATAATAATAAAAACAAACTGACCAAGGTTCGGGCCTTTATCTTGATACCAAAGTTATAATGAACAATAAATAATGCACAGAAGAAGACGAGAAATCTTTTCTCTCATAAAGTTCCGATTTCTCTGTTTTTCTCTCTCGTTTTAACATCATCAGGAGTTGCGGTTTATTTCTTGCTTATGCTATCAATTTGTGTTATAATCTTTAGGGTCCATATTTCTTTATTCTTTTCTTTAAACACTTTATTCCGGACCTTGTTTGGGCATGCTTTATTGTTCTCTCATTTCAGTGTTGTCAAATCAGTTCTTCAATCCTCCACGTCTTCCTGCGCCATTAACTCATCCTTTTACGTGATTCCCTGCTAAGATCAGGAATTCCCAAACTTTATAATAGTGTCCTGGATCTGCTACAATGCACAGTGTCCGGGACTCATAAACTTCTGTCCAGGCTCGACCTCGCACGCGATTCGCGCATCACGGAACACGCGCTTGGCTTTTGAATTGTCCGAGTTGGAGCAAATTGTATCTTCAAGCGCATTTGTTGGCCAATGTCGCTTTATCACGCGAAGATTCTTCGACCGCAGAGATTGTAATGGTGCTTTTTTTTTGGTCAGGGAGAAAGCGAAACTTCGGCTTGAGGTCTTCTATGTTTGAATTCTGCACCCCCTGGAAACCTCTTAGCCAAGATTAACTGAGGTTCTTCTTGAGACACAAAACACCAGTCCAAAGTTCACGATGTACACATTTCTCAGAATACTGAAATGTCCATCCTTTTAGATCTTCAAGCGTTTGGTGCAAATCAGCAGAAGGTTAAGCACTCTATTGGAAAGTAGATAAAAAAATGGAGAGATTTTGAAAGTTGATACACAAATGTTTGATTTTACCTACATCTTTAGATAACAAAAATGTGTGTATCAATTAAAAAACAAAAATTTTCACCAAAAAAAAAAAAAAGGAAAAAAAAACAGACGTGGAGAGAGACGCCGAAACAGATTAAAAAAAAAGTCTTTCCATCTGCCAAGCACTTTTTGTTCACATGTTCAAGACAGATTTCACATTGCTTCTTCTTCTTTCGTACATGGCACCAGGCTACTGTGGCTCTTCTGGTTTTCGTGACTCGCACTATTTTCAGATGCGGTCCAGAGGACGATTTTGGGTCCTCGTAAACTTTGAAGGACTTCTCATGACATTTGCAAAAACAATCAAGAAAAATTATTACAGTTTTTATGACAGAGAAAAATGGAGATAAAAAAATGGTGTCTTCCACCTTGTGAGAAGTGAAGAGGAAATGTTCATTTGGCGCGTTACATGAACGACTAGAACGCGCAGCTCGATAACTCTAGATTGATCACCTGCTTCCATATAGGCAATAAACATAAACAGGCAAATGACTGATTTCCAAAAGAGCAAGCAAACTATAAAATTAACATTTTTTAACTCTTTCAATTTCTAATTTTTATAACTCTTTTTTATTTAAAACATCCAATCCCTCATAATACCAAAAATAAACCATTTTTACAGTATTTTGCATGACAAACTTTGAACTCTCCTAGTCATGTGATGAGAATGAATTCTAATCATATGTGCACGAGCCCAAACGTATCACCAGAAGATGTAGTAGTGGTCGACTTAGACAGAGAAGCTTGAATAGGTGGAAGACATGTTGATCAGACTCACATGTAACAACGTACACAAGCCCAAACATATCACCAGAAGATGTAGTAGTGGTCGACTTAGACAGAGAAGCTTGAATAGGTGGAAGACATGTTGATCAGACTCACATGTAACAACGTACACAAGCCCAGACATATCACCAGAAGATGCAGTCCTGGTCGACAGAGAAGCTTGAAGGGGTGAAAGACATGTTTTAGAGAACTGTTGCGGTCTCATACATCAAGTCTCACCACACACTTTATACTACAGACCAGTGATCAGACTCACGTGTAACAACGTACACTACGAATATGGCAAAGAAGAATTAGCTTTTTCATTTCGAAAACAAAACTGGTAGGTTTGGCAGATCTTGGAGGCTAACAGGAACCAGTGCTCAAAGTGAGGCAACATTTCATAAAACGAAAAATAGCATATTTCTAATCCAGCTCACATTTTAAAAATAAAGATTTAATGATTAATGAAATCTTAGCTTGGTCAATAGTTAGTGTAAAGTCTACTATGATTTTTATATTATTTTTTTTTCAGGTAGAAATTTTCAGATTGTTTCTAGATTTATGTACACATACGCGCATATATAAATATGTTTCACGGCGAATTAAGAAGAAGGAAATTTTAAAGGTTGAAATATTCAAATCAAAGACAGTAGAACATAAACTTGTATTTCGAAACCTCATCTATTTAACCAATGAAAATGTTATTTTTTTTTCTTTGACACAGAAGCATAAGTTTATAAATGTATCTGTTTACAAAATGAGCCTTCTGCATGAGCGAAGTATCGCTGGAATAAATCCCGAACTTCTCTGAAACTTACGCCGGAATTTTTGTTACCGCAATATTTACTGCAATTTCACGGGATCGATATGTCTGTCGCCCAAACCACGCCTCCGAAAATTACGGAAACGCGCAATGACAGGCAGCGATTGGCTGGTAAGATAGCGGTACTGTTCCGGCTGCAGCTTTATGGGTGGAGAGTCAATTTGTTGCCTGTCAGCATCCGCCTCTGTATTGATTCTCAAATCGATGAACCACTTCCTTGTACTAGCCAACTTCCTCCGCATTGGCCACTTAATCTGAAAATTCCCCCCTCCCCCTTCTATTTCTCTCCATTTCTTCTTGCAGCCTTGCTATGGACCCTCCCTAACAGTGAGCAACCCGAGCACTCATAGCATCCTCCCTCGTCTTGTCCTCCAGCACTCCGACCGCTCTTGTCACCGGTAGTGCCAGCCAGAAACAGGAATTCCGTGCGGGAAATTGGGCTTCGGTCTTTGCGGAAACCAGGCCTCAAACAGGATAATTGTGGGAGGAAGAGGTAAGGAAAAGCCCAGCATTCTGGGAGATTTTCAGCGGAAGACCGGTGTAGCAGTCTCCATCGAATCCTCTTCCTCCGCCTGTTGTGTTGTCGCCGAAATCCTTTTCTCACTTCCTTACCCAGGCAAAGACTTTGTTGTTTGATTTTATCTTTATGATGTTGGACTTTTGATGACAAAATCTCCCCTTTTTTGTGAGAGCGGAGAAAGGGAATTGATTATTGAAAAAGAAAAAAAAAGTATCTGCCAAAACTTTAGGTTTGTATTGTAAACTTATCTGCATCTAGTGTGATATTTATAAAGCCATAACATGCTAGATGTATTACATTTGTTGTGTAATGAAAAAAATAATGTTATTTGCTGATATTTCTTCAAAGAAATATTAATGTACTTATCAGTAAACCTAATTGTGTAACATCGAGACTCTCACAGAAATTGATATTTCTTTTGTTAGAACATAAATATTATTTCTTTTTTTAAAAGAGAGATATTTCAGTCTTGAGTCTATTTTCTTAACTTTGGTTCATATAGACATCTTATATGGAACATCATTTGTGTGGATATATACATTTTCTTAAATATGTGTTTAATTTCTGGGTCAAAATTGTGTCCTTTTTCTGAAATTAAAACCCATAAGAGATATCAACAGATCAGTCATATTTTATCAAGTGCTGCTTCAAATATCCCCGTGTCGCATGCCGTATATGGTGTGCTAACCGTGTCAGACCATGGCAGTGTCTACGTCAGCGTAGAGTTAATGGCGTAGGCGAAAATAGCGCAGCGGATAGATCACTTCCTTCTCGGAATAGGAGACTGGGATCGTGGTCCAGCTGCTTGTGAGCCTGGGTCAACTGAACAGAAACTGGGGACCTGGTACCTGCAATACAGATTAAATGGGAAAAAAGCAGAAGCCGGTCAGAGATAGGGTTTTTATCCCATGGATTTCACATAATTAAATGTATAATCCTATTATATTAGGAAAAGGCAAGTTTTCTTACAGCTTACATCCTTCCCGTGCCGTTAAACGTCACATAAGGCTCGCACGGTAGTTCGACACGTTTTCCTGTTTTCGGCCAGCTTTTAAACCTCATCAAGGGATTTTATGGCAACTGAACTGACCTCTCTTAACAATGTCTTCTTTAGAGTTTCAAGTGATCAACCTCTTTTTCTTCGGGCTGTTGTGCTCCATTTGATAGCTTGTTTTGGGATTCTCTGACTATTTCTTCTCATCACGTGACCAACATATGTGCATCTTCTTTTTCTGATCACTCATGAGACAGGTTGTTGTTTGCTCATCTGTCTTATCTTTGCGTTGTTCTTGAATTCTTTCCACTTTGTACCAAGTATTTTCTTTAGGCGTTTATTTTAAAAATGAATCTAATTTGTTGTCTATTTCTTTAGTTGTTTTCCAGCTTTCGCATAAATAAGTAGGGATGGACATTACATTTGAACTGAATCATCTTAGCTTGGTTTTTGTGCTTATAACTTGTGAATGCTATATGTTCTCAAGTTTTCTACTGTGGTCTGTATATATATATATATATGATACTATCAATTTATTATTATGTCAAAATGGCACTTAACGGTTATAAAGAAACTGCCAAAATTTTATTTTACGAAAGTACTATTGTGAGAGGTTCATATTCGTGCGCAATTTTTAAATGTAAGAGCAACTGAAGGTTGTCATACAGATATTTACTTTCTATTCACTCACCTCCAGGTGCTTGGATTACTCACTCAGTTAAATGGTACCGTCACGGGGATAAATTTATGAGATATGCCCGCACTGAGTGGCAGATAAAACTCAAAGAACACTGAAGAACACAACAATGTGAGCTCAAACTAATCCTCATTGTTATCAACAAGCGAGCACGTCCACAAAGTTGGGGCAGAACTTCAGAGAAAAGCATTTCGACGCAGCAGCGACTACAGGTCTTCCCTGACGAAGACGAGGACGACGTCCAACTGCCCAGGCAGGAAGAATGCAGGGCTTGATGCAGCCTGATTACTACCGAGCGTGTAGCACGTTTCCGTCGCTACCAGGAATGATGTTTCCAGGTAAGGGAACTAAAGATGACATCGTCTGCTCACTTGTTATTCACTAGAATCAGTATTACTTACCTTTTTTAAAGCATTTTTTTTGCAAACATATGAACGATAATGCTCACATATTGATGTTCTTTCTTTCTTTCTTTCTTTCTTTCTTTCCTGTGGTGTTCCTTCCACTGCATTTGGAATGTAGAACAAGAACTGATGAAAGATGATGTAAATATATAATGTTTAGCAAGCGTATGGAAACAAACAACTGAAAGTTTTTTTTTCTCTTCTTAAATATTTTAAAGGCGTCTTTATTTTAGTAACAAAACACACTTTAGTATGGTTCAACTTTCGACATATCTAGACGACACGAACAACATTCAAAAATATAAAGACAGAGAGTCGGAAGTATGTAATAGCAGCAGAACATTCAGGGGGTTTTCTTTCCACCCACTGAAAACCTTGGTTCATTCAGTGTTAATCTTAGTTCATCCTATGTTAATCTTGGTTCATTCAAAGTTAATCTTAGTTCATCCTATGTTAATCTTGGTTCATTCTATGTTAATCTTGGTTCATTCTATGTTAATCTTGGTTAATTCAATGTTAATCTTAGTTCATTCTATGTTAATCTTGGTTCATTCTATGTAATAATCTTGTGTTAATTCAACGTTAATCTTGTGTTCATTTAATGTTAATGTGGGTTCGTTCAATGTTAATGTCCCATTTTATGTTTGTGTAACTATAGAAAAGAAAGTATCTCTGATTCTCAAGGACAGTTTTTGTCAAAGTTTCAAAGTGTTACTCTCTACCATGACTCTGATGAATTTTTCCAATAAGAAACAAGGAAGCTTTCCAGTAACAAACTGATTTAGTTCTATCTTCAAGACATAATAGGCAAAGAACTTTAGACGTGAAATAAATAAAAGTAAGAGAATTGCCTGGGACTCGAACTGTAGACTCTAGGAGGACTAAGAACCGTTTAGCCGCGAGAGTACAGAGCATTAGTCGACTTGGCTATCTTGCATCTCCGACCCCCCCCCCCCCCCCCTAAAAAAAATATTTGACAGACAAGTCTGACGGAAATCGCGACACCTGTTAATGAAATGAGATCATGAGGCAAAACAAAAAAGAAAAAAATCCTTTATTTCAGTCTCTCACAAGTACCCAATTTGAAATACAAACATGGACGCATGGTCTTCTGCAAATATCTTACGCTAGCGCTGGGCTCTTCCCTCCTGGCTAGGCGACTGCTCAACCTACTAGGGTCCATGGTTCGAGTCCGGGGTAATTTTCTTGTCATTTTTTTTCTCTGGTGTTCTAAGGTGTTTTGCCCACTATTTCTCAAATGCTAACCACATGACACTGTGTTAAAACACTTCACATGACAATACTGGAACTTTCCATCAGATCTAAAACTCATAAGAGATATCTCTTCTTGTTAATTCCTACTTCTTCAACAGTCGTTTTGGCTTTCGTTGCGTGCCCTCTTACTATGTATACTTTCCCTGCTTTTAATTTTCCTTTCATTCTCTGTATATTATAGAGTAGTTGTAATAATCCACTACGTGATTTTTTTAATATACCTGTTTGGTAGTAATTCATATGTGATAACGCAAAACAACTGTACTGTTCCCTGTATGGGTTATAGTAAAAAAAATTTTTTTCACACCGTAGGCTAGTGCCTTTACATTAGCAGGCCATTACAGCATTTGAGGAAGGGATACCACACATGTCGTAGCCGCCTTTATTCTCCTAAGGAAACCCTAGGTACCCCATTTATCGAGACTGGGTGGACCCTCGTGCCGTTCGGTCCGAAAAAAAAATTCCGCCCGAGTGTGAAATCGAACCCGGGGAGCTTCTGATCGGCAAGTAAGTGCATTAACAAATACACCACTTCGGCACAAAGATTATACGTAAAGGTTTTACATTTACTACTTATAATCTTTGTGCTGTATACTACAAAGAAGGTTAGTAGGTTACAGGCCTGAAAGTTCCAGTATTGTCTTCAGCCGCGTGATCTGGTTATCAGCGAACAACTTGCAGACTTCTGGGAAGAAGTTTAAAGAGCCGAAACGCTTGGTGCCAAGGTGGTGTAGTTGTTAGTGCACTTGTTACACTTTTTAAGTGTCATCCATAGAGGGGAGGAGATACCTTGCTAATTTGTATTGTTGTTTTTCTCACTACAACAGGGAGTTTCCTGCCTAGTACTATATTGCTAGTTAGATGACTACGTTGTAATGAATGTTGACAGATAGAAGGTAGAGTGCCAGATGGGTTTGCGCTGTCCACTTTTTCACACGTTGAAAATAAAGTTCGCTCTTAGTGAGAGGAAGTGAAATTTTACGAAACTTTTAATACTAGAAAAAAATATATTCGGAGCAACTTTAAAATGTCTGATTCTAGGACAACTTTAAAATGGTTGATTCTATGACAGCTTTAAAATGTTTGATTCTAGGACAATTTTAAAATGGATGATTATAGGACAACTTTAAAATGGTTGATTCTAGGACAACTTTAAAATGGTTGATTCTAGGACAACTTTAAAATTGCTGATTCTAGGATAACTTTAAAATGGCGGATTCTAGGATAACTTCACGCAGCTGCAGCTCACGGTCTGCATTGTGTAATGTCGAGATGACACTGAGATCTCAAGCAGAAAGCCAATTACATTCTCGGCTGCAAAATGTGGCCATCCTAGAAGGGAAGACATGGACATTCTCAGCCTGAAGATATGGACAACCTCACATAGAAGATATGGACAACCTCACATAAAAGATATAGACAACCTCACATAGAAGATATGGACACCCTCAGCTGAAAGATATGGACACCCTCACATACAAGATATGGACACCCTCACATACAAGATATGGACACCCTCGCCTGGAAGATATGAATCTCCTCACATGGAAGATATGGACACCCTCATCTGGAAAATATAGATACCCTCACCTGAAAGATATGGACACCCTCGGCTGAAAGATACGGAAACGCTCAACCGAAAAATATAGACACCCTGACAGAGAAAGTATGGACACCCCCAGCTGGAAGATATGGAACACTCAGTTGGAAGTTATGGACACCATCAACTGAGAGATATAGACATCCTCACCTGGAAGATATAGATACTTTCTGCTGGAAGATATGGACAACCTCACCTGGAAGATATGAACAACCTCACCTGGAAGATATAGACACTTTCAGCTGGAAGATATGGACACCCTCACCTGGAAGATATGGACAACCTCACGTACAAGATATGGACACCATCAGCTTGAAGATATAGGCACCCTGAGCTGAAAGATATGGACACCCTCACATACAAGATATAGACACCCTCACGTACAAGACATGGACACACTTTGCTGAAAGATATGGAACCCTCACATACAAGATATGGACACCCTCAACTGGAAGATATGGACACCCTCACATACAAGATATGGACATCCTTTGCTGAAAGATATGGACACCCTCACATACAAGATATGGACACCCTCAGCTGGAAGATATGGACACCCTCACATAAAAGATATGGACACCCTTAGCCGGAAAACTCACACAGAAGATAGATATAGACACCCTCAGTTGAAAGATATAGACATCCTCAGCCGGGAGATACGGACACTCTCAGTTGGAAGATGTGGACACCTTCAGCTGGAAGATATGGACACCCTAGGATATATGAGCAGGAGAAACTGGACACCATAATCGGGAAAATATGAACACCCAAAACAAGAAAGAAAATAAATCTGAATGAGAATTCTCCAAGTAAAAGAAAAATATTGAACGGTCACATCAGAATCAATACAAAAGCAGTAACAATCTAGCAATGGCGTAAAAAGATGCTATTCCACCTGGTTCTGTTTATAGTCCACGTTTCCTCACCCCCCCCCCAACTGCCTTCCTCTCCCTACCCCCCCCCCCCCCTTTTTTTTCCAAGACCTCTGCCAGAACACTCAGAAACCAGTGACGGGACATTGAGGCTGATCCTAGCGCCAGTTGAACCTTGCTTACTGTAGAGATGAATTATACGAAATTTCTGCGAAACTTTAGTTACTACTGTGTAAGTTTATAATGTAGATGTTTGGGCAGCTCCAACTTCTGTCCAAGAGGTGAACAAACAAAAAAGATATGACAAAATTTCGCTCGCGACTTACGCCTTCCCAGAAAATACTAAAGACCTCTAAAAATATGTTCATAACGCTGAGAAAAAGATTTACAGATCAGCGCTGGAAATTACAGATTTGTTAAAATCAGAAACTAAATTTCAATCAATTTTCTTACAGGCATTCAAAGGTGCAGCTAGAAAACACAAAATGGAAACAGCCTTAAATCCAATTTTTTGTTTTTAATTAGAAAAGGAAACATTTTTCGAAGATAAAAGTCAATGCAGTCCTGTGGTCGTAACAAAGAACAAATCGAGACTTGGTAATTGCTGGAAATAATAAGAAATTAATAGGGAACAAAAAAATTCCAATGAGGATGTGGAAAATGTAAGGACTGTATCTTCTTTTTTTTTGTTTGTCCTTCTTGATTTGAGACTTGGAGTACGCTCGCGTGCGCGCGCGCACACACACACACACACACACACATATATATATATATCTTATCTTATATCTTATATCTTATATCCTTCCCGTGCCGTTAAACGTCACATAGGGCTCGCAAAGTAGTTCGTCAATTTTTCCTGTCTTCGACGAGTCTTTCAACCTCATCAAAGGATTTTATGCCTGTTAATTTGGCCTCTCTTAACAATGTCCTCTTCAGAGTTTCACGCGGTCTGCCTCTTTTTCTTCGGCCTGTTGTGTTCCACTTGATGGCTTGTTTTGGGATTATCTGATCATTATATATATATACATACATATATATATATATATATATATATATATATATATATATATATATATATATATAGTGCGTTTGGAAAATAACTGTGCATTAACCAAGTATCGATTCCGATATCGTAGTGATATCTTAATGACTGCGGTATCTAGCCACATCTACCTACGTAGGTTAGTGTGTTGAAGTCTGCTTTTGTGTAACATTCTATGTATTCAGTCTGTCTTTGTGTATTCAGCTGTTAAACAGACATTAAGATATCACTACGATACCGGAATCGATACTGGGTTAGTGCACAGTTACTTATGAAACACCCTGTATTTATAAAAAAAAAAGTGTTCCAACAGTTCTTCTGAAGGGTACTGTAGGAAAGGTAAAAGCATAGAAAAAGTATTTTCTTGAGAAATTCTCAAAGTTTTAGACATACCCTTACAAGACCTCAATGTGAGCGCTCACCCCACCCCCGGCGACGTGGCTGACGTCCACGCGATAATAATCCGAGCACTATTTCTTGCAGCATATCTGGAGTAACAAATGCTAAAATGCGATGGCATCCGTTATTCGCTGCTCCAGAATGTTCAGACACATGGGGTACTTCAACATTTTCTTTCATGTGCACCCATAGAAACCTCAGAATGGTCTAGTGGGCGGGCACTACAACGAATGTGAGTCGTTGTTACCGATTCTTCCAATCCATCCATCTGGCAGGTTAGGATTCCGAAAAGGCGAGCGCGTCTCAATGCCAGGGAGTCTTGCTGAAAAATAAAGTTTTGGCCGTCTTCCTGAAGCTGAAAGAGAAACGAAAAAAAAGGCGCGAGAGGTTCTTCTAACTGGAAATTAGATGGAAACAGATCGTTAAACCTTAAAGGCACATAATGAAAGATGGATAACAGCTACCAAGTATAAGGAAGCACACACAGATCTGGTTACCAGGCGAGATTACTGGGCATAATAACCGCAAGATAAGTCAAATAAACCAGATGAACAACAGAAGTATACAAGAGAACAGTATCAAGATTTATCAGTCAAGTCAAAAGGAGACAAACAAAAAAAAAAGATTGTTGCGAACATTACCAAATAAGTAGACAAGAAACAACCCACTGAACACGTCAAGAAAAAGAAAAACAAACATGAAAGATACAATCAAAATCGCTTTGCTAAGATACAGAGACATGATAATAAAAAACAGGCGACAATTAGCCTCTCAAACTTGCAGAAACGACACTTTAAACACGAAGAAAAATAGCATGAAAAGAATAGACCCAGGCGTTGCCGTGAGAGGACATTACACTATCCGCTAAGCTACAAAAGTTCCTCCTGAGAATGCTAAGAAGACGAACGACCGTCCACTCCAGTTTTCAAAACACTGAATTCTTCTCCTGTACTAACCAAGACAACAAATATGTAGACCAGGTTGCTGTAATGATGAGCGTAAAATGACGGCGACTCTGCAAATCGTTCAGGAACTGAAATACTAGAAATACAACGGGATAAGTTTTTGTTCTTGGTTTATTTAATGAAATCAGACCAACATTTAGTATATTACCACGAGAAGGCTTGCAATAGTGTTCAGAATGTATAAAGTAGGAAAAAGTAGGAACAGCTTTATTACTTAACGAGCACACAGTTGTGACGTTTCGGTGTGAACCTTAATCATACGAAAACACACAGGAATAAGAAATAAAGAGAGAAGATAAAATATAAATTCACATGAATGCTGTGTAAAACGTAGGAACGAAAACAAAATATATAGAATAAAATAAAATGATGTGGCACTTAGCTGTGACTTGTAAGAAGCTGTGGGCTGTAAGAGACTGTGTTGCGATGTGTGCATGGTGGAGTGTACAGAGTGTTTAAATGGAGACTTGTAGTATGTTATTGGTGGATGGTAAAAAAAGGAGGAGGAGGTGGGAATCAAATGGAGAGAGCGGTAGAATGGTAATCTAGCCGGGAGAAGGTGGAATAGGTGACTATAGTTAGGGCAGAGGGGTTGTAATCTGATGCTGTAAGGAGGTTCTGAACTATGTGTTACAAGTGAGAAATGAATGGAATAATGATAGCAATAATGTTCGATTAAAGAGATTTAACATTAATTCTCCTAAGAAAGACACACCGATTCTCAAGGGGGGAAAAAACCCAGAAATCTTCTCACATGAACAATTTCACCGCGTGGCCAACACCAGAACTAGCTAGCTTTTCTCTTTGTAAATATCACCACGACAAGCCGAGACAGACTCTTTCATTTCGCAAGGTCAACCAACATTTAGGCCGTTGCTATGGCATCATCCCTTGCTTCCGTCTTCCGGTTTCCGCTTTCCAAGTTCCGGCAATCAAAATGGAGGGAACGAGAAAGGAAATAGAGCTCTGGAGATGCAGGACTGAGATGTGGTTGCACGATTGTGTGTGAGTGTGTGTGCGTGTGGGTGTGGGTGGGTTTTTGTATGTGTGGGTGGAGGGGGCGGGACGGGGAATGAGGTGTGAGTCTTGAAGTATTAAATGCCAATTTTTGTTCTGCCTATGGAGACATTCACCAAGACCGCCATCGAATTCACGATCCCTGAATGCATGTTAAGGTAAAGTAACTTGCGCAGAGCTTCTGGTGTGGGAGACTTCAGTAAAAGATATTAGTCGAAATGTGTGAACTTTGATCTATTTCATATAAATACTGCAACAAGATATACTGAGAGACATTGTAGTAAATAGATCTTATATGTATATATATATATATATAATTTTCGGTGAATTGCATTATGATTTATATGATTCGGTGGAGCTGGAAGATCCTTCATATTTCTTTAGATGATGGACTAACGAAACATTTGTGAGTCGAACAATGGGAGATTATTTCTGAAGCGCTGATGTACATAAACTATCACCAATTTTGCGTTGAGGTTAGAAAAATTTCCTAGACTTTTCAGTGGATGTATTATAAACACACACACGCACATACATATATATATATATCATATATATGTATATATAACCCGACAGAACAAAAGTAAAACTTACTTTTTTAAAGACTTATGAAACTAGAGGAGATATCGAAAGATTAATACCATTCTCTTGTCTGATACTGGTTCAACATTTTTCAGTGTTTAATACTTGTTACTGGTTCACTTCAAAAATATTTCAGATTATTTCCTCAGAATACTTTTATTAAGAAAGCAAGCAGATCTCTCTTTCTCTCTCTCTCTCTCTCTCTCTCTCTCTCTCTCTCTAATTTTTCCTTTAGCTACGAACTGCAGTTTACTCTACATTTTACTAATCCTTTGTAAAAGGAGCTCAATTGAGAATCTTTAATATTACAGCATTCCATGAGGTCACGTTTAGTATGTCAGTTGTGGAGTCTTCTCCGATTGTTTATTAATATTATGCATACAATTTATATTGTTAAATGTGGATAATACTGTAATACGTATACTTATACAAGTTAATAATACTTATACATGTTAATAATACAAGTTAGTAATGCTTATACTTTTTCAAGTTAATAATACTTATACTTATACAACTCAATAATACTAATACTTATACAAATTAATAATACTAATACATATACAAATTAATAATACTTATACTTATACAAATAAATGATATTTATATAAGTTAATAATACTAATACATATACAAGTTAATAATACTTATACTTATACAAGTCAATAATACTTATACAAGTTAATAATACTAATACATATACAAGTTAATAATGCTTTATACAAGTTACATAGTGATAAAACAGTCATTAATTAGTTGCTGGAATACGTATTTATCTTCCAAAGCGAACAAAATAATTGCTCCTGAAAGTATTATTTCTAGTCAGATCGGAGAACTGGCATCATATATCTTCTTTTGACTTGCTGTTTCAGAATGTCTCATCTTCTCTCCCACCCCTGATCTCAGTTTTCTTCAATCACTTTCTTTATTTCTGCAATAATCTTTAGTCTCTGAAAAAAAAATCTTAGTCTGTTGCTAAAAAAAAACAACACGAAAGAAAGAAAGAAAGAAAGAAAGAAAGAAAAAAAGAAAGAAAGAAAGAAAGAAAAGTCCTTCAAGCCAAGTGAGCCAATTGTTTCCTTGTACATCTTCAGAACAGCTATTCTTAATAACCTCTTATTCTCTGGACTGAACTATTCACTTCAAGTCTCACATATATTTTTAATATTTTCCCCTCGACCTACATATATTCTCTTCAGCTCCACGCTGGAACTTCACAGATAGAGAATGTTAGTGAACATAAAACTCTAGGTCTCATGATTGACCATCACCTCAGCTGAAATCATCATGTAGACAATCTAACCAAACTCATTGCACAAAAAGTTTACCAATTTACTAAAATTAAACATTTTCTTGACATAGACACCAGAAAAATATACTACATATCACAGATACAAACACATTTGGACTACTGTTCCACAGTTTGGGATGGTTGTTCCATGTCAGATATGAAAAGACTTTACTCACTTCAAAAATGAGCAGTAAAGCTTATAGATGACAAACATGCAGCACGTATTACAAATAAGGACAAACATCTTGATATTCTACCCCTCAAGAAGAGATTTCTTTTCAATAAGGCCAAGTTAATTCATAAAATTCTATCTCACAATGCTCCACCTTATCTGTGGTCGTTGTTCAAATCCAACCCAAAACATAGTCAACGCTTAAGCAATTGTATTCTCCCAAAACCAAGGCTTGACATGTTTTAAAAAAGCTTCTCTTACTCAGATGCCCACCTTTGGAATGCCCTACCAGCTACCAGTTCACGTAAAACTTATAAGCAATATTCGTTCTTATAACTTTAAACTTTGTCAACATCTGTTTGATATGGACTATATGCCTTCCTAAGCATAGTCTAAAGTAGTTTAAAGTATGGCTTGATTGTTGTAATTTTTAAAAATACTGCTTCTCTATAAATTTGTTAGTTTTGAATGAATGTAAGAATGCAAGTTTATTTCATGCGTTGCATAAATCAGAGTGTAGAATGTATGGACATGAGATAAATTTATTATTTATTTATGTAATCACTTAATGCGTCTTCATGATTATAATACTCATTAACAAATGCTGAATGACTGTGACTGAGTAAAAGCTGTATGATGAAGGGCAGAATGTTAGACGGGCCTGCGTCCACAATTCTTAACCCTTAGAAAATAAAGTATGTTCGTTCGTTCATATTTTTTCCATTCGACCCTCATATTCTCTTCATATTGTTCCCCTCGACCCACTTATATTTTCTTCTTATTTTTCCCTTCGATCTTCATATATTCTCTTCATATTTTTCCCTTCGACCTTCATATATTCTCTTCATATTTTCCCTCGACTCTGTGTATTCTATACTCTCGAGGTCACATGCAGATATTTCCAAGTGTTTGGAGAGAATAACTGACTTTAGACCCACAGAGAAAGTAACTGACTTTACATCCACGGAGAGAGTAACTGACTTTAGACCCAAGGAGAGAGTAACTGATTTTAGACGCTCGGAAAGAGTAACTAACTTAAGACCCACAGAGAGAGTACTTGACCATAGGCCCACAGAGAGAGTAAAAGTCTTAACTCTCTCTCTCTCTTTCTCTCTCTCTGAACCTTAAGTGCCCAGGGCACATGGGGCTTCCGCAAGGTTTTTCCACAAATGCCTGTCCTTCGCCTTTTTTTCTGCTCTTGCCCAGGTGAGCCCTCTATTGCTCAACGTCCTTTCTGTTGTTCTTCTCCATGAATCTTTTGGTCTACCCTTACTTCTGTTCCCCTGTGGTGTCCATCTTAGTGCTAATTTTGGTAGTGAGTTGTCAGTCATTCGGAGCACATGTCCCAACCATCGCCAGAGTCTTTCCTCAATAATTGTTGTCAGTGGTTTCATCTGCATTTCTGCTAATAAGATGTTATTTAAAAGTCTTAACTACAACATATTATTTTAAATTTATAGCAACATTCAAGAATTATTTGAATACAAACGAAATACAATAGCTGCTATTACCAAATAATTAGTTTAAACATTGATAAACGAACGCTCACATGAGATGAAACTACGCACAGAAGTCCATAAGAATAATGAAGAGGAAAACCTCTATCTTAATGCGAAGAAAACGAAATTGATGACATCTAACAAAACAAACAAGGCAGCTGAAATATGTATCAATGAGGAAAAATTGGAAGAAGTGGAGAGTTCTGAATATCTTGGATCACTACTAACTAATAATGAAGACACAATGAGGGAAATTAAAAGGAGGACATCTATTGCTCTTCAGAAAGTAAAACAACTAAAGAATCTGTAGAGAGGAACAGACAGAACTACAAAAATAAGATTTTTAAGGGCATGCATCTTTCCCATCGCAACATATGCCTGTGCGACCTGGACACTTAATAAAACAGCTGAGAAACATACAAATGCCTCCTTCTGTAAATACTACAGAAGAGTTCTTCAAATATCATGGACACGAACAAATATTGCCATACTACTACTACTACTACTACTACTACTACTACTGCTAATACTACTACTACTACTACTGCTACTACTACTGCTACTACTACTAATACTGCTGCTACTACTACTACTACTACTGCTACTACTGCTAATACTACTACTACTACTACTGCTACTACTGCTAATACTACTACTACTACTGCTACTACTGCTAATACTACTCTACTACTACTACTACCACCACCACTACTACTACTACTACTACTACTACTCTACTACTACTACTACCACCACTACTACTACTACTACTCTACTACTACTACCACTACTACTACTACTACTACTACCACTACTACTACTACTACTACCACTACCACTACTACTACTACTACCACTACCACTACTACTACTACTAGTACTACCACTACCACTACTACTACTCTACTACTACTACTACTACTACTACTACTACTACTATACTACTACTACTACTACTATCCTCTCGTGTCACACAGGGCTCGCAAAGTGTTTCGCCACTTTTGGTGAATTCGTTGCGAGTTTCCATGACAAGTTCATTTTTTCCCCATTTAGAGTCACCTCTAGATATAAATATTATATTTGTGAATCATATATTTCTTAATATTTCCACATTATAGAATAGTTCTATAGTATTGAAGCGTACAGATGCTCTTTGATTAACACATCACAGGTTTCACAATCATTATTTTACCACTTCACTAATTAGTGGAAGTCCGATGGAATGTTCTCTACAGAATTCATTTAATTCTGACAAATAAAGTTCAAGATGTACTGTCGACTACGTCACTTGGATTGAAACACTTAATCATTTGTTCACAATATCAAACTCTATGTAGAATATTTCTCTAAAATTTATAGCGTAGTATTTATAGGTGAAATATTTCTCTAAAATTGTGACACTTCAGTAAACAAAGAGATCAACAGAAATCTGACGCGTAGAAGATGTGATGTTGAAGAAGGTACAAGATACATTGGAAAAGTAAGAGAACAAATATTGTAGGATTAAACCTCGAAAAAATCTTAGACAAAGAGGTTTAATCCTACAATATTTGTTCTCTTACTTTACCGTACCAAAACCTCGTAGTTTCCTATTTACAAAAAAAATTGTTCCTTAAAGATACATTGGAAGTGCTCTGTGGTGATTTTTCAAGAGAAGTCAAAGTCTCACGTCAGACATTCTCATCACATTTGTCATTTATGACAAATTTAAGAAAGCAGCAAGGGTCACAAAAACAAAATTTAACGTTATAGTGCCCCCTCCATCAGGTGCCCTAATGGGTACGCCTTTGCTGCTTGTAGAACTTTTGGGATACCAAAGAAGCGCCTTATGCCTTGTAGAATTATCAGCGTGACAGTGAGGCTCTGTTGTATACTGTCATTCATGTAACATGTCCTTTCTAGAACGTTGTCCCTCTCACAACCTCCCTGAAAGACATACGGTCTAGCGCAAGTTGACCAACGTCTCGCAATGACACATTCAGACTTTCCGTGATGTCCTGAGTCCATCTGCAGCGAGGTCGTCCCTTTTCTGTTTTCTGCAGGGGCACTATGCTTTCTACTATCGACCTCTCCAGGCTATTGTATTTACCATCAGTTCATTATTACTTGCAACAAGCGATCTCTACAATCTCTACAATCTCTAGTGTTGTACTTTTTACCGCTATCTATGGTAGTCACTTGTTACCTGGTATTTTAGAAATTTTATCTGAACATACTTTCACCTTACTTCCATTTTCTGTACTCTGGGTGTCTCATTGTTAACTCTGAAAAGATACTGAGAATTCGATGTTCCACAGTCCGTGTTCCTTCATAGACGTGTTTTCAAAGATCGAATGTACTATTTTCAGTATTCAGTTGCAGAAATGTACTATTTTCAGTGTTCAGTTGGAAAAAAGACTGTTTTGCTTCATTTTCAAGGACTAAAACTCCTGACATTCATTTATACCTCTAATATTACGTTCTGCATTCTTACTACAAATTTATAGATCTCCTAGCTTTATTTGCTTTATGCTATTAATTGGACATAAATGAAAACATTATGTTATTTAGAAATGCTACATAGAATCACTATTGCTATGTAAATGAACAAACTATGTTATATATAAATGCTATATAGAGCCCGTATTGCTATGTAAATAAACAAACTATGTCATATATATATATATATATATATATATATATATAAATGCTACATAGAACCAGTAGTGCTATGTGGTTGTGAAACTTGGGGTAATTAACAAAAAAGATTTTTTTTTAATTGGAAAGCGACAGAGATGTGGTTTTGGAGAAAGAGGCAACAAATATCCTGGACAGCCGGAGAAACAAACGAAAGGATACTCAAAGAAGAAACAAAGGAAACCTAGTTTAAACTAAAAGAAAAAGACCGTTTAAATTTCTTGAACGTGCCATGAGAAGACAGAAGTTGGAGAACACAGTAGTAACTGACTGAAGGAAGAAGAAAGAGGAAGGCCAAGACAAGAAATATTTCAGCGGGCTGACCACGTGATGTGGAAAAAAGAAAAGCATTTGAACTGATCATAAGCACCAGGGATTGGAAGCACCAGGGATTGGAAGCACCAGGGATTGGAAGTACCAGGGATTGGAAGCACCAGGGATTGGAAGCACCAGTGATCGGAAGCACCAGGGATTGGAAGCACCAGTGATTGGAAGCACCAGTGATTGGAAGCACCAGGGACTGGAAGCACCAGTGATTAGAAGCACCAGGGACTGGAAGCACCAGGGATTGGAGGCACCAGTGATTGGAAGCACCAGGGATTGGAAGCACCAGGGATTGGAGGCACCAGTGATTGGAAGCACCAGGGATTGTAAGCACCAGGGATCGG
The DNA here is from genome assembly GCA_009760885.1 of Achatina immaculata. Taxonomy (NCBI): domain Eukaryota; kingdom Metazoa; phylum Mollusca; class Gastropoda; order Stylommatophora; family Achatinidae; genus Lissachatina; species Lissachatina immaculata. The sequence continues at coordinate 64,568,238 of CM019716.1, read as the reverse complement.
AAGCACCAGGGATCGGAAGCACCAGAGATCAGAAGCACCAGGGATTGGAAGCACCAGGGATTGGAAGCACCAGGGATTGGAAGCACCAGAGATCGGAAGCACCAGAGAACGGAAGCACCAGGGATCGTGCAAGATGCAGAAGCAACGCTGTCACATAATAATAATAATAATAATAATAATAATAATAATAATAATAATAATAACAACAAAGGAAACTCGTATATCTTGTCATTAAAGAACTGGCAAACTTTTTTTCTTCAATCTTTTCTCATTTTGGAGAAGCGTCAGTTTAACAGAATGCTGTGTAAATGTTTACAGATCCAGGCTACGCTAAGAATGCATGCTCGCCACACCTTAACTCGCAGAGCCAAGGTAAAGGTAGTGTATTACCTGTCTGTGAGTTTCTTCTGTTTTTATTTTTTTTTTAATCTGTTTTGTTTTGCTTTGCTTCAGTTTTTGTCTGTTTCAGATCCGTGCTCGTATCTTGTGCTCACCTTTCCTCTTTCTGCTCGCGTCACCTGACCTATATCTTACTTGTTTTTTTTTAATGTTCTGGTCTAATTACAAGTGTTATGCTGTTTATTGTAACTGTAAGCAGAATATGAAAAAAAATTATTTCTGAAGAACATATCTTATTGGCTTTTCTCTTATATTTTTTTTTCAACCAATGTCTTGTGTAAATACATAAGTTTCTTCTTCATATCTCTTGTGTAAACACATACGTTTCTTCTTCATATCTCTTATTGACAATGAGTTAACGGCCATCAAATGTCTGACATTCCTACATGTCGTGTCTTGTCTTGTCTATTCTTGTCTTGTCTTGTCTCTCCCTGGAACAGCGTGGCTGTTTTCTTGGCAGCCGATGCGGTAGAAGGTGTTCAAGAACGGCATCACATCGGACTGGATTATGGTGGCTATATTTTTCAGGTACTGAGAGCAGCTACAAAAACGGGAGTGTGCACAGCAGACTCCACCACCATCTGAAGTACGGAATACTGTGGGGACAAAAGGAGATGTAGGACAGAGTCATGCCCAGCTATGGTTCGCCAACCGTGGGGCTGGCATGGGTCGCTGATTGCCACATCGGACTGTATTCGCCCCTGATATTCCTACATATAGCAAACACCCATCTCTAGGCACGCCTCTGTGCTAAAAATGCAGCAACTGAATCAGAATAACAAATATGTCTAGAAGTAACATTAATGTAAAAAGATACAACTGGAAAACTGAAATCAGAATGTAATGGATACCAACAAATAGTGTAAAGTATATTCATGACAGGAGATACGCAAACCCCTGTGATTTGATTAAGAAAGTAAACATGTGTGTTCTTTGCTTCACTATCATGTGCATTTCACTGTTATTGATGGTGATCATGTATTATTTCTATTATTCTCTCTCTCTCTCTCTTCTTCTTCTTCTTCTTTACGGACTATTTTTAATACTGTGCAGTGATATTGCCCTTTAGAGATTAAACTTAATCAAATATTCATATAAAAAACATGTACAGTATTGCCTTCTAAAACATAAAATATCCGACAGTCTCTTCTTCTTACCTTCAGACTCTGCTTTCCCCAAGCTTGCCTTGTCTGGTCCACCACCAACCGTGCCTAAAAGTAAGTTTTTTCTTATCTTTGCTGGCTTACATTTATAGTAGAACTAATTTTATCCAAAGAAATGACCACACTAATTTCTGTTAATCCAAAAAGGCGAGCAAGGAGTATCGGAAACACAGGCAGTGTTTTGTGAAGTCGGAATTTAACATTTAGAGATCACTGGAATCAATCTTTGTTGGTTTTCCCCCATGATTATTTTCTCGATTTTCGTGTTTGAAAGAATCAGGTAATTACTGGCGACATCAACGGGGAGAAAGAAAGCTTCGAAACTGGATGGACAACAGACTGAGATGGCTCGGACACTTGGAGAGGATACAGAAAAAAAAACAGAGAACAGACAGACAAAAAGAGCTGATACAGAAGTGATAAACGGAGACGGATCAAGAGGCAGACCAAGACAACGACGGCGTGACAACCTGGAAGGAGATCTACGAGCCCTGGGAGTGAACAATTGGCAGGAGAAGACTAAGAATAGAGAGGAATGGAGACAGCTGACAGGAGAAGTCTAAGAACAGAGAGGAATGGAAACAGCTGACAGGAGAAGACTAAGAACAGAGAGGAATGGAGACAGCTGACAGGAGAAGACTAAGAACAGAGAGGAATGGAGACAAGTCTGACGCAATGGCTCGGAAAGCTGAATGAATGAATGAATCAGCCAGGGGGGAAAACAGCGAAAGATAAAATGATAAGAAAGAAAATAATCTTTAACAGAGAAACATTTCATTGCTGAAAACTACCAACAAATGAACTACATCACACAGAAACTCTAGTAAACAATTATCTTTAAGTAGATTTTGATAAAAGAATGCTTAGATACATAAATACTTACAAAGTCTTGAATTTGTTCTGTTTCGTTCTGTTGAAAAAGAAGAAAAAGAAGGTAAAGGTAATCCTGTCATGCCTTAGAGGCACATAGGGATATGGTGTTAGTGCCCATATTTTCCTTGACCTGTCAGCACACTAGAGGGTGATGTGGTCAGTATCACGACTGGCCGCCTTTCCTTCCACAACTCCAGAAGTCGGGTACCCATTTCTACAGCTGGGTGACTGGGGTGTCCCCGGCCTTCGCCATGAGAGACCAGTGCACTAACCATTTCACCACCCAGACACTCAAAAAGAAGAAAGTGTACTGATAAAGAAATATTCACCACTGCGGGGATAATATACTTAGTATTTATTTTCCTGGAAAGATTTGTTTCTTGTTTCAGATTTCACAAACTATTCAAATAACTGGAATTATTTTGTATTTTTTAGTTTTCTGTTCTATAATTGAGGACAACAGAGGAAACGAATTAGGTATTCGTATTATTTCATGAATAAAATCATTCAAATTCTGTTATTTGTCTTGTTTATCAAGCTTGCTGCTAGAAATCTTCTCTTTACCTTTAATGTTTTGCTGTGATTTCGTGTAAAAGAGTAAAATATAAACCTGGCTGATTTTGTGCATAAAATGGAAATATGAGCTTGATCTGACTCATGCATGAGACCGAAATATAAACTTGGCTGACTTCATATACGAAAACAAAACATAAACTTGACTGACTTCATGTATGAAAACGAAATATAAACTTGACCGACTTAAAACTGGAAGACGGACCAGTTAAACATTATCAGATCATCAAAACCATTTTACTGTCTTTTGTCAGTGAACTGTGCAGAAACAGCTGCACTAAATAGCCCACAGGAAAACTGATCGAAAATCTGCAGAGTTCAGTCAGTGCCTCATATTAAAATAACAGCCCTCATGGAGTACTCGGATATCATCTCGACTTACGATCTCTATAATTTCAACTACAGCAACTTTATGAATTATATGCAATCGTTTACTGTATCCCCCCGTTAAGCTTATAAAACTTGAAACTTTAGCTCTTCTCTTTTTTTTAATTGTCGAATAATAAACTATTTATCTTCCAGCTTATTCGCCAACTTTTTCTAGTGTGGCCAAGTCCAGTCTTGAGGCAGGAATGCATGGCGCGCAATGGAGAACCACACAAGGTAAGCAGAGCATATTTGGCCAAACAGATAATAGTTCCCTCATGGTATAATGAAGCAAGGTATGATTAACTATGATAAAGTGGCGAAAGATTAAAGCACAAAAATGTAAGAGTGACCAAAGTTAACTACATTTCGTGACCACAAATATGAACATGACTTTACAAAAGTTGGTCTGGATGCTGTTGACTATTACTAATTATATATCTAGTAAAAATATTAACTGTTTAAAATAATAGAACATATTTTTGTATGATTAGACCTTGGAAAAAATCATAGGCGAAGTATTTTTATACGCGAGAGAAAGACAAATGTCAAGAGAATTACCTGGGGCTTCAACCACGGACTACGGCACAACTGTCCTCGCTCTCTGAACTTTAAGTGCCCAGGGCATATAGGGCTACAGAAGGGTTTTCCACAAATGCCTGTCCTTTGCCTTTTTTCTACTCTTGCCCAGGTGAGCCCTCTATTGCTCAACATCCTTTCTGTTGTTCTTCTCCACGTTTCTTTTGGTCTATCCTTACCTCTATTTCCCTGTGGTGTCCATCTTAGTGCTATTTTTGGTAGTGAGTTGTCAGTCATTCGGAGCACATGTCCCAACCATCGCCAGCGTCTTTCCTCAATAATTGCTGTCAGTGGCTTCATCTGTATTTCTGCCAACAAGATGTTACTTCTTATAGTGTTTGACCAAAATATTCTTCTAATTCTTCGTAAACATTTATTCTGGAAAGAATTCAACTTGTTTTCTATGGTTTTGGTGATTTTCCAGCATTCACTTCCATAGAGTAGTACACTTAGAATATTACTCTTAAATATCCTGATTTTCGTATTCATGCTTAGTTTTTTAGACTTCCATATAGTCTGCAGCACTGCAAAAGCCTGTTTTGCTCTAGTAAATCTGCTGTTGATGTTCTTTGTGCTGTCTCCATTTTCTACTACTCTACTGCCAAGGTATACAAATTCATTGACCTCCTCCACTAACGGCAAACTAGCAACCGTCTAATCACCTTAGCCATCTCGCACTATCCCCACCACCCTACTCAGAAAAGGGTGTTTGATAACAAAAAACACCAATCTGGAGTGTATATATCTGGAGTCTATACTATACTATACTATACTATACTATACTATGTCGAACCCACTTAATATCATATCGCTTTATGTCACAACACGGGTATTGAAATTTGTATTTCCGGCCAACTCCCATATGTAATTAATGGGCTTTGCTCCGGTTAATATCACCCCGCTTACTGACACCAGTTGGTTAATGTCACAGTATTTTTTGCACCCGGGAGGAGATAAAGACTAAGCTTTGTATCACAAACTGGGCGAGTCAAAGCTATAAATATCTCATAAACCGTTATCAAGTTCGCGACTCATCAAAGAAGAGGCCGGCCGTTTGATCACCAAGTACGTGCCGCATCAGCCTTTTGAACATGCGGGCATCAAAACTCAGGTGATGTGAATGAAAGGCTTACCACGGCCACCCTTTTTGTGATTAAAAACTGGCTTCTTCCGATCATTGTTGGCCTTCTTTATCAAGACGTGGGCGGTGTTAAGTTGGCAACGCAATTTGACAACTGGTCATTCTCAAGAAGTGTACTGTGAATCGTACACCTGGAACTTCTCTCTCTAGTTCTCTTTGTGATAGATAATGGCTATTAAAAACACACGTGTTGAAACTGGATTAAATCGTTAAAATGAATGGACATCCTGAAGAAAGCCGATGAAAGGATTTTGCGGAAACATTTTGGAATTGATGTTTCAGCTGTATTGAAACTTGTTAAAAACCGAGACAAAATAGAACGAGACTTTCATTCGTTCTAGCAGCCTACTGAGAAAAGCACTGACCATGTCAGCGGGCCCATTCTAGAGCTTATGCCCACCAAACCTGTTTCTTATGCTCAGTCTGTGAGAGCTTTCGAGACTGTGCGCTCGTTCATTTCCAGTATGCCTGACGTGACACAGGACATTTTTAGTGCTGAAGTGGGCGTACATGACTTTCTTAGTTAATAGACCAATTACCATTAAACAACGCAAAATCACCATGTTTTTTTTTACTGCTTCTGCTAAAAAATCAGATGATGCTTGATTTTAGTGTTACCTATGCTGTAATTTAATGACTACGATTTGCTGTATTTTGTGATTAATACATTTTGTGTCCGATAACGATAGCTTTAGCTGTTTGTTATGTGTTTAATGCAACAAATGTGGGACACACTTTATACTGCTGCGGTTAAAATACTTCTAATGGACCCTGTTAAATGTCAACTCCGCCCAATGTCAACTCCGCCCAATGTCAACTCCGCTTAATGTCACCATTTTTTTCGGTCCCGACGGGTTTGACTGTATATTGTATTATACTACACTACACTGTACTGTACTATACTATACTATACTGAACGATATTACACTGTACTATACTATATTACACTATACCATACTATAATGAGCTATACTATATTATCCTGTATTTTACCATACTATACCATACCATACCATACTATACTATACTATACTATACTATACTATACTATACTGTACTGTACCATACTGAACTGCACTGTACTTACTATACTGTACTGTACTATACTTTACTGTACTGTACTATAAAGTACTGTACTATACTTTACTGTACTGTACTATAATGTACTGTACTGTACTGTACTGTACTGCACCGCAGCACACCACAAAGGGGTTGGGATGAAAGATTGGATGGCGACATAGCTTTCCTCACTGAAAGTAGTGGATTCTGCCACTGCTGCCGTAACCCCTTCAACTGATAAGTATTCCTGCTAGTGCTTGGGTCTAGGTGGACGTGAACCTATGCACTACATCAAGGTAGATCCACTTTCCAGATGGCAGAGACGGGTCATGTTGCAAATAATTTCTTTGACTTTCTACCCATCCATCCATCTATCCATCCATCCATCCAACCAACCAGCCATCCAACCAACCAACCACCCATTAAACCAACTATCCACCCTCTCACCTATTCATCCATTCATCCATCCAAGTAACCAATTTTTGCTAAATGGTCTTTCTCACACAACATACATTCAGTATGCACTGGAACGAGAACTGTCTTTTGTTTAAATGTAACTGTATACAGTTCAGATTTGCCACAGCGTAGCTTTTCTTACAGCAGTCAACAGAGAGCCATATTATAAGAAGGAATTCGTTATAAGGAAGATTTGTATAAAGAGAAGGTTAATAATTTATCCAATGTGTTCGGGAAATATTTTTCCTGCCTTATAAAAATGTTAACATTCGTGTTAATAAAGCACAGACCGAATTTCGGCTCCAGTTTGAAGAACTCCAGCCTCCAATCTAGCTTGTATACAAGGTATATATTCTAAAACGTTAGCATTGCTACATTTATTTTGTTTAGACTTTTATGCAGATCTATTTTACTGTCTCATTCTATGTGGCTCTTAATATCAAGAAATTCGCTTTTGTATATAAACATATGTTGGTCTTGTCTTGTCTTGTCCTGTGTTATCTCCCTGTTACTGCCAGCTGGTGTTCTTTGCAGCCGATGCTGTGGAGGTGCTGGGCTTGGGAGAGGGTTAGGGAGCTATTTTTTTCAGTCCCGGAGTACAGATAAAAAAAGAAGGGGGGGGGTGCAGTGCTTCTTTAGCAGACTTCACCAGAACGGGGAGTAAGGCGATCCCTGCCTCGCTAGCCAGGCTAGACCTGTTACTGGAGGTACCAACAGAGAGGTGGGACAGGGTCTTGATCAGGTATAGTTCATTAACCTTGATGCCGGCATATTCAGCTACGAGGGATGATTGATAAGTTCGCGGCCTAAGGTACAATGGATTATTTGTGGATAACGTTTTGGGGTTATTTCTCAACATAGTCCCCTTGCAAGTTTATGCACTTAGTCCAGCGATCGAGTAGCATACGAATCCCTTCTTTGTAAAAGTCATTATCTTGTGCCAGTAGAAAGTGGTCTACAGCATGAATGACGTAATCATCGGAAGCAAATTTGTGACCACTGAGCTCCCTTTTGAGTTTAGTAAACAGTAATAGTCCGAATGGGCTAAATCTGGGGAATAAAGAGGATGTTCAAGAAGCTGGAAGCCGCATTCATGAATGGCAGCCATTGCCACCGCCGACTTGTGAACTGGAGCATTGTCTTGATGAAAGATGACTCCTCTCGTCAATTTCTCTCGACGCTTTTCCTCCAATTTGACCCGCAGTTGCTTCATAAGATTAGCGTAATAGACCCAGGTGACCGTAATAGGCCCTTCTGAAGACAGTTTACCAATAGCACACCTTCTGAATCCCAAAAGATGGAAGCCATCACTTTGGCTGCAGACAGAACCACCCTTGCTTTCCTTGGAGGTGGGGATCCATGATGTTTACACTGCTTTGGCTGCTCTTTGGTTTCAGGTTGAAAATGATGAACCCAAGTCTCATCCATAGTAACAAATTGCTGAAGAAACTTTTCAGGATCTGCAGAAAAATGGCCAAGATTGTCTCTTGATATGTTGAGACGCTGTCGTTTGTGATCAGCTCCAAGAAGTTTCGGGACCCATCGAGCAGAGACCTTTGTCATTTGAAGATCATTGTGAATAATGTCATGAACACGTTCCTGGGAGATGCCCAACTCAGTAGCAATGTACCGCTCAGTTAGTCATTGATCCTCCACTATCATGTCATGGGTTCTGCCGGTGGTTTCATCGGTTGTTACCGTTCTTGGTCTTCCTGGACGGGGATCATCTTCCAGACTCTCCCTTCCATGTTTGAATTGAGCTGCCCATTGTGCTGTAAGA